>CM026566.1:3873071-4191825 GCA_015143295.1 Tetracentron sinense | reverse complement strand
GAGTAAGTAATAGCGAAGAACCCGAGACCGTTGCCTCCATCAATCAATTCTGGTAATTCTGGACAATTTTCTGGACAGGTCCCATCTTTGCCACACTAAAAAATGCTCCAGGTATTGCTCGACAATTTCAGATTGGGACCCATACCGCAACGATCAACAGGGTGGGTACTCCCTTATCCTCTTTTGATTATTATCTTCAAACTTTTCTTTTCTGGGTTCTGTTCTCCCAAATGATTTCTTTATCCCAATTGCCTGATTGGTTCTTGCTCCAAATCTTTCCGATTGTTTCTTTCTTTGTCAAAACTAGACTTTTGAAACGCCTCATTAACTCTTTAATCGGGCAAACGCCCGATATCTAAAAATATCGTAACAACGTAAATGCGACTGAACTGCTACTGTCCTCGAATGCAATCTTCAAACTTATCAATCCTCCATTGATCATCTTCCACCAATTGTGGTGCATCTCGAAAGTTCATTAAATTTTTGTTCATACTCACTCACAGTTAGACTCCCTTGTGTGAGTTGAAGAAATTCGATTTCTTTTTCTCTTCTCTAGCAGATGAAAAATATTTTTCATAAAATAATTCAGTAAATCTTACCCATGGAATAGGCCTAAGGTTCTCTGGGATGGTTCTCTCAACTGTTATCCACCAGTGTTCAGCCTCTCCTTCTAACACAAACACGACTAGCTCGGTCTTATTTTCCTCAACACAGGCCATTACCCTAAAAAGCATCTCAATACCTCGAATCCATTTTTCAGCAACTAAGGGATTAGTAGAACCAGAAAATGTTGGCGGCCTCAATCTCTTGAATTGCTCTAACAGGTTTCCATTTCTTTGGTTCAAGGGTGGTACAACAAGAGCATTATTCAGGTTTTGCTGTTGTTGTATCAGGTTTGCTAGGGCTGTTATGGCTTCAAAGGCTCCAGCTAAGGTGTCATTGTTGGGGGCTTTCCTAGGCGGCATGCTTTCTTATTTAAAACAATAGTAATTAACTAACTTGAAAATACTAACACTAAAGCAAAAACTTCAGCAAACTCATAAAATCATTCATTCATTTAAAAGAAATTTCAACAAGCAATATTAATTCAAACATATAAGTAGAAGGCTCTAGGCTCTAGATGGTTTTCCTAGATACCAAACTAAATTCTTTAGAGTTATCTGCAAAACTCTCTTATAATAAGTCCTCATCTCTTAAGGGCTTACTCGTCACCTCATCTTCCGAGATATATTCGTTTGAATCCATACTATCATTCAAATAGGGGAATCAATACTAATTTCCCTTTCAGAAAACTCCTCATCTTGGACTATCTTCGGAAGGATCTTCCTCTTCATTATCTTTACTTTCTGATGAGTCAACCTGAATATAAACAGGAGGTGGAGGAACTACCTGTAGGGTATGGCCCTTAATGGCTCTTGTGGTGGTTGAACCACATGAGTAGCCTCCCATGGTGGAGGTACTACTAGAGATGCACGGTATTCTCGAGCCGTCATTCTCTTTGGAACCGATGGTTCAGGAGGTGGATGGACAATCCATGGCCTCGTGAAACTTTTCCTGGCGGTTTGCTTCAGGTGACCATCTTCCTATAAAACAAACACCTTAAGATCATTAAGGTTCAAAACAAATCATTTATTTTTCAATGTATAAAACTAAGTTTTATACCTAAGGACATGTTATGATGGGAATTGCCTCGCTTTGATACCAACTGTCACGACCCGACTTAAACTTAACATTTCACTAATGAAATATAAGAGTAATCCGTCCGTGAGATCATTTTTCTCTTATAATGCGGAAGCGTAAAATACCAAGGGGATTAAAATTTTAAACCCTTCTTCTCTTTCCATCCGCAATAGCAATCATAACCATGTCCAAAATTAAAGTTAAGGGTTACATAACCAGTTTAATTACATCCAAATGAACATATAACAAAAAAATGTGACGACCTGAATATTTTTAACATAAAAATATTATATATATTCAATAAATGATTGAATATTGAGTAATCCCTATTACCATTTAAGCATATAAATTATATTGCTTATAGTATAAGGGTTATATACGATGTATAAGCTCAAATTAATACATGTATATAAGAAGGCAATGACTGAGATCATGCCATGTGGCAGTGCCATGTGACAATATCCTAGAGGAATTAATCAAATGATTAAGAGTGAATCAATGACAAAGCTAGTAAATTGATCATGAGTTAGAGGCATTATTCACCACACATTATCATCTATTAGATGAGTGGACAAATTTAATCTGAGGTATCTAGTGCCACATGTCAACACTATATAAATGGAGTCCAGATTAACTATGGTTAGTCAATAACTATGATAAGTTAATCATAAAGCCAATAATGGATTAAAGAATATCATGTTGACAAGTGGAATGATCTCCACCATCCAAAGCATGGACGGTCAAGATTGGAGTATAGAGGACAAATGCCATATGACATCTCCATTAAAATAAGCATGGATCAAGATGATAAAAGGGGGAAGAACCAAAGCTCACGCCCATTGTGGATATGACCCAAGTTAAGTAAACCATGGGGTATAGGTTAGGAACTTAGGACATTAACCCTTGGGTCTTACACATTGCACACGCCCACTTTTGGTTAAGTTTAAGAATTAACTTAACCAAGAAGTTAACTCTTGGTGTAATTAATATTAACAACATGAACCATATTAATGGTTGTGCATGTATGGTAGTCTAAAGAATGTATCTAAAATCTAGATTTTTAATTAAAGAGACACATTTTTGGGATAGGGAGATGTACACGCCCAACCATGGTGAACCATGAGTTATGTGATTACTATAGCAAATGCTGAAATAGAATATATACACATGATGATTAGACCATGGGTTAAAATGTTTACCTTAGTTAAAATAATACTGGAAAATAAAGTAACATGTAAGAAATACATGTATCCAACTAGAGTTAAGGAAATGCTTGTATTTAAGATATTCATGTATTAAGGATTAGGGATCCTAAACAAGGGTTATGAATCTAATTAAGGTAATTCATGAATCATGGAATTCATGAATCAAGAGTAATAAGTAGATGAACCTAGAATTAATAGGGGCCAAACCCTTGGCCTATATAGGGACCACACGCCCACTCCTTGATGCCCATCCATTTGTGATAAACTCTAGAGAAACTAGAGACCCCACACGCCCACTATTGTGCTTATTCATTGTGGCGCTCAAGCTTTGAGGAAGTAGAGAAAGAAGGAAAGAAGAAAAAAGAAGGAAAGAAGTAAGAAAGAAAGAAAGGAGAAAAAGAAGAAGAAAGAAAGAAAGAAAAGAAGAAAGGGATTGTACCAAACCCTACTTCGGTTTCGTTAAAAAGTGTAAGTGATATTTGATAGTATCATTCTAAATCGCATTTTAGAATAAAGGTTAGTAGTAAAGGCAATTATTTTCGAAATAAGATGAATTATGTCAGTGATATTCGGTGATATCATTCTAAGTGATATTTTAGAATGAAGGTTATGATTAAGTAATGTATATTCTATTATATTTTGGATAATAGTATAATATTTCTATATTGAAATGCTGGAAAATAGTATGATAGTATTATGAAATGCTGGAAAATAGTATAATATTACTATATTGAAATATTGGAAAATAGTATAATATTACTAATGCTGGGAAAATAGTAAGAATAATGCAATATTAATGCATTAAAGTGATGATACTATGATAATTGTGCTATATTACATTCAGGAAATATGATAAAGAAATGAATGTAATTAAAGTATGAAAAGTAACGATTCTTAGTATAATCAAGAATCAAAATTATATAATCATAATGTTATGATGTATATGAAATATTATCGTATAATGTCTTAATGAGAAGGCAAGGAAAAGATAATACTCTTATCTTATAAAGGCCTCAAGATAGTGGCAAGGTAAATGAAGGCCGTTCGACAATATTTCATGAGGGGTTAAAGATGACTCCGAGACGGAATGAAATACTTCATGAGGGGTCAAACTCCAAGACGGAATGAGTCTAAAGAGGTGTACCTTTCAATGATCATCTTGAGAGGTAGGGCTAAGATAAGTCGGAAAATAATAAAAAGATAAAAATTGTTTATCTTAAAAAGAGCCTCAAGGTAGTGGTATGGTAAAGGAAGGCCGTTCAACAATACTTCATGAGGAGTAATGATGACACCAAGATGGAATGAAATACTTCATGAGGGGTCAAACTCCAAGACGGAATGAGTCTAAAGAGGTGTACCTTTCAGGGATCATCTTGAGAGGCAAGATTTAAGATAAACTGGATCCTGATAAAAGATCTTGAAAAGACATACTGGAAGTAATATTAAAAGTCTTAATAATATATCCTATATTGTTATGCTTATTCTAACTTGTCATTTAGCATGATATTATTGAATATTCTTATTGGGCTTCATAGCTCACTGACATTTTATGTCTCCAGATGAATAGTAAAAGAACAACTTGAAAGTGACGTTCGTAGAAGGGCGGAGTTGCTTTTGATTTTGATGTTATATTTTGTTATATGTCTATTTGGATGTAATTAAACTGGTTATGTAAACCTAACTTTAATTTTGGACATGGTTATGATGGCTATTGCATATGGAAAGAGAAGAAGGGTTCAAAAATTTTAATTCCCTTGGTATTTTATGCTTCCGCATTATAAGAGAAAAAGGATCTCACAGACGGATTACTCTTACATTTCATTAGTGAAATGCTAAGTTTAAGTCGGGTCGTGACATCAAAATTGCATACATTATAGCAGTAGTCTACTACACCTTATCAATTACCTCCTTTCTTAGAGTTTGTAAAGAGGAAAGATAATCTTTAACTTATCTACTCCAACCATGAGGTTAGGAAGATTGAGAAACTTTCTTACTAATGGTTAAATAGCCCTTGCTCTTTTCTCTCACTCTTCCTATAATAGAATTTAGAAGGTTTAATGGTGAAGAAAGAATTGTCCTCATCCTCTCGTTTACAATCTGCAGACTGCACTACCAGGTTCACAATCCAACTGTAACGACCCAAATATTTTTAGAATTAAAAATATTCCATATTAAATATTTATTAGGAAATTCCTATCATTACTTAAGCATGTGATTTAATGATTGCTTAAGGTAGATGAAAATATATACTATGTATTAAACCTAATATCAATGCATGTATATATTAGAAAGGAGACATTAGCTAAGATTATGGCAAGTGGCAAGTGCCACATGGAAACATCCTAGGGGGGATGTCCAAATAATTAATGAGGGAGTATATCATGAATTAATCATAGGTTAGATGATGTGTTAATCATGAGTTAGAAGCATCAATCACCACACATCATCATCTATGTGATGGACTTACAAGATTTAATATTGGGGTATCTAGTGCCACTTGTCAATTCCCTAGTAGGGGTGTCCAAGATTAATCAAGGTTAGAGGTATTTAACTCGATGGGTTAATCATGTGGCATGATGGACGATCAAGATGAAATCCTAAGTGATATGTGCCACCTGGCATTTGCATTAATTATATTCATGAAACTAGGGAAGTAAGAATGAGATAAGGGAGAAGAACCCAAATCTTTTACCTTGGATAAAGCTCACGCCCACCCTTGTTCACACTAGTGCATGAATATCATTAATAAGGGTCTTAACCCTTGGACATTTGGTTAAGATGTACATAGCTAAGTACTAAACCCTTGGTTATGTATTTAGTTAAGAAACATGAATCTTGTATCATTAACCAAGGTTAGAGTATTAACCTTAGGGGTTAACCATGGATCTAATTTAATATGGTACACGAACTATGGTTAGGAGAATGAGTTAACCATGAATCTAAAGTGATTCATGAATTAGAATGAATTAATTATAATGAATCCAATTAATTAGGTTCATGTAATTAATTGAGTTCATGAACTAAGAGTTAATAAAAGGGGATGAACCAAGATTTAATGAGACCAAGACCCCTGCCTATATAAAGGACCCCATGCCCACCCCTTGATGCGCTCCATTTGGTGCAAAGCCATGAAAGATTAGACAGAAAGAAAGGAAAGAGAAAGAAGGAAGAAAGAAAGAAAGAAAGGAGAAAGAAGAAAAAAAAGGTGCTAAGCGACCCTAATTCGGATTCGGCAAAAGAGCAAGTGATTTTGGTAATATTATTCTAAATGGTGATTTAGAATGAAGGTTAGTAAGATGAAATAAGTAAGTAATTTCGGTAATCTTATTCTAAACGACGATTTAGAATAAAGGGTAAGAGTAAGTAAGGGTTAAGTATGTTTTCACCTTGGTTTGAAAATGGCATAATAATGATGTTATGTATATCTTGCATGTGTATACTCTCTTCTAAATATTATATTAGATAAGGGTTATTTTAAAGGAATATTTGTAGAAATGTTTACAAGGGTAATTGTTATGGAAACTAACTATATTTTAAAGAATGAAAATAGTATATATATAATTATAATAAGACGATTTTTATATGTGTTGATATTTCCTAGAAAGAGGAATGAAATAATTTATATTGTAAGTCTTAAGCTAAGAAAAGACAAAGGAAATTGGATGATTTATTTATAAGACATGGGAAATGAGATAAATATCTTATAAGGTCTTAAGCTAAGAGTAGGCAATGTAGAAAAAGAAAAATACGCTTATCATAAAAAGGTCTCAAGATAGTGGCGAGATAAAGGAAGACCGTTTGACAATACTTCATGAGGGGTTAATGAGAACTCCAAGACGAAATAAGTCTAAAGAGGTGTACCTTTCGGCGATCATCTTGCGAGCTAAGTTTAAGATAAGTCTGGAAAAGAAAAGGTAAAAGAAAGATAAATAACGCTTATCTTAAAAAGGTCTCAAGACAGTGACGAGGTAAAGGAAGGCCTCATGAGGGATTAATGAGAACTCCAAGACGGACTGAGTCTAAAGAGGTGTACCTTTCGGCAATCATCTTGCGAGATAGGTTTAAGATAAGTATGGAAAAAAAAAGGTAAAAGAAAGATAAATAACGCTCATCTTAAAAAAGTCTCAAGACAGTGGCGAGGTAAAGGAAGGCCGTTCGAAAATACTTCATGAGGGGTTAATAAGAACTCTAAGATGGAATAAGTCTAAAGAGGTGCACCTTTCGGCAATCATCTTGCGAGACAGGTTTAAGATAAGTCTGGAAAAAAAAAGGTAAACGAAAGATAAATAATGTTTATCTTAAAAGGGTCTCAAGACAATGGCGAAGTAAAGAAAGACCGCTCGGCAATACTTCATGAGCAGTTAATGAGAACTCCAAGACGAAATGAGTCTAAAGAGGTGTACCTTTCGGCTATCATCTTGAGAGACAAGTTTAAGATAAACCGGATACAATTAAAAGATATTTAAAAGGAAATATCTAAAGTGTTTACATAATATGAAAGAGTTTAATATTATATTACTGCAAAAAGGTTGTTTATTTAAATAATTATATTATGCTTTAATGTTATTAAAATTCTTATTGGGCTTCATAGCTCACTGACATTTTACGTCACCAGATGAACTGGTGAAGGATCGAATTGGAAGTAACGTTCGAGGAAGGGCGAAGTCGCTTTTAATTATGCTTTTATATTTCCTTATGTTATGTTAATTTTGATTTAATTAAGTTGGATTATGTAAACATTAAGTTTCATATGGACATGAAATGATGACAATTGTGAATGGATAAGGAAGAGTTTAAAATTTTAAATTCCCTTGGTATTTATGCTTCCGCAATATATGAGAAAAGAGGATCTCATGGTCGGATTTATACTTAAATTTCATTAGTGAAATGTTAAGTTTAAGTCGAGTCGTGACAGTTGGTATCAAAGCAGGCAATTCCTATCATAGCATGTGCCTAGGTATAAAACTTAGTTTTATACATAGATATACAAAAACAAAATCTAGTTATAGACTAGATACATAGTATAGACTAGGGCAAATGTGCCTTGATTAGGGGATATGGCTAATCGAGATGATTATGCAAACTAGATCATAGAATGACTAGTCGAGATGATTATGCAAAATAGGTCATAGAATGATTGGATTATATTAATGGTGATTTATGATGATAGATGTAAACTACAAGAAATAAATAATGAGTAATCCTCATAATTTTGAAGATGAATTTGAGGAAAATTTTTCGGATAACTTTGATATGATCGTTTAGAGTTGGACAGAAATAATTATGTTTTTAGGATATGATTGAGAATGATAGTATCCTAAAATATTTTGATGACTTCAAAATGATGTAAATGGAATAAATTAAAGTATGCATCATTTTTAGGATTTATTGATCATTTAGTGACTGAAAAATGGATTCAAATGATTACTTCTCAAAAGATGAGGTAACAAGTAAGCCTCCAAGAGATGAAGATTTATGGGAAGAGAGTTTGGAAGATAACTCTGAGGCTTTTAGTTTGGATCCAGGAAAACCATTTAGAGCCTTATATATATAGGTTATGAATTAATGATATAAGTTTGAAGTTTATCTTTGAATAGATGTATTATCTAATTATATATTATGATTTTTGGCTAAATTGTCTACTTGATTGTTTATATTTTCAAGTTATTATACTATTGTTTTAAATAGGAAAACATGCCGCCTAGGAGAGCCCCAACGATACCCTAGCCGGAGCCTTTGAAGCCATAACAACCATAGCAAACCTGATACAACAACAACAGAACCTGAAAATGCTCCTATTGTGCCAACCTTGAACCAAGGAAATGGAAGTCGGATAGAGAGATTTAAGAGGTTGAGACCATCGACGTTCCCAGGGTCTACTGACCCATTAGTGGCCAAAAAATGGATTCAAGAAATTGAAAAGATTTTCCGAGCAATGGCCTGTGTTGAGGAAAAGAAGACCGAGTTAGTCGTGTTTATGTTAGAAGAAGAAGCAGAACACTGGTGGGTAATAGTCGAGAGAACCATCCTAGCTAACCTTAGGCCTATCCTATGGGCAAGATTCACCGAGTTATTTTATGAGAAATATTTCTCTTCCTCAATGAAGAAAAGAAAAGAGATCGAATTTCTCCAACTCACACAAGGAAGTTTGACCGTTAGTGAGTATGAGCAAAAGTTTAATGAACTTTCGAGGTTTGCACCACGATTGGTGGAAGATGATCAATGGAGGATTAATAAGTTTGAAGAAGGATTGAAGATTGCAATCTGAGGGAAGTTTACGGTTCAACGATTTACGTCGTTCATAGATATTTTGGATTGGGCTTTGAAGATTGAAAGAGTTCATGAGGAATTTCAAAAGCCTAGTTTTGACAAAGGAAAGAAAATAGTCGGAAAGACTTATGATAATAAATCATCAGGAGACTGGAACAAGAAAAGAAAGTTTGAAGAGAACAAGTAAGGAAGTGATATTGAGAAGGCAGTACCAATTTGTAATCTTTGTAGTAAGATGGTCCACAAATCTGAAAATTGTCGAGCGATTTCTTGTTGCGGCCCAAAACCCACCCTAGGAGTTAGAGTGAATCTTGGACGACTTAATCATGACTTACATGACTTACTTGACGAACCAACCTGCAAAACCCACAGAACATATATAATAGAGGATAACAGCGGAAGCATAACTATAAAACACAGCGGAAGTCTAACAAACCTATAAGTATATACACATGGTCCAAGTTTAATATAAAAGAAAACAAAACAAAGAAAGTGCGGACATGCCCGCCAAAATACATGGATATAATCACTCATGCTCACCCACAGTTAATCCACTCAGAATCTAACACCACCTACTGATAACCCTCTACGGGAGGTTCCTCCAAAGGCTCCTCGACATACTCCTCTTCCACCCATGGACTAGGAGCACAAACATCGAATGGAGCAGCTGCTCCCTCAGAACCTGCCAACATAAGAAGTACGGCTGAGCATGGAATACTCAGCAGGTACTAAATACTAACCAATAGTCATAGCAAAACCATAGCAGTATAGGAAGCAGGAAGCATTTCACATATATAAAGCAGGAGCCATCAATATCATAACAAGGAATAAGGCAATTGATAATCATGCTTGTATTTCATGAAAAGCCGATAACACCCTTGAAAACACCGTGCACTTGACTTGACTGAAAATACCATTTCCGTGCTTGAAAACTTGTCATGTTTGTCTTATCTTATCGTATCATGCGTGTCATGTGTGTCATGCCATGTCATGCTTGCTTGGGAAAGTAAACTACTTGTGAGGGAAGGGAGACCCTTCTTCCTAAATGCCCATACTTGTCATGCCGTGCCATGTCATGCTTGTATCATGCTTGGAAAAGTAAACTACTTGTGAGGGAAGGGAGACCCTTCTTCCTAAATGCTCATGTCATGCCCTTTCACTTGTGAGATGTCCTTGTGAGATGTACTTGCGAGGGAAGGGAGACCCTTCTTATGTTATGGATGCACTTGCGAGGGAAGAGAGACTCTTCTTATGAAAATGCATGATTGTCTTGTCCTTGCCAAAAGTGAGGTAAAACATATCGTACGATATGCCCCACCTCTAAACCGTGTTCTTGAAAACGCCGATAAAACATGCCATGCATTCGTGCTCGTGAAATCGTGTGCATACTTGCATTTGGAATTAAATATGGCAATTTGGGGTAATTCACAAAGCATAACATATAACAATTTAAGTGAGTAATAATCTACACATTTTAAGAAATGTAAGAAACACACTATCATGAACCCTAACAAATTTCAAGAGTACTTAAGCATGGGTTCCCTTAATTTATCATTTATTTTGTTCACCTTGGCATTTCATCAAACATAGGGTGTGTTGATTATTCATTTAAACCTAGATCATGCTTTTCTAGGTGGGTTATGCTCACATCACACTTGTATGTTCATTATTAGTACAATGCCCTTCCCCATTCATTCATCACATCATCCACACGGCATCCATTCGCCAACATCCACCTCCATTCACCATTCATGTCGCGACCCAAAACCCACCCTAGGAGTTAGAGTGAACTTTGGACGACTAATCATGGCTTACATGACTTGCTTGACAGACTAACCTGCAAAAACCCACAGAGCATATACAATAGAGGATATAAACCGCGGAAAGATACTCTAACATAGCACAACGGAAGACTACCAAACCTCTATGTATATACATACGCAAAACTAAGTTTATACAAAAAGGTAACCATAAGAAAGTGCGGACATGCCCGCCAAAATACATAAATCTAGCTCTCATTTCACCCACAGCTAATCCACTCAGAATCTACAACCACCTATTGGTAACCCTCTACGGGAGGTTCCTCCAAAGGCTCCTCGACGTACTCCTCTTCCACCCATGGACCAGGAGCACAAACATCAAATGGAGCAGCAGCTCCCTCAGAACCTGCCGACATAAGAACGGCTGAGCATGGAATACTCAGCGGGTACTAAATACTAACCAACAATTATAGCATAAAAATGGCAATACATAATCAGGAGCAATTTATATATGTCAAACGGAAACAATTCATATCATACAAGGAAGTAAAGCAGTTTATAATCATGCTTGTAATTCGTAGAAAACCGATAAAACCTCTTGAAAACATCGTGCACTTGACTTGACTTGAAATATCTTTTCGTACTTGAAAGCTTGTCTTGTCTATCTTGCTTGATTCTTGTATGTCATGTCATGTCATGCATGCTTGCTTGTGATCATGTAACTTGTGAGATGCACTTGTGAGATGCCTTGAGAGGGAAGAGGGAAGGGAGACCCTTCTTTATGCAATGCACTTGCGAGGGAAGGGAGACCCTTCTTTATGATATGTATGTACTTGCGAGGGAAGGGAGACCCTTCTTTATGATATGCACTTGTGAGTGAGGGGAGACCCCTCGTGGAATGTTGGTTCTTGTCTACTTGTGAAAAGCAGGGTAAAACATATCGTAGGATATGCCCCACCTCTATCCATCTTCTTGGAAACCTCGATAAATCATGTCATGCATGCCGTGCTCGTGGGAACCGTGTACATACTTGCATTTAAATTTAAACATGACCATTGGGTAATTTCACATCACATATAGCATCAAAGATTAAGCAATTCAATATTCATAGCATTTAGGGAAAACAGGAAACACACTATCATAGGCCCTAGCAATATTCAGAATTTAATAGGCATGTATTTCCTATTTTACAGCTCACTGTATTCACCTTGGCATTTCATCAAACATGGTGTGTTCATTATGGATTTACCCTACAACATGCTTTTCTAGATGGTTTTACTCAATCATACATGTATGTTTATTATTGGAACAATGCCCTTCCCTGTTTTAATCATCACCACACAACCACTGGCATCCAATCGCCCCTTCCATCTCCATTCACCATTCACCATTTACCATTCACCATTCACCATTCACCATTCACCATTCACCATTCATCCATCTCATAGCACATGTGTAAATAAAAGAAAATGAAGAGAAAAGGAGGAGAAAGAAGAACTATAACTAGGAGGGTAGTAAAAAGTACCGACCTTGAAGAAATGAGGAAGAAACCCTCTTTCCAAATGGCTGTGAGTTGCTGCCCTAGCTTGATTCGTGAGCTCCACGAATGCTTGAACCGAAATCTTGAAGAAAACGGGCTTGAAGTTGATCTAGGGTTTCAAAACCCCTTTGATTTCTCTCCAAAATGGAACCCTAGGTTGGAATCGCCTTCTCCCCTTTTTCCTATTCTCTCAAACTCTCTAAGTGTCGAATGAAGCCCTAAAGGCTCGGGTTAAACTCTTAAGGTAAGAGTGAACTGACCAAAAGACCGTAATACCCTTACTGGGATTTCTGCAATGACGCGAGGACCGTGAATAGTGCTGAACACATTGTGCTGTGAATAGTGCCAACTCGTGGTGCCGTGAATAGTGCCAACTCGTGGTGCCGTGAATAGTGCCAACTCGTGGTGCCATGAATAGTGCAACTCGTGGTGCTGTGAATAGTGCAACTCGTGGTGCCATGAATAGTGCCAACTCGTGGTGCCATGAATAGTGCCAACTTGTGGTGCCATGAATAGTGCAACTCGTGGTGCCATGAATAGTGCCAACTCGTGGTGCCGTGAATAGTGCAACTCGTGGTGCCATGAATAGTGTCTACTCGTGGTGCCATGAATAGTGCCAACTCGTGGTGCCGTGAATAGTGCCAACTCGTGGTGCCGTGAATAGTGCAACTCGTGGTGCTGTGAATAGTGTAACTCGTGGTGCCATGAATAGTGCAACTCGTGGTGCCATGAATAGTGCCAATGTCTCATGTACAACGTGCCCGTGGTGAGTTGTACAACGTACCCGTGGTGAGCTGTACAACGTGCCCGTGGTGAGTTGTACAACGTACCCATGGTGAGCTGCACAACGTGCCCGTGGTGAGTTGTACAACGGATGCACACAGTATACGTTATCAGAGTACGTTGTCTGTGCTACGATTTCCTACAGGTACAGACTGTTTTGGCCATATCTTTTGACTCGTTCGTCCAATTTTGACGATTCAACTTGCGTTTTGTTCGTACTTCGAAGAGGAACATTTCTGACATTTCGAAATTTCCAAATTCTTCCTCATTTATTAATCATACCTCTTAAAAGGCAAGATGACAACGAAAGTGTCATGTATTAAGCATGAAAAAGTCTGGGGCTCTACATCCTCCCCCCCTTACAAAATTTCGTCCTCGAAATTCAGATACTACTTGCATTACAAATCAAAAGGACATTACAAGTCATATACAGACTTCACACAGAAACTCATTCAAGTAATTCTGGGTACTTTGCTTTGACTTCGCCTTCACGCTCCCATATAGCTTCTTCCCGAGCATGGTGTTGCCATTGCACAAGAACCAAAGGGATTGTCTTGTTGCGAAGTACCTGATTCCTTCGATCTAAAATCTGGACTGGCTTTTCAATCAAGGTGAGGTCCTCTCGAATCTCCAACTGTTCCAAGTCTATGACATGCGAAGGATCCGCAAGATACTTCCGAAGCATGGACACATGGATTACGTTATGAACTGTAGCCATGTGAGGTGGAAGAGCTACTCGATAAGCAACTTCACCAACCCGTGTGATAATCTCAAAAGGCCCAACATACCGAGGACTGAGCTTGCCTCGCTTCCCAAATCTCATGATCCCTTTGCTAGGAGATACTTTCACAAAAACTTGATCCCCTACTTGAAATTCCAAGTCCCTACGGCGTGTGTCCGCATAACTTTTCTGGCGATCTTGAGCGGCTTTCAATCGATCTCGGATGATCTTAACTGTGTTTGCAGTTTGCTCAATCAACTCCGGACCAAGTACTTTCCTTTCGCCTACCTCATCCCAATAGAGAGGAGACCTACAACTTCGCCCATACAAGGCCTCAAATGGTGCCATTTGAATACTTGCCTGATAGCTGTTATTATAGGCAAATTCAACCAATGGCAAGTGCTCTTCCCAACTGCCTCCGAAATCCAACATACAAGCCCGAAGCATGTCTTCAATGACTTGGTTCACTCTCTCGGTTTGTCCATCCGTCTGTGGATGAAAAGCGGTGCTGAAATCAAGTCAGGAACCCATAGCCTCCTGGAAACTTTTCCAAAATCTTGACGTGAATCTTGGGTCCCGATCCGACACAATACTAACAGGCACTCCGTGCAATCTAACTACTTCCTTGATGTATAGTGCAGCCAACTGACTTGAGTTGAAAGTAGTTCGGTAGGGTAAGAAATGAGCGGACTTTGTCAAACGATCCACTACTACCCATATCGCATCTGAGCCCCTTGCCGTCTTTGGCAAGCCAACTATGAAATCCATGGATATGTTCTCCCATTTCCACTCGGGAATCGGAAGGGAATGCAATAGACCGGCGGGTCGCATGTGTTCTGCTTTCACCTGTTGGCACACTAAGCACCGTGCCACATATTCCGCAACCTCCCTCTTCATATTCCGCCACCAAAAGTGACTCTTGAGGTTCCGGTACATCTTTGTACCCCCTGGGTGCACTGGGTACTTCGAACGGTGTGCTTCATCCAAAATTTCTCTTCGAAGATCTGCATTGGCTGGGACGCACAGTCTTCCCTTGAATGTGATAGCACCCCGACTAGTGAGAGAGAAGTCCTCACTACCCTTAGCAACTTCCTTATCCCGATAAGCCAACAATTCAGCATCCATGGCTTGATATTCTTGGATCAAATCTATAATGTATGGCCGAACCGTAACATTTGCCAAGGTAGGACCACGGACAGAGTCATTCACAGTGATGTCCAGATTTGCCAAATCTTCTAATAGCTTCCATTCTTGAACCAACATATGTGCTAACAACCCTTGAGGTCTTCTACTCAAAGCATTTGCCACTACATTTGCTTTACCCGGGTGGTATTGAATGGTACAATCATAGTCTTTCAAAAATTCCATCCAACGCCGTTGCCTTAGATTCAGCTCCTTTTGGGAAAAGAGATACTTGAGACTCTTGTGATCAGTGAACACATAGAACTCCACCCCATAAAGGTAATGACGCCAAATCTTAAGTGCAAACACGACCGCCGCAAGCTCCAAGTCATGCGTGGGATAATTCTTCTCATGCTCCTTCAACTGCCTTGATGCATAGGCAATAACTTTCTTGTGTTGCATAAGCACACATCCAAGTCCAACGTGTGAGGCATCACTGTACACCTCATACCCAAGAGGTCCGGATGGCACTGTAAGGACAGGAGCTGTAGTAAGCCTCTTCTTCAGTTCCGTGAAACTGATCTCGCACTTATCACTCCATACAAACTTGGCATTCTTCCTTGTCAGGTAAGTGAGCGGTGCTGCAAGGCTAGAGAAACCCTCTACGAATCTCCTGTAGTAGCCTGCCAACCCAAGAAAACTGCGTATCTCGGTAACACTCTTGGGCCTCGCCCAACTCATAACTGCTTCGATCTTCTTTGGATCTACCGATATACCTTCTGCAGAAACAACGTGGCCTAGGAATGCCACCTCTTCCAACCAAAACTCACACTTGCTAAGTTTGGCGTATAGCTTGTGCTCTCTTAGCATTTCCAAGGCAAGGCATAGGTCGCGTGTGTGATCTTCCCGTATCTGGGAATAGACCAAGATGTCATCCACAAATGCAATCACGAACCTATCAAGGTGTGGCCGGAACACCCGGTTCATCAAATCCATAAAGGCTGCCGGCGCGTTCGTGAGTCCAAAAGGCATTACCAAGAACTCGTAGTGCCCATACCGAGTCCTGAAAGCAGTTTTGGGAACATCTTCCGCCTTAATCTTCAACTGGTGATAACCCGATCGAAGATCTATCTTCGAGAAAAATCTCGCTCCCTTCAACTGATCGAACAAGTCATCAATCCTAGGCAAGGGATACCTATTCTTTATGGTGACTTTGTTCAATTGCCGGTAATCGACACACATCCGCATCGAGCCATCTTTCTTCTTAACAAACAACACCGGGGCACCCCACGGTGAGACACTTGGTCGAATGAAGCCAAGGCCTTGCAATTCTTCCAACTGAGTCTTCAACTCCTTGAGTTCAATAGGGGCCATCCTATATGGAGCTCTGAAAACAGGAGCTGTGCCTGGTGCAAGCTCGATCTTAAACTCAATCTCCCTATCTGGAGGCAATCCTGGCAACTCCTCTGGAAATACATCCAGGAACTCACTCACAACCGGAATAGTCGATGAGTCCTTTACCTCGGGGTTAGCTAAGCTCAACGCCGCCAAACGAGCAATAGATCTACTTTTCAACCCGCGAAAGTGGAATGGCTTTCCTTCTACAGGCTTGAAGAGTACCATTTTCTCAAAGCAAGCTACATGCCCATGATGTGCTGCTAACCAATCCATTCCCAATATAACATCAAAGTCTTGGAATCCAAGGACGATGAGATCAACCGCCAATTCGTGGCTTCCAACTTGGACCACACTATTTCTATACACTTTATCTGCCAATACTGTTTTGCCGAGAGGAGTCGAAATGGCTAACTCCGGTTCTAGCTGACTTGGCCCTGCAGAAAAACCTTCTGAAAAACTCAGCGAGACAAACGAATGAGTAGACCCGGTATCAATCAATACTCGAGCCAAATACTCATTAACTAGTAGGGTTCCTGAAATTTTAACCAGCGGAGTTAATCCATGCATCAACAGAGTATACACATAGGTATACATATATATCATACCAAGTATGTACACAAGGAATGAAACACAACATATCAATCACAAATAACAAAAATAATTCCAAACGCGTACCTTGCACCACATCATCAGATGCAAGTGCATCACCCTCTGTCAAAGCAAATACACGCCCCTGGTTCGCCTGGCGAGACTGAGGTGTAGACCGGGTAGTCTGAGATGACGCCTGATATGATCCTGCTGGACGTGCTGGTGGACTAATCCCCTGAGACTGGCCTGGTAAATGCCGACTGGGGCAATCCCTGATCATATGGCCCTGGCGACCACAATGAAAACATCCACCCGATGCCCTTCGGCAATCCCCTACCGGGTGCCTTCGGCCGCATGAAGTGCAGACCTCGTGTGCATAAGTCGGAGGGGCCGGAAGTGGAGCATACCTCATCGTCTGAGGTACAACAGGCCGTGGGGCTGGAAGAGCCTGAGGTCTCGGTGCCTGAGGCATATACTGCCGTGGAGCTGGAGGCGCATAAGATGGCCTCATCGGTGGTGCTGGCCACGCATACTGATAGCGAGTCCGCCTCTCTGGAGGTGCTGAACTACTAGCTTGGCCTCTCGCCAACTCCCTCTTCTTGGACACTGTCTCCGAATTGGCCTCGACCAATAAGGCCTTGTCTACTACCTCAGGGTAGGTAGTATGCCTGAAAACGGAAACCTTTTCCATAATCACATCCTTGAGCCCTTGCTCAAATCTTCTAGCCTTCATTGCCTCAGTAGCAACCATATGAGGCGCAAATCTCGACAACTCCGAGAACTTGGCCTTGTATTGTGCCACTGACATCAAACCTTGCTCAAGGTTAATGAATTCTCTCTCTTTATTTTCCCGCGCTCCAATCGGAAAATACTTCTTGTAAAAAGTATTCTTGAACTCCTCCCAAGTCCAAGGTAGACCCTGCATGGTCAAATCTCTCATCCTCAGTGCGGACAACCACCAATGATGGGCTTCGCCTTCTAGCATGAAAACTGCCCATGCTACTCTCTCCTCCTCTGTAGGTGAGAGGACCGCAAAGATCTTCTCCATCTGGAGGATCCATGCCTCCGCAGCAAGAGGGTCCACACTCCCATGGAATGGTGGAGGCCTCAATCTCCTGAATGCCTCAACTCCAGCGGTACGATGTATTGGAGCTGCGGGCGGTGAAGTAGGTGCCGCCGATGATGGTATAGCCTGCCGAGCCGCCAGTATGGCGAGTGTCTCAGCAATAGAGCCTAAGACTTGAGAGAGGTCCGGCTGCTCATCCTCATCCCGTGAAGAAGAGGAAGCTCTGGTATGTGGTCCACGACCCCGTGTGTTCCGTCTCATGACTCAAGTCCTGAGAATAATAACACCACATGAGTCTAACTTGAAACCACAGTTTACTTCAATGCCATTTCACAATAATCCAATTTGTATTAGTTGTATAATACTAATATACATCGCATTAAGTCATCAGAGTATTTATAATATTAAACTTTGGTGTTCTAGTGTTCCTAAGGTTCGTACTTGGTTGAAACAACCATTTTGACTAAGACTAAAGTTTAGTCTTACACTTGGATCAAGACTCACTTCCGACTTACTTTCTTCCTAACTTGTTTCCTGACATATGCTCTTGTCAAGCCGTGGTATAAGATTCTAAGTGACCTAAAACAACCATTTTGATGTAGAGCCCCAGACTTTTTCATGCTTAATACATGACACTTTCGTTGTCATCTTGCCTTTTAAGAGGTATGATCAATAAATGAGGAAGAATTTGGAAATTTCGAAATGTCAGAATTGTTCCTCTTCGAAGTACGAACACAACGCAAGTTGAATCGTCAAAATCGGACGAACGAGTCAAAAGATATGGCCAAAACAGTCTGTACCTGTAGGAAATCGTAGCACAGACAACGTACTCTGATAACGTATACTGTGTGCATCCGTTGTACAACTCACCACGGGCACGTTGTGCAGCTCACCACGGGTACGTTGTACAACTCACCACGGGCACGTTGTACAGCTCACCACGGGTACGTTGTACAACTCACCACGGGCACGTTGTACATGAGACATTGGCACTATTCATGGCACCACGAGTTGCACTATTCACGGCACCACGAGTTGGCACTATTCACGGCACCACGAGTTGGCACTATTCACGGCACCACGAGTTGACACTATTCATGGCACCACGAGTTGCACTATTCACGGCACCACGAGTTGGCACTATTCATGGCACCACGAGTTGCACTATTCATGGCACCACGAGTTGGCACTATTCATGGCACCACGAGTTGCACTATTCACAGCACCACGAGTTGCACTATTCACAGCACCACGAGTTGGCACTATTCACGGCACCACGAGTTGGCACTATTCACGGCACCACGAGTTGGCACTATTCACAGCACCATGAGTTGGCACTATTCATAGCACAATGTGTTTAGCACTATTCACGGTCCTCGCGTCATTGCAGAAATCCCAGTAAGGGTATTACAGTCTTTTGGTCAGTTCACTCTTACCTTAAGAGTTTAACCCGAGCCTTTAGGGCTTCATTCGACACTTAGAGAGTTTGAGAGAATAGGAAAAAGGGGAGAAGGCGATTCCAACCTAGGGTTCCATTTTGGAGAGAAATCAAAGGGGTTTTGAAACCCTAGATCAACTTCAAGCCCGTTTTCTTCAAGATTTCGGTTCAAGCATTCGTGGAGCTCACGAATCAAGCTAGGGCAGCAACTCACAGCCATTTGGAAAGAGGGTTTCTTCCTCATTTCTTCAAGGTCGGTACTTTTTACTACCCTCCTAGTTATAGTTCTTCTTTCTCCTCCTTTTCTCTTCATTTTCTTTTATTTACACATGTGCTATGAGATGGATGAATGGTGAATGGTGAATGGTGAATGGTAAATGGTGAATGGTGAATGGAGATGGAAGGGGCGATTGGATGCCAGTGGTTGTGTGGTGATGATTAAAACGGGGAAGGGCATTGTTCCAATAATAAACATACATGTATGATTGAGTAAAACCATCTAGAAAAGCATGTTGTAGGGTAAATCCATAATGAACACACCATGTTTGATGAAATGCCAAGGTGAATACAGTGAGCTGTAAAATAGGAAATACATGCCTAATAAATTCTGAATATTGCTAGGGCCTATGATAGTGTGTTTCCTGTTTTCCCTAAATGCTATGAATATTGAATTGCTTAATCTTTGACGCTATATGTGATGTGAAATTACCCAATGGTCATGTTTAAATTTAAATGCAAGTATGTACACGGTTCCCACGAGCATGGCATGCATGACATGATTTATCGAGGTTTCCAAGAAGATGGATAGAGGTGGGGCATATCCTACGATATGTTTTACCCTGCTTTTCACAAGTAGACAAGAACCAACATTCCACGAGGGGTCTCCCCTCACTCACAAGTGCATATCATAAAGAAGGGTCTCCCTTCCCTCGCAAGTACATACATATCATAAAGAAGGGTCTCCCTTCCCTCGCAAGTGCATTGCATAAAGAAGGGTCTCCCTTCCCTCTCAAGGCATCTCACAAGTGCATCTCACAAGTGCATCTCACAAGTTACATGATCACAAGCAAGCATGCATGACATGACATGACATACAAGAATCAAGCAAGATAGACAAGACAAGTTTTCAAGTACGAAAAGATATTTCAAGTCAAGTCAAGTGCACGATGTTTTCAAGAGGTTTTATCGGTTTTCTACGAATTACAAGCATGATTATAAACTGCTTTACTTCCTTGTATGATATGAATTGTTTCCGTTTGACATATATAAATTGCTCCTGATTATGTATTGCCATTTTTATGCTATAATTGTTGGTTAGTATTTTGTACCCGCTGAGTATTCCATGCTCAGCCGTTCTTATGTCGGCAGGTTCTGAGGGAGCTGCTGCTCCATTTGATGTTTGTGCTCCTGGTCCATGGGTGGAAGAGGAGTACGTCGAGGAGCCTTTGGAGGAACCTCCCGTAGAGGGTTACCAATAGGTGGTTGTAGATTCTGAGTGGATTAGCTGTGGGTGAAATGAGAGCTAGATTTATGTATTTTGGCGGGCATGTCCGCACTTTCTTATGGTTACCTTTTTGTATAAACTTAGTTTTGCGTATGTATATACATAGAGGTTTGGTAGTCTTCCGTTGTGCTATGTTAGAGTATGTTTCCGCGGTTTATATCCTCTATTGTATATGCTCTGTGGGTTTTTGCAGGTTAGTCTGTCAAGCAAGTCATGTAAGCCATGATTAGTCATCCAAAGTTCACTCTAACTCCTAGGGTGGGTTTTGGGTCGCGACAATTCATACCACCAATCTCATAATACATATATAAGTGAAGGAAAACAAGAATAAATAAAGGAAAAGAGAAGCTATAACTAGGAGGGTAGCAAAGAGTACCGACCTTGATCAAGTGAGGAAGAAATCCCCTTTCCAAGATGACCGTGAGTTGCTGCCCTAGCTTGAGGAGAGTGCCCCACACGAGCTTGAGCCGAGATCTTGAAGAAAATGGCCTTGAGGTGAGTGTGGGTTCACAACCCTTTGATTTCCCCTCCAAAAATCAAACCCTAGGTTAGGGATCGCCTTCTTCTCCTTTCCTTAGCTCTCAATCTTCTAAGTATTGTAAATAAGCCCTAAAGGCTCGGGCAAGACTCTTACGGTAAGAGTAAACCGCCCAAAAGACTAAAACACCCTTACTAAATTTTCTGCAAAAACGCGAGTACCGAGCGATCGGTGTTAATGACCGATCGATCGGTTGCCTACCGATCGATCGGTTTCATAACCGAGCGATCGGTTGAAATTTCACTCTTTGGAAAATTTCCCCATACAAAAAATCTCGACCAGTCGATAGCCTCCGAGCGATCGGTTTTGGACCGATCGATCGCTCCATGGACCGAGCGATCGGTGGTCTGCAGGTCTAAACTGTTTTGGCCATAACTTTTGACTCGTTCGTCCAATTTTGACGATTCAACTTGCGTTGGGTTCGTACTTCAAAAACGAACATTTCTGACATTTCAGAATTTCCAATTTCTTTCTTATTTATTAATTATACCTCTTTAAAGGCAAAATGGCAACGAAAGTGTCATGCATTAAATGTGAAAAGGTTCGGGGCTCTACATTTCTAGAGCTTGTTATCAATGTGGCAAGATGGGTCATATCAAGAGAACAAGATGAGTCATATCAAGAGAAATTGTCCAGAGCTACCAAAACAATTGATAAATGGAAGCAAAGGTCGTGTCTTTACTATTACTCAGGAAGAAGCCAAGAAATGTGAGGACGTTATTGAAGGTAAGATGCTTCTTTTTCAAATTCATGCTATAGCATTAATAAACATTGGCCCTACACCATCTTTTGTGTCTTCTCATTTTGCTAAGAATATTAGAATTAAGCCTGACACATTAGAGCACATGATGTCAATTACCATACCATCTGGAAAGATTTTTTGCACCAAAACCTTCTACGATCAATGACTTATACAAATCGATAGTGTGCAAATGACTATTGATCTCATAGTGTTAGATATGAAGATTTTAATCTCATACTAGGGATTGATTGGATTTCAGAACACTATGTTGTAAGTTGATTGTAAGGCTAGGACATTAACCTTAAGGATTCTAGGCATCTTTGAGTTTGTCATGCGATGAATTTATAAGGAAGAAGAGTTTATGATCTATAACACCCCAATAGTCAAGGATTTTTTTGAAATATATTTCCTGAGGAATTACCAGGACTTGCTCTAGTTCAGGAGATTGATTTTTCGATAGACGTTATTCCTGGAACAAGTCCGATATTGAAAACACCTTAAGATTACACTCCAGACCTTAAAGGAAAATCAATTATTCGCTAAATTCTTGAAGTGCAAATTTTGGTTGGAAAATGTATATTTCTTAGGTCACATAGTATCCAGTGATGGAATTTCAGTGGATCCATCCAAGATTAAGGCAGTAACAGAGTGAGAAAGGCTAACTAATGTCACGGAGATTCGAAGTTTTCTAGGCTTAGCCGGTTATTACAGGAGATTTGTTGATGAATTCTCAAGGTTAGCTGTCCCATTAACTGAATTAACAAAGAAAAATGTCAAATTTGAGTGGTCACCATTAGGGAAAAGATTTTCAAAGAATGGAAGAGTCAATTGACCACAACTTAATTTTAACAATCCCCTCGGGAACGGGATATTATTATAATGTTTCTCAAAAAGGATTGGGTGGTGTATTGATGCAAAATGAAAAAGTGATGGCTTATGCATCTAGGAAGTTGAAGACTCACGAGCACAACTACCCCACTCACGATCTTGAGTTGTTAGCAATTTGAAGACATTAATTATTTAGGTGAAAGTTGGTAGTATTCACCGACCACAAGAGTTTGAGGTATTTATTTTCTCAAAAAGAACTCAATATGTGACAATGAAGATAGATGGAGTTCTTGAAAGACTACGACTGCATAATCTAGTATCATATTGGTATAGAAAATATCGTTGTTGATGCACTGAAGTGGAAAACAGTTGGATCATTGGAAAGTATGAGAATGAGGATGTGAAAAGTGATTGAAGAATTTCCTATTAGGGATTTGAATATTGAGGAAAGAATATCAAAGTCAGTGTTGGTTAATATTCAAGATCAGCCTGAATTAAATACGGAAAACTAAGGAAACAAAGGCTCGAGATACTGAATTAAGGACACTTAAGGATAAAAATCAGGAAGGTCAATCTAATGATTTCTAAGTTTTGTCTCATGGGATTCTAAATTATTCGAAATCGAATATGTGTGACAAGAGATACAGAGTTGAAAAATGAGTTATCAGACGAAGCTCATAAGTCTCGATACGCTCCAGGGAGTACAAAGACGTACCATAATTTAAAGTCAAATTATTGGTGGAATGGTACGAAGAAAAATCCATCAAAATTCTTGATCATAGGGAGCAAGTGTTGTGGAACAAGACAATCCCATTAGTAAAAGTATTGTGGCAATATCACTGTCAAGAAGAGGCGACTTAGGAGCGCGAGACCGAGATCAAGGAGAAATATCCCCAATTGTTCGAATGATCAGGTATGATTTTAAATTTTGAGGTCAAAATTCCTACAAGGAGGGGAGAATGTAACGACCCAAATATTTTTAGAATTAAAAATATTACATATTAAATATTTGATTTAATATTGGGAAATTCCTATAATTACTTAAGCATGTGATTTAATGATTGATTAAGGTATATGAATATAAATACTATGTATTAAATCTAATATTAATGCATGTATATATTAGAAAGGAGATATTAGCTAAGATTATAGCATGTGGTAAGTGACACATGGCAACATCCTAAGGGGGACGTCCAAATAATTAATGGGGCAGTATATCATGAATTAATCAAAGGTTAGATGATGTGTTAATCATGAGTTAGAAGCATTAATCACCACACATCATCATCTATGTGATGGATGTACAAGATTTAATCTTGGGGTATATAGTGCCACTTGTCAATTCCCTAGTAAGGGCGTCCAAGATTAATCAAGGTTAGAGGTATTTAACTAGATGAGTTAATCATGTGGCATGATGGACGATCAGGATGAAATCCTACGTGATATGTGCCACCTGACATTTGCATTAATTATATTCATGAAACCAGGGAAGTAAGAATGAGATAAGAGAGAAGAACCCAAATCTTTTACCTTGGATAAAGCTCAAGCCCACCCTTGTTCACACTGGTGCATGAATATCATTAATAGGGGTCTTAACCCTTGGACATTTGGTTAAGATGTACATAGCTAAGTACTAAACCTTTGGTCATGTATTAACATGAATCTTGTATCATTAACCAAGGTTAGAGGATTAACCTTAGGGGTTAACCATGAATCTAATTTAATATGGTACATGAACTATGGTTAGGAGAATAAGTTAACCATGAATCTAAATTAAACTATGGTTAGGTTAAGTGAATGGTGTGATAAATCTAAAGTGAATCATTAATTAGAATGAAGTAATTATAATGAATCCAATTAATTAGGTTCATGTAATTAATTGAGTTCATGAACTAAGATTTAATAAAAGGGGGATGAACCAAGATTTAATGAGACCAAGACCCTTGCCTATATAAAGGACCCCACGCCCACCCCTTGATGCTCATTCCATTTGGTGCAAAGCCATGAAATATTAAGGAGAAAGAAAAAAAAGAGAAAGAGGAAAGAAAGAAGGAAGAAAGAAGAAAGAAAGAAGGAAGAAAGAAAGAAAGAAAGGAGAAAGAAGAAAAGAAAGGAAAAAAAAAAGTGCTGAGCAATCCTACTTCGGATTCGGCAAAAAGAGAAAGTGATTTCGGTAATATTATTCTAAATGGTGATTTAGAATGCAAGTTAGTAATGGTCAGTATTTTCGAAATAAGATGAAATAAGTAAGTAATTTCGGTAATCTTATTCTAAACGTCGATTTAGAATAAAGGTTAAGAGTAAGTAAAGGTTAAGTATGTTTTCACCTTAGTTTGAAAATTGCATAATAATGATGTTATGTATGTCTTGCATGTGTATACTCTCTTCTAAATATTATATTAGCCTTATTAGATAAGGGTTGATTTTAAATATATATTTATAGAAATGTTTACAAGGGTAATAGTTATGGAAACTAACTATATTTTAAAGAATGAAAACATTGTATATATAATCATAATAACACGATTTTTATACATGTTGATATTTCCTAGAAAGAGGAATGAAATAATTTATATTGTAAGTCTTAAGCTAAGAAAAGACAAAGGAAATAGGATGATTTATCTTAAAAGACATGGGAAATGAGATAAATATCTTATAAGGTCTTAAGTTTAGAAAAGGCAATGTAGAAAAAGAAAAATACACTTATCTTAAAAAAGTCTCAAGATAGTGGCGAGGTAAAGGAAGACCGTTCGACAATACTTCATGAGGGGTTAATGAGAACTCCCAGACGGAATGAGTCTAAAGAGGTGTACCTCTCGGCGATCATCCTGCGAGATAGGTTTAAGATATGTCTGGAAAAGAAAAGGTAAAAGAAAGATAAATAACGTTTATTTTAAAAAGGTCTCAAGACAGTGGCGAGGTAAAGGAAGGTCGTTCGACAATACTTCATGAGGGGTTAATAAGAACTCCAATACGAAATGAGTCTAAAGAGGTGTACCTTTCGGTGATCATCTTGCGAGATAGGTTTAAGATAAGTCTAGAAAAGAAAAGGTAAAAGAAAGTTAAATAATGTTTATCTTAAAGAGGTCTCAAGACAGTGGCGAAGTAAAGGAACACAGTTCGGCAATACTTTTGTGAGCACGGGATTTCATAACCCACCTCACTCGGTGTTTCCATACCCTCACGGGTGTGAAAGTTGGTTTAGAGTCGCCACCTATTCATTCAGAAGGGATAAGTCCCCGGGAGTTAGATAAGGTCTTGGTCTGTGATTGAGATCAGGGTAAGAGGTTCGGTTAAGTCTGAAGAAGGTGTTAGGTACCCCGAGGCTTCCATTTTACAATGGTTCCCTACTCCCTAAGTGTAAACCAATTAAAGTCAATGTTTTATTTAAAATTCCAGAGTATTTAAGATAGTACTAATCCAAGAAAGAAAAACTAACTAGACTCGAACTCATGTTGGGTTGCCTACGTACTGATAAGGGTGAGATCAGACCGAGCGTAGTTCTGGCACGTGAGCCTGTGCCGAGGCTAGGGGTGTGTGTGTGTGCACCAAGGGTGGCTAACCGGACTAGTCCGATAAACTTGGGTTTGATTGATCGAGGTAGGTCAAAAATGCATGGTTCAAGCCCAGTAGGCTTAGGGTTAGTCGGTAGACTAGGGTTTGGGCCTGGTAGGCCAAAAGGAGAGGCTCGGTAGGCCAAAAGGAGAGGACCGGTAGGCTAAAGCGGAGTTTGACCAAGGTTAAGGTTGCTAACCGGGGTTAGGTCGAACTAACCATAGTTTAGGGTTACTAACCACAGTCAAAGGGAGTAAGGTCAAGCCTGGTAGACTAAGATTGGGCCCGGTAGGCCAACAGATAAGTTTGGTAGATTGGCTCGGGCCCGGTAGGCTGAGAACAGGCCTGGAGGCCAAAGGTAAAACCCGGAGGCTAAGGTTTAAGCCCAATAGGCCCAGGATTGGGTCCGGAGGCCAAGATTGGGCCTGGTAGGCCAAAGGGTGAGTCCGGAAGACTAGATTTTAGGCCCGTTAGGCCAAAATCGGATTTAACTAAGGTTAGGGTTGCTAAACGGGGTTAAGGATTGGTCTAACCATGGTTAGGATTGCTAACTAGGGTTAAAAAGGGTCAAGATTAGTTTTATGATCCATTTGGTATTTTTGGGGGATTTTCCTAGAATTTACCAAGGTTAAATGAGCTTAACCATGGTTAATACGGAAATGTATTAACCATGGTTATGCTGATTAACCGTGGTTAGGATTGCTGGTGAGTCCAATTTGCTCACTTTTTGCATTTTCAGATTATTTGAAAATTATTGAGAATTTCCAAGGTTTTTCTCTCATGGCTAGGTCAGCTAACCGTGGTTAAAATTTAACCAAGGTTGGGTTAAAGCATGGTTAAGTCTAGGGAAGGTCTGAGGTGGGTCCGGGGGGCTAGGCAGGGCCTAGAGTGGCCTCCTACCAGGCTTGGGCCCTATGTAAAGCCTGGAAAATCCGAAAACATAAATAGCGGTAGAGGTTCTACCGCCATTTTTAACTTCCAATTAACCTAGGTTTGCTGCTTGGTAACTGGGGTTAGGAGTTAACCCAAGAGTTAAGGACCCACAGGTTAACCCAAGAGTTAAACAAAAATTACATCGGAATTGCAAGTGACGTGAGATATCCATGTTGCAATTGAACCCCAGTGTATGAACATTAACCAATTCGGATCCCGCCATACGAACTTTTTAATTCGATTTATCCTTCTAAATACATTATCCCTAATGGGCCTTCGAGATTGACATACTATCTAACTCATAACCTATTGTACATCATCCGGGTTTCCAAGACTTATGATTAAGCAATGAGAAACAATTTCTCATGAAAAACATTTTGATAAAATCCTTTGATAAGTATAATATCTTTTAATAAAAGTATATTTCAAAACTTATTTTGATTTCAAAATCACCTGCGCAGGATTTGAACTTAATCAACTGTCTTACCCAAAACTTGGATAATCTCTCAAATTAATAAGCATGGATTTCTTGTTTGAAATTCATCATGACTCGAACAGCTTTCTGACTATCCAATTATCACTGTATTGTATTCCCTAAGTTAGAAAATAGGTTGGTGGAATCAAAACAGTCAGATCACTGCTCAGTCATAGATGAACATATCAGATCTAAGGATCATTGAAACTGTTCAATGTGAATGAGAGACCAACGATCTGATAGTATGTTTATACAAGAGGTCTCTCATTGAATGCAATCAGTCAGTGTACATTTAGGCACCCATATGCTGATGTGTAGTCTCCACTACAATAGTTCGAGATGGAACTACATCTTAACTACTGAGAACATTTTAGCATTCTAGCAGCCATATAAGTGAAGTGCCCAGCTTCACCCACAGTTGTGACTATATAAGGTATAAGGAACCAGAAAGTTATATCTGCCTGTGATAATCTAATCACATAAATTTCCTACAATATATCCTATGGACCTTTATCGATATCTCATATCATATAGATCATCTCATGATCATGGTCAATTACTCATAATGAATACACAATAGATTAAGAAGAAGTCTTTATTAATCAAATTAATAAGAATCTAACAATCTAAACGACTTTTCTGGGCATCATGTCTAACAGATCTACCGCCATTGCCATACTAGGTAAGAAATTAAATGACGGTAGATCAACTACCGGCAAACTTGGTTTTTTAAATAGGCCTAGCCCATGCACACCTATGACAAAAGGGGTTTGGCTTTTGGACTTTTGGACTTTTGGGCCCCATGGGCCCAAACCAAGGATTCAGACCCTAGGGGCCTTGGACTTAGGGTTTAAGCCCTAAGGGCTCTAGGGCTAGGCTAGGGCTAAGGTTTAGGGCTAAGGTTTAACTTAGGTTTTTTCCTAGGGTTACCTATGGTTGGACCTAAGGTTAACTTAGAGGTTTACCTAGGGTTAGGGTTTGGTTCTAGGGTTACTTAGGGTTTGACTTAGGGTTAGCCCTAAGGTTAACTAGAGGTTTACCTAGAGTTAGGGTTTGACTAGGGTTGAGGGGGCTCGGCTGGGGGCAACCATGGTTAAAAAACCTTAACCATGGTTAGATAGGGGATAATCATGGTTAAAAGACCTTAACCATGGTTAGGTATGGGTGTAAAAATTGGGTGCTTACAACTTCATAAGGGGTTAATGAGAACTCCTAGACGGAATGAGTCTAAAGAAGTGTATCTTTCGGCGATCATCTTGAGAGACAAGTTCAAGATAAACTGGATCCAATTAAAAGATATTTAAAAGGAAATATCTAAAGTATTCACATAATATGAAAGAGTTTAATATTATATTATTGCAAAAAGGTTGTTTATTTAAATAATTATATTATGCTTTATTCTAACCCGTTATTTAGCATAATGTTATTGAAATTCTTATTGGGCTTCATAGCTCACTGACATATTACGTCACCAGATGAACAGTGAAGGATCGAATTCGAATTGACGTTCGAGGAAGGGCGAAGTCGATTTTAATTATGCTTTTATATTTCCTTATGTTATGTTATTTTGATTTAATTCATTTAGATCATGTAAACTTTAAGTTTAATATGGACATGAAATGATGACAATTGCGAATGGATAAGGAAGGATTTAAAATTTAAAATTCCCTTGGTATTTACGTTTCTGTAATATATGAGAAAAGAGGATCTCACGGTCGGATTTTGTAATGCCCCAAAATACCCCCTAGGAGTTTAAGGATATTTTAGGTGTCACACTGCGAACCTATCAAACCATCCTGTAATGCACAAGATAAAATACAATACTCATAACGATAATCAGAGCGCGGAAGCTATCATATATGCGGAAGCGTAAACAAATTTTCATTTCTTCTGATGATCCAAAATAGTATTCCAAGTTAACATAAATACAAGACATGTCTAAGCCTAAGGTGGACAGGCCCACCTATCAAAATATCAAAATACACCAAACCCTCTCATACTCTCCCCTCAACAGTAGTCGAGGTATGGCCACGCATCGAGGTCTCGGTCCGCCTGAGACTGTAATGGGATAGCCGACTCTCTCTCCTCTGTATACTCTTCCTCGACCCAAGGCTCCGGGTCGAGGGCTCCCTCCGTACCTGCCGACATGAAAGTACGGCTGAGCATGGAATACTCAGCGAGTACAAGCTACTAGCAGACCATAACAATAATAAAAACACATAATAGTAATATCATACAAGCAGTAATAGAAACATCACAAAGAAACTATATAGGGCATGACACAATACAAGCATTCTGACGTGCGTACATGAATGCGAAAATGCCGATAAAACTCATGCTTGAAAACCCCTGTCGTCTCGGTATGCTTCGTAGAAATCATGTATGCGTGCATGTATGAATGCATGATCATCATCTTGTAAACCTCCATCTTGTAAACTTTCATCTTGTAACTTGTGAGCCAGAGGCTAGCACCCGAATCTCCCTGGGCTGCCAACCTCCTTGATATGCAATGCACTTGTGAGCCAGAGGTTAGCACCCGAATCCTCCCTGGGCTACCAACCTCCTTGTTATGAAATGCACTTGTGAGCCAGAGGCTAGCACCCGAATGTCCCTGGGCTACCAACCTCCTTGTTATGCAATGCACTTGTGAGCCAGAGGCTAGCACCCGAATGTCCCTGGGCTACCAACCTCCTTGACATGAAATATTTCTTGTTGTTTATTATATGCACATGCTCTTGACATCACGGTTCATGCTATCATGCGTGCTCGTGTACGTGTCCATAGTGACAATCATGATAATGGAAATAACCAAATATGACATTATAATTCAATTCATGATGTGAACATAAGTAACATAAGTAGTTTGCATAACATTTGATCAATTTATCATTTATAAGGACACATGCATAAAACCCATTTCCATGTCCTTCATTGAGATCATTTATTCATAGTTTAGGCATTTTGTCAAACAATTTCATATGTTATTCCTTAGTAGTTTGTCTCCTTCTTTTTAATGCATATTTTCCATTCAATCACACAAGGGTAAGTTTGTTATTTGTACAATGCCCATCCTCCATTTTCCAATCCACATCCCACACATCATATATCACACATTCGGCATCCAATCGCCGTATCTAACCTCCATCCAAGCATCCCTACTCTTTCTTTATCTTGTTTATATTTATTATAGATGACACATTTTGCAAGGAATAAAACACACTAACAAGAATCATATTTCATAAGGAAAAACCTAGATTTATTGCTAGGGTAAGTTAGTAGGGTGTACTAACCTTAAATCAAGGCTTGATCCTTGGTAGAAACCTTGATTGAAGGTCCAACTTGAAAGAAGAACACCTTTGCTTGAAGGAGACTTGAGTTGGGGAAGAAACCCCTTTCAAAAACGTGAGTGAGTGCTGCCCTAGCTTGGAGAATGCACCTCCACCCGAGCTTGAGTTGAAATCTTGAAGAAAACGTGCTTGGGGACGATCTAGGGTCCTCACCCCTTTGATTTCTTCTCCAAAAGCAACCTAGGTTTAGGAAACCCTTTTCTCCTCTCTCTTATCTCCCAAATCTCTCTAAGTGTAGTGAATGATGCCCTAAGGCTCGGGCAAGCCTTAAGGAGAAAGGGTTTAACCCCCAAAAGATGAAAAAGCCCTTACTGAAATTTCTGCAAAAACGCGAAGACCGAGCGATCGGTGGTTATGACCGATCGATCGGTTGCCTACCGAGCGATCGGTGTTTATGACCGATCGACCGGTCAAAAACTCACTCTCTGGAAAATTTTCCCATACAAAATTTCTGACCGCGCGATAGCTACCGATCGATCGGTTATGGACCGATCGATCGCTGACTGGACCGAGCGATCGGTTCTCTGTATGTCTGGACTATTTTGACCATATCTTTTGACTCGCTCGTCGGATTTCGACGATTCAACTTGCGTTGGGTTCGTCTTTCGAAAACGCACATTTCTGACGTTTCGAAATTTCCGATTTCTCCCTTATTTATTAATTAGACTACAAAAACTGCCAATTAGCTACGAAGGTGCTATTCATTAAGGATGAAAAAGTCCGGGGTGCTACATTCTTCCCCCCTTACAAAAATTTCGTCCCCGAAATTTGGACGATACATACATGCACAAAATCAAAACAAAATTACAAGCCATATGCACAAGTCTATTCAAACAACTCGGGATACTTTGCTTTGACTTCGGCTTCACGCTCCCACGTGGCTTCTTCTCGGGCATGATGTTGCCATTGCACGAGGACTAGTGGAATAGTCTTGTTGCGAAGCACTTGATCTCTCCTATCCAAAATATGAACCGGCTTCTCAACTAAAGTGAGGTCCTCTCGGATCTCTATCGGATCAAGCTCGATGACATGAGAAGGATCCGAGATGTACTTCCGGAGCATGGAGACATGGAATACATTATGGACCGCCGCCATGTGAGCGGGCAAAGCAACACGATAAGCCACCTCGCCAACTCGAGTAATGATCTCGAACGGACCCACATATCTCGGGCTAAGCTTGCCTCTCTTCCCGAATCGCATAACACCTTTGGTCGGTGAAATCCTTACAAACACAAAATCACCGACTCGGAATTCAAGATCCCTCCTTCGGTTGTCGGCATAGCTTTTCTGTCTATCTCGTGTGGTCTTTAACCTCTCCCGGATAAGCTTGACCCTATCCGCGGTTTGTTCAATTAACTCGGGGCCCAAAATCTTTCTTTCTCCCACTTCATCCCAATACAACGGGGATCTACAACTCCTTCCGTACAAAGCCTCGAAAGGCGCCATTTGTATGCTTTCTTGATAACTATTGTTGTAAGCGAATTCCACCAAAGGTAGGTGATCTTCCCAACTCCCCTTGAAGTCTAGCATACATGCTCGGAGCATATCTTCAATAACCTGATTCACCCTCTCGGTTTGCCCGTCGGTCTGTGGGTGGAAAGCTGTGCTAAAGTCTAACCGGGAGCCCATTGCACCTTGAAAACTTTTCCAAAACCTGGATGTGAATCTTGGGTCTCTATCCGACACAATACTCACTGGCACCCCGTGTAATCGGACTATTTCCTTGATGTATAGCTCCGCTAACTGATTGAAGTTGAATGTAGTCCGGTACGGTAAGAAATGAGCGGACTTCGTGAGTCTATCAACGACTACCCATATAGCATCGGTCTTCCTAACCGTCTTCGGCAACCCCACGATGAAGTCCATAGAGATATGTTCCCATTTCCACTCGGGAATAGGGAGAGACTGCAAAAGACCCGCCGGTCTCAAATGCTCCGCTTTCACCTGTTGGCACACCAAACACCGTGCCACATACTCCGCAACCTCCCTCTTCATGTTTCGCCACCAAAAGTGACTCTTGAGGTTCCGATACATCTTTGTCCCTCCGGGATGCACTGTATACTTAGACCGGTGAGCCTCGTCCATAATCTCTCTCCGAAGGTCTACATTGGCTGGGACACAAAGTCTTCCCTTGAATGTAATAGCACCTCGGCTAGTGAGAGAGAAGTCCGTACTACCCTTGGCCACTTTCTTATCCCGGAAAGCCAACAAGTCAGTGTCTGTGGCTTGATACTCCTGGATCAAGTCTATAAGGTACGGCCGAACTGTAACATTTGCCAAAACCGGACTGCGGACAGAATCGTTCACACTGATGTCTAGATTTTCCAAATCGTCTAACAGTCTCCATTCCCGCACCAACATGTGAGCCAACAACCCCGATGGTTTCCTACTCAGAGCGTCTGCCACCACATTTGCTTTTCCCGGGTGATATTGGATAGTGCACTCGTAGTCCTTTAAGAATTCAATCCAACGCCGTTGTCGTAAGTTTAACTCTTTTTGGGAAAAGAGATACTTGAGGCTCTTGTGGTCCGTGTACACATAGAACTCCACCCCGTACAGATAATGTCGCCAAATTTTAAGTGCAAACACGACCGCCGCAAGCTCCAAGTCGTGAGTGGGGTAGTTCCTTTCATGCTCTTTCAACTGCCTTGATGCATAGGCAATGACTTTCTTGTGTTGCATTAGGACACACCCGAGTCCGACGTGCGAGGCATCACTATACACCTCATACCCAAAAGGTCCAGATGGCACAGTAAGGACATGGGCTGTGGTGAGGCGTTTCTTCAACTCTTGGAAACTTACTTCACATCGGTCACTCCAACTGAACTTTGCATTTTTCCTGGTCAAGTAGGTGAGAGGTGCAGCCAGACTGGAGAATCCCTCCACAAATCTCCGGTAGTAGCCTGCCAATCCGAGGAAACTACGTATCTCCGTGACGCTCTTGGGCCTTTCCCAACTCATGACTGCCTCAACCTTGGCTGGATCTACAGAAATGCCCTCGGCCGACACCACGTGTCCAAGAAATGCGACCTTCTCTAACCAGAACTCGCACTTACTCAATTTGGCATATAGCCTATGCTCTCTCAACATCTCCAGAGCAAGGCAGAGGTCTCGCGCGTGATCTTCCCGTGTCTGGGAATACACCAAAATGTCATCAATGAATACAATCACGCATCGATCCAAGTAAGATCGGAACACCCGGTTCATCAAATCCATGAATGCCGCCGGTGCATTCGTCAGCCCAAAAGGCATGACAAGGAACTCGTAATGCCCATACCGAGTCCTGAAGGCCGTCTTCGGAACATCTTCCGCCTTGATCCTTAATTGATGATACCCCGACCTAAGATCAATTTTGGAGAAGAATCTCGCTCCTTTCAGTTGGTCGAACAAGTCATCGATCCTTGGCAAGGGATAACGATTCTTGATAGTTACTTTGTTCAACTGACGGTAGTCTATACACATTCTCATCGACCCGTCTTTCTTCTTTACAAAAAGGACCGGAGCTCCCCACGGTGACACACTTGGTTGGATGAAACCAAGTTGTTGTAACTCCTCAATTTGCTTCTTCAATTCTTCAAGCTCTATTGGGGCCATTCTATATGGGGCTCTTGAAATTGGAGCGGTGCCCGGAGTAAGCTCTATGGCGAACTCAATCTCCCGATTCGGAGGTAACCCGGGAAGTTCCTCCGGAAACTCGTCCAAGAAATCACTCACGACCGGAATGGCCGAGGAGTTTTGTGCTTCTAGGTTTGTTACACTCAAGGCTGCGAGGCGAGCAATGTCCCTCTCTCTTAATCCTCGGAAGTGAAAAGGCTTACCCCCTTCCGGCTTGAAATTCACCATCTTCTCAAAACACGCAACATGCCCGTGATGGTTTGACAACCAATCCATCCCTAAGATGACATCAAAATCCAAGTCTTGAAAATCTAGGACGATGAGATCGGCTAACAGTTCATTCTCCCCCACTTGAACCACACTATCCCCGAATATCTTGTGCGTATCAACTGACTTGCCGAGTGGAGTTGCAATGGTCAACTCCTGCTTTAACGGAGTAGCCTCAGTCAAAAATCCCTTTGCGAAACTAGGCGACACAAAGGAGTGAGTGGACCCTGTGTCGATCAACACTCGGGCAAGACATTCGTTCACTAACAAAGCGCCTGTGCGATTAAGTGACTACTATTAGTAGATTTCAAACAACAAGCATCATACATAGGTAACCCTTAGTATAGAAACTCACAAAGCAAACCATAGAAATTTTACACAATTTAAATTCTAGAATTCGTGCGTACCTTGCACGACATCGTCGGATGCACGTGCGTCTCTCTCGGATAAGGCAAAGACTCGGCCCTGTGTGGCTGGGCGAGGAGGCCGGGTAGACTGTGAGGCCCTCGAAGCCTGAGAAGAGCTAGGCTGAGATGTCTGCCTAACCGGGGACCTGCTCCCTGAAGACTGAGTTGGCAATTGACGCTGGGGACAATCTCTGACCATGTGGCCTTGGTCACCACAATGGAAGCAACTTCCTGAAACTCTCCGGCATTCTCCCGCTGGATGCCTCCTCCCACAAAGAGTGCAAACATCATGCAAATAGGAGGAAGGAGCATATCCCGTAGCTTGAGTAACTGCGGGGCGAGGAGCATATGAGGTAGCCAGGCGAAAAGCCGGTGGAGCAAAAGAGCGGGGAGCCTGTGGTGCTGAATACATCCTCTGTGACTGAGCTGGCCCTGCAGACTGATACAAGCTCGTCCTTGCTCTTTTCTCCCCTGAACTACTCGACTGTCCTTTTTCCATTCCTCTCCTTTTGAAGAACTCTTCGGAGTTCGACTCGGCCAACAGTGCCTTGTCCACTACTTCTGAATATGTCTCATGTCTGAACATTGAGACTCGGTCCTTGAGATAGGCCTTCAACCCCCTCTCGAATTTCCGGGCCTTCATAGCCTCGGTCGCTATCATGTGTGGAGCAAATCGAGATAGCTCTGAAAATTTGGCTTCATAAGCCGCTACGGACATATTACCTTGCTCCAAGGTAATGAATTCGACTTCCATCTTTTCTTTCATCCCGACCGGAAAGTACTTCTTGTTGAAAACCTCCAAGAATTCCTCCCAATTCCAATCTTGACCTTGCCGGGTCAACTCTCGGGTCCGAAGTGCAGACTTCCACCAATGATCGGCCTCGCCTTCAAGCATAAAGGCGGCCCATGTGACCCTTTCCACTTCAGTAGGTGCTAATACCGAGAATATCTTCTCAAGTTGCCTGATCCAACCCTCGGCAACAAGTGGATCAATGCTTCCACAAAAAGTTGGAGGCCTCATCCTCCGAAAAGCTTCTATCCCGGCTTGGGCTCGGTTAGGAGGAGCCGGTATGAGTGCCGCATTAGGCGGAGTGGCCGGTTGCCTTGCCGCCAACATAGCCAAGGTCTCGGCTATGGATGCGAATGCTTGGGCAAAGTCGGGTTGATCATCACCCGATGGAGCATCACCTCCATTACCCCTCGTGTTGTAGCCACGACCCCGGGTATTGCGTCTCATGATTTCTCCTGAGAATGACAATACAACATGAGTCTAACTTGGATACGCATTTAGTACAATTTCGCAATTCACTAAATACATATTCATCAAGCACATTTAATAAGTACAACACAAATAATGTACACATGGTATATAACACAATAGCATAACATACAATCCGTGTTCCTAGCGTAGGACTCTATGTTCGGTTGAAGTTCAACCCATTTTGACTAAGACTAACTTGTTAGTCTATACTTGGAATACAACTCTCTAAGGTGATTCTAATACCTTGTTCAATCATCTAAGTGACCCTAGGGACTCTAATGCCTAGAGCTCTGATACCACTCTGTAACGCCCCAAAATACCCCCTAGGAGTTTAAGGATATTTTAGGTGTCACACTGCGAACCTATCAAACCATCCTGTAATGCACAAGATAAAATACAGTACTCATAACGATAATCAGAGCGCGGAAGCTATCATATATGCGGAAGCGTAAACAAATTTTCATTTCTTCTGATGATCCAAAATAATATTCCAAGTTAACATAAATACAAGACATGTCTAAGCCTAAGGTGGACAGGCCCACCTATCAAAATATCAAAATACACCAAACCCTCTCATACTCTCCCCTCAACAGTAGTCGAGGTATGGCCACGCATCGAGGTCTCGGTCCGCCTGAGACTGTAATGGGATAGCCGACTCTCTCTCCTCTGTATACTCTTCCTCGACCCAAGGCTCCGGGTCGAGGGCTCCCTCCGTACCTGCCGACATGAAAGTACGGCTGAGCATGGAATACTCAGCGAGTACAAGCTACTAGCAGACCATAACAATAATAAAAACACATAATAGTAATATCATACAAGCAGTAATAGAAACATCACAAAGAAACAGTATAGGGCATGACACAATACAAGCATTCTGACGTGCGTACATGAATGCGAAAATGCCGATAAAACTCATGCTTGAAAACCCCTGTCGTCCCGGTATGCTTCGTAGAAATCATGTATGCGTGCATGTATGAATGCATGATCATCATCTTGTAAACCTCCATCTTGTAAACTTTCATCTTGTAACTTGTGAGCCAGAGGCTAGCACCCGAATCTCCCTGGGCTGCCAACCTCCTTGATATGCAATGCACTTGTGAGCCAGAGGTTAGCACCCGAATCCTCCCTGGGCTACCAACCTCCTTGTTATGAAATGCACTTGTGAGCCAGAGGCTAGCACCCGAATGTCCCTGGGCTACCAACCTCCTTGTTATGCAATGCACTTGTGAGCCAGAGGCTAGCACCCGAATGTCCCTGGGCTACCAACCTCCTTGACATGCAATATTTCTTGTTGTTTATTATATGCACATGCTCTTGACATCACGGTTCATGCTATCATGCGTGCTCGTGTACGTGTCCATAGTGACAATCATGATAATGGAAATAACCAAATATGACATTATAATTCAATTCATGATGTGAACATAAGTAACATAAGTAGTTTGCATAACATTTGATCAATTTATCATTTATAAGGACACATGCATAAAACCCATTTCCATGTCCTTCATTGAGATCATTTATTCATAGTTTAGGCATTTTGTCAAACACTTTCATACGTTATTCCTTAGTAGTTTATCTCCTTCTTTTTAATGCATATTTTCCATTCAATCACACAAGGGTAAGTTTGTTATTTGTACAATGCCCATCCTCCATTTTCCAATCCACATCCCACACATCATATATCACACATTCGGCATCCAATCGCCGTATCTAACCTCCATCCAAGCATCCCTACTCTTTCTTTATCTTGTTTATATTTATTATAGATGACACATTTTGCAAGGAATAAAACACACTAACAAGAATCATATTTCATAAGGAAAAACCTAGATTTATTGCTAGGGTAAGTTAGTAGGGTGTACTAACCTTAAATCAAGGCTTGATCCTTGGTAGAAACCTTGATTGAAGGTCCAACTTGAAAGAAGAACACCTTTGCTTGAAGGAGACTTGAGTTGGGGAAGAAACCCCTTTCAAAAACGTGAGTGAGTGCTGCCCTAGCTTGGAGAATGCACCTCCACCCGAGCTTGAGTTGAAATCTTGAAGAAAACGTGCTTGGGGACGATCTAGGGTCCTCACCCCTTTGATTTCTTCTCCAAAAGCAACCTAGGTTTAGGAAACCATTTTCTCCTCTCTCTTATCTCCCAAATCTCTCTAAGTGTAGTGAATGATGCCCTAAGGCTCGGGCAAGCCTTAAAGAGAAAAGGTTTAACCCCCAAAAGACGAAAAAGCCCTTACTGAAATTTCTGCAAAAACGCGAAGACCGAGCGATCGGTGGTTATGACCGATCGATCGGTTGCCTACCGAGCGATCGGTGTTTATGACCGATCGACCGGTCAAAAACTCACTCTCTGGAAAATTTCCCCATACAAAATTTCTGACCGCACGATAGCTACCGATCGATCGGTTATGGACCGATCGATCGCTGACTGGACCGAGCGATCGGTTCTCTGTATGTCTGGACTATTTTGACCATATCTTTTGACTCGCTCGTCGGATTTCGACGATTCAACTTGCGTTGGGTTCATCTTTCGAAAACGCACATTTCTGACGTTTTAGAATTTCCGATTTCTCCCTTATTTATTAATTAGACTACAAAAACTGCCAATTAGCTACGAAGGTGCTATTCATTAAGGATGAAAAAGTCCGGGGTGCTACAGATTTACACTTAAATTTCATTAGTGAAATGTTAAGTTTAAGTCGGGTCGTGACACCAACTGCCGCCACCCTCCTTTTTTGATGTCAACAATGCCCCAATAAAAAAATTAAAAAAAAGGATTTGGCCAAGATCTCTGCCCACGATCTAGGGAAGCAAGGGGCAATTGGAGCCTAACGATCCGGCCAAGGGAGAGGGTAGGAGGTCTACGATTGGACCATTGAAGTTTGCAAGATGAACCAAAAAAAAGACATCTTCTCAAGAAATTTCAGTCAAAGAAAGAGAGAAGGTTTTGGGATAGGTGATCATCTAGAGACCATTTTTTTTATTAACATAGGCAACGGATCACGGCCATTAGTGGCTCTAATACCAATGTAGTCATTCTAGCATATAGGGATAAAGGCATTTACCTTTATGTAGCGGAATGAATAAGTTATTCAGTGGAATGAAGATTCAGTCGTGTCACGTTCCTTTCTAGGTCGTAGGAGATGAAGAGACTCGATCCCGTCCTCGTCCCCAGCACTACTAGAGTAACCAAGAACTTTTGGTTCTTCTAATAGAAATTTTCCTTGTATCGGAGAATCTGATGGTATGAAATTTACTACCATAGTGTACTGGAAGATGTACATAGGCACTCTTTGTATAGTGGGAGCACTTCCCATAACTTTTGGTTTTAATAATAGAATTTTCCTCACATATCAAAAAAATAGCTGTAACACAAAAGCAAATCGGTTGAAAAGAAACTTCACTTGAAGAGCCTTCACTACAATCAACAAATAGTATGATAAACCCTAAGTCAAAAACAAGGTTTTTAGGTCAGAGTCAAAGAGCTAGATACCTATTATAGAATCCTAGAAACAATACCAAATACAGAATTCCAGGGACAAAAAGCCTACAGTCGAGACACATTTTCTTATATGCACGTGTATCTGCCTAAGAGAACCCCACTACTTGATAAACTAATAACCAAACCCATTTCACTCTTTATGAACTAAAAATGACCACCTAAAAACCTCCCACAAACATAACTAAACTTCAAACTTGCACTTCTTCCCCCTCTTTTATCCTCTATTCGATTTGACCTAAAATTTCATTTGTAGAGCCCCGGAATTTGGGTTCACTGTTCATGTGAATAGGGCAGTGAATAGTGCAATTGCATAGGGTATGTAAAGGCCTAAAGTCTTCCATGGGTCTTTGGTTTGAGGAAAGTGAAGTGAGAGTTTTACGTGTGTATGTTGAGTCTCAAAACAAGAGGATAAGAATACTCTAAGTATCTAAATTCATAGGGTATAAAATAACCTAAGTGTGTTTAGATTTTAGAACCCCGGAAACCAAGTTTGCAATGCTGTGAATAGTTTTGCGAATAGGTTGTGAAGGCCAAAAGTCTTCTTGTATTGTTATAGTCGTATGATGAATGATAAAGAAGGTTTTTACCTTGGGTTTAGTTTGGTAGAAATATGTGTGGTGTATGTCGGTGTTTTAAAATCAAGAGTATGAAATACTCTAAGTCCTTGGGAGTTTAAACAAAGAGTATGCATTATTCGAGGTATGTGGGTGATGAAGCAAAGACTAAAAATACTCTAAGCAATTGGGTTGTGTTAGTGTACAAAGGAAGGATATAGGAAATACTCCAAGTGTTTAGAATGGTAAGAACAAAAGGTGGAAAAGGTCCTAAGTGTCAAAAGAGGGATGTCTAACAGTCCCTCCACTTTAAGGCCAATTTAGACCATTAATAAATCAAAATTAGAACTTGTATGTTTGAGACAAGATTGTCCGACTTTGAATTTTGAGTCCAACGCAAGTTGAATTGCCTAAATCTGATAAGAGAGTCAAAAGTTATGATCAAAACATTGAAGCAAGGTTTTGCAAAAAAACTCGCTCGAGCGAGCTTCAAGTCCGCTCAACCGAACTTGACAAATGTCAGCATAATTGAGGTCCAGAGGGCAGCCCACTCGAGCGAGACCCAAACCCGCTCAAGCGAGAATAAGTCCCGCTCGTGCGAGTTTGCGCAGATTAGTTTTTTTAAAGGTTTTTCACAAACCTAACTCTATAAATACCTAATTTTTGAGCCGTTAAGGGTTCTAACACCTTGAGAGTCATTGTTTGAGAGAAAAAGAGAGAGACCTAGGTTCCCAAAAGGAGGTTTTCATTTGAGATCAAGGTGGAGCTTGAATCATGCCACCAAGGCTTGGCTCTTCTTCCTCAAAGCTTGGAGCTTCATCCTCAAGCTCCGGTTTTGCTTCTTTGAGCCTTCTTGTATAACCCCGAATCTTAATTTCAATAAGTAATGAACAGTGTGTGAATAGTGTTCAAGTGGAGTCTTGTACACTAAGAGATTATGATAATGGAAATGTTTGGATATATGGTGTGCATGTGTTGATGGGCATATATAGCCTAAAGGAGTGTTTTTTGAGTGTATAAGGCATTAGAATTGGATTAGAGAAGGTCCAAGTAATGGAAAAAGGGTTTTGCAGCAAAACAGGGGAGCACTGATCGCTCGGTGATAAGACCGATCGCCTGGCCCTCTACCGATCGCTCGGTAGCTGTCGACTGATCAAAGATTTTGTATGGGAAAAAATTTCAGAGAGGTGTTTTTCAACCGATCGCTCGGTCAAAAACACCAATTGCTCGGTCCTGACCACCGATCGATCAGTTATACGCAGATTTTCTTCATTAAGGGTTTTTAAGTCTTTAACCATCACCCCTTTGCCTATAAAAGGCCCAGCTCGTGCCTTAGGGTTTCAAAAACCCTTGTGGCATATTTTTTAGAAGAGTTTGAGAGGGAGAAGGAGAAAAGCTAGGGTTTGCTCAAAGCATGAAGAAGAAGATCAAATCTTACTTTCTTTGGTGTTTTTCAACAAGGAACTCGAAGTTCTCACTTGTTCCAAGCATTTGGAATCGAATCCCTCGATTTCACCAAGGTAGATACATTCTACTACCAATCTTGTGATAATACTAGTTCACTACATGATGTTCTCATCTTTCTATGCTAAGGATAGTAGGTTGGTGTGGTATGTGATGTTGATTTTATACTTTGATGTAAACTACCATTATTGGGCACTCTATGTGTTTGGTAAAATGCCTTTAAGGGCTTTTATGTTTAAATATGTCATTATTCTCATATGTTTCGCATGTCTCGCATAAACTGGGGTTTTCATGGATTTCTCAAGGTTTTAAAAAAAAGGTTTTCTTTTGTAAGGGATTCACATGATGATTTTAAGAAACTCCATGATATTGTCTAAGATCGGTTCTCAAGCTCCAAGGATCATATTAAACTCGCAACGAACTCTATGATAAGGTCTAAGATTGATGTAAAAGCTCTAAGGATCATAAATGAAAATGTTCTAAGATCTCTATGGTTTATCTCTATGGTATTGCTCTACGGTATTGCTCTAAGGCTCTATTGATCAAAAATGACTCTATGAAACTCGATGAACTGGGGTTTTCATGGATTTCTCAAAGTTTTAAAAAAAGGGTTTTCTTTTGTAAGGGATTCACATGATGATTGTAAGAAACTCCATGATATTGTCTAAGATCGGTTCTCAAGCTCCAAGGATCATATTAAACTCACAAGGAACTCTATGATAAGATCTAAGATCGATGTACAAGCTCTAAGGATCATAAATGCAAATGTTCTAAGATCTCTATGGTTTATCACTATGGTATTGCTCTACGGTATTGCTTTAAGGCTCTATGAATCAAAAATGACTCTAAGAAACTCTATGAACTTAACACGACTCAAAGAACTCACAAGCTATGATTATCGCAAGACTTACACGGTTTTGGTTTTTGTATTTCATCTTATGTGCTATTTCACAATTTCTACACTTCGATAGGTTTTAAGGATTTCAGTCTCCATGTTTTGCATGCTTCCATGATATTATTGTTTGTTGTTAGTAGTATGTATATGCTGAGTTTTCCATGCTCAGCCGATATGTGTTATCATCGGCAGGTGCTCGGGTTCCTTTCGACTTGTGTGGTTCTGAGCCTTAGGTAGAGGAAGAATACTACGACCCGAAACCTTCTATGGACCACTACCAGGATAATGGATCGCATGATAGGCGGCCCGACTTTGATTTCTGTTGACTACATTAGAAAGAGATGATATTTTGTTTATGTTGAGAGTAGGACCTGTCCACTCCATCTTTTGGATAGATATATATATATATTTTGTTGATTCAGACTTGAACTAATCGATAGGAGTAATTATTGTAAGTTGCTTCCGCTATGCATTATAAATCGTTTTCGCTATGCGTAACTTGTGTACTCTAACAGGTTGATATGTGTGCCTTATGTGTCATACAGGAGGGTATGATATGGCGTTCACGAGCTAAAGTATCCCTAACTCCTACGGGGTATTTTGGGTCGCGACAGACTTGGTATCAGAGCTCTAGGGATTAGTTTCCCTTGGGCTAAGTGGAAATGAATTCTCTAAGTTAAACTTAGAACTCAGATGGACTTTTTTGCATTAGGCTTGCTACCACAATATAACCGGTATCAAGCGAATCCTTAGGTCACTCTAGGATCCTAGTTTAGGTACCAGTTTAGACTATGTCCTTAGTCTTATCCGAAAAAGAAAGGGTAGATACGCAACTAAGGAGTCTTAGCTACGCTAGAAAACTCTAAGTTATAATGGTATGATTATGTGTATACTTCAATGTATACTATATGCGGTTATTGGCATTTCATGTTCATTGAATTGCTATGCATTGTGTAAAGATTGGTTTCCTTAGACTCATGTTTTGCCATTGATCTCAGGATTTTACATCATGAGATGCGGTAATCGGGGTCGTGGTTACCATACTCGGAGATCCCAGGGTGAGGTTCCGACAGAAAAGGAGCCGCTTTACTTCACAAATGCTATAGATTCTATAGCAGGGACTTTGGCTCTATTGGCAGCCAGACCTGTTGTGACTACCCCACCGACTACTCCTGTGCCTCCACCGGTACATCACACTGCGGGACTTGAAGCTTTCTGGAGACTACGGCCTCCTACATTCTATGGGACTCTGGACCCAATGGTGGCAGAGGCATGGATTATGCAGAGTTGGAAAAGACCTTTCGGCCTCTCCGTTGTACTGAGGAGCAGCAGGTTGACTGGGCTTCCTTCATGATGGAAGGTGAAGCCAAGCACTGGTAGAGAGCTACCCAAAGGCAGAGGGATGTTGCGAAGGCAGGGGAACCCTGGACATGGGTGGAGTTCCTGGACACCTTCCACGAGCAGTATTTTTCCAGATTTATTCGGGAACAGAAGGCAAGGGAATTCATACTCTTAGAGTAGGGGGCGATGAACGTAGCCGAGTATGAGGCTAAGTTCATCGAGTTGTCAAGATTTGCTCCACATCTGATTGCGACTGAAGATCTGTGGGTCAGAAAATTTGAGATGGGGTTGAAGGCGTTCATCTGTGATAGGGTGTCCATCCTCCAAGTAAAATCCTAGAGATAGTGGGAAAGGCGAAGATCGCCGAGAAGAATGCAAAGGAGTTTATCAGGAGAAGGGATAGTGGCCTCAGAAGAAGCATATCCTGGGGTCAGTCTAGTGGTTCATCACAGTCCGAGAAGAGGACCAGGACCGCTCCATGTCAGTTTCCTCAGTCGATGTTGGCTCAGAGGTCTCCTTTTGTGTCTCAGGTACCACGCCTTACGATGTCACAAGCTACGAGGGTTGCACCCCTGGCGTCCTCCGCATCGCAGGCATTCAAGGAGTGCACCGTGTGTGATCGTTAGCACAACACTGGGGATTGCTGAAAATTATCAGGTGGATGTTTCCACTGTGGTAAGGTTGGTCATGTGATACGGGATTGCCCACGCAAGCAGTCACAGACTGGGCCACAGGGAGTCCGACCTCCAAGCAGGCAAACTTCGCTTCAGGGGTCTTCATCTCAGGCCTCCAGATCCTGCTGCCCACCCAGCAGCCTCGTCAGGCAAATCAGGGCAGGGTATTTACCATGACCGACCGAGATGCACTGGCATCTGATGATGTTGTGCAAGGTAGGCGCGACTTCAAAATTATTAAGGTTCTAGTGTTGCCATGATGTATTGTGTGTATGTATGCTATGTGGTGTATTGCTATGCATGTATCAACATGTACTAGGTATATAGTTTATTTTATAACTTGGGTAGTTATAATTCCCAGGTTCGTTGCTAGTGAATGAGTGCTTGGCACGGGTGTTGATCGATACGGGATCCACTCATTCATTCGTCTCGCCCAGTTTTGCTGAGGGCTTTACATCTGAGCCAAGTAAGCTACCTCGGGAGTTGTCCATTTCAACTCAATTGGCAAGTCTGTTGAGGCAGATAAAGTGTATTTGGACAGCGTTGTGCAAGTCATGCAGCATGAGTTGCCAGTAGACCTGATCGTTCTAGGATTTCAAATTAGGATTTTGATGTTATCCTAGGCATAGATTGGCTCTCAGCTCACCATGGACACGTGGCGTGTTTCGAGAAGGTGGTGAACTTTAAGCCTACTGGGGCAAAGCCGTGTCATTTCAGGGGACTTCAGAGGAGAGACATTGCTTGTTTTGCAGCTCTCAGTTTCGCGAGTGTAGAAGTACAAGACTCCGTGTCCATTCCGATTATGTGTGAGTATATGGATGTTTTTCCGGAGACTTTACTGGGATTGCCTCTTGATCGGGCAATCAAGATTGCAATTGAGCTTGCTCCAGGCATGGCTCCGATTTCTAGGGCTCCGTATAGGATGGCCCCCATCGAGCTTAAGGAGTTAAAAGAGTAGTTGGAAGAATTGCAAGGTCTTGGCTTCATCCGGCCAAGTGTCTCACCGTGGGGAGCTCCGGTGCTCTTCATGAAGAAGAAAGATGGGTCGATGCGGATGTTGACTACAGACAGCTAAACAAGGTCACTATCAAGAATTGTTATCCGTTGCCTCGGATATACGACTTGTTTGACCAGTTGAAGGGTGCAAAGTTTTTCTCAAAAATTGATCTTCGATCGGGGTATCATCAGTTGAAGATCAGGGCAAAGGACATTCCGAAGACAACATTCAGAACCCGATACGGTCACTACGAGTTTCTGGTTATGTCTTTTGGTCTGACTAACGCGCTAGCTGCATTTATGGATCTGATGAACCGGGTGTTCAGATCGTCTCTCGATCAGTGTGTGATCGTATTCATCGATGATATCCTCGTGTATTCATAGATATAGGATGATCACACGAGAGATCTCCTCCTGGCATTGCAGACTCTTCAAGAGCATAGCCTGTATACTAAGTTGAGTAAATGCGAGTTCTAGCTGGACAAGGTGTCGTTTCTTTGTCATGTGGTGTTTGCCGAGGGTATCTCAGTCGACCCTACGAAGATTGAGGTAGTAATGAACTGGGAAAGGCTGAAGAGTGTCATCGAGATTCACAGTTTTCTCAGCCTGGCAGGATACTATAGGAGGATCGTAGAAGCGTTCTCCAGCGTAGCGGCTCCGCTTACCTATCTCACGCGGAAGAACGCTAAGTTCACTTGGAGTGACAAGTGCAAGGCAAGCTTCTTGGAATTGAAGAAGAAGCTTACCACTGTCCCTGTTCTCACGGTTCAGTTTGGAAGCAGTAGCTTTGAAGTCTATAGTGATGCATCACTTGTCGGGCTTGGGTGTGTTCTTATGCAGCATAAGCAAGTGGTTGCCTATGCTTTTCGTCAGTTGAAGGAGCATGAGCAGAACTACCCCACACACGATCTAGAGTTTGCCGCAGTCGTATTTGCGCTGAAGATTTAGCGTCACTACCTCTATAGGGAAGAGTTCGTTGTGTTCACGGATCACAAGAGCTTGAAATATCTCTTCTTACAGAAGGAGTTAAATATGAGGCAGCGTCGATGGATGGAGTTCATGAAGGACTATGATTATTCTATTTAGTACCATCCGGGTAAGGCGAACGTAGTAGCCGATGCTCTTAGCAGGAAGCCTTACAGGGTTATGGCTCACATGAGGGTACAAGAGTGGAAGTTATTGAAAGATATGTGTAACCTAGACACTACCCTCAGGCATGCTACCTCTGGGCCGGTGATGTCAAACATCTCAGTTAGGTCGCATGTCTTAGACCGGATCAAGGAGTTGCAGAGTTCGGATGCTAAGTTGCTTGCTTACCGAAATAAGTCAGTTAGAAGTGGCAGTCAGGAGTTTCCTTTGAATGGTGATGGTATCATCACGTTTAAAGGCAGGTTGTGTGTTCTCATCGACGCGGTGTTTAGGGGTGAGATCTTGGACGAGGCTCATCGATCCAAGTACATGGTACATCCTGAGGTACTAAGATGTACCCGAATCTCAAGAGTTATTGTTGATGGCAAAACATAAAGAGAGAAGTCGCAGACTATGTTTCTAGATATTTGGTGTGCCAGCAGGTGAAGGCCGAACATCAGAGGCCAGCAGGTCTTTTACAGTCTCTTTCGATTCCGAAATGGAAATGGGAGAATATATCGATGGATTTCATCATTGGCTGGCCGCAACCAGCAAGGGGATCCGATGCTATCTGGGTGATAGTGGACAGATTGACGAAGTCTGCACACTTTCTTCCTTACAGGACTACTTTCAGTTCGAATCAGTTAGTAGCCATGTATGTCAAGGAGGTGGTCCGTCTGCACGGTGTTCCGGCTTCCATCGTGTCTGATCGAGACCCTAGGTTTACTTCCAGGTTTTGGAAAACTTTTTAGAGCGTGATGGGTTCTCGGTTAGATTTCAGCACCGCCTTTCATCCTTAAACCGATGGGCAGACTGAATAGGTAAACCAGGTTGTACAGGATATGCTCCGAGCATGTATTTTGGACTTTCAGGGCAATTGGGAGGAACACTTGCCGTTGGTTGAGTTCGCTTACAACAACAGTTACCAGCTGAGCATCCAAATGACACCTTTTGAAGCTCTGTATGGTCGAAGTTGTAGATCTTCTCTAAAATGGGATGAAGTTGGTGAGATGAAGATACTAGGTCCTATATTGATCGAGCAGACCGCAGAAAGGGTCAAGGTCATCAGGGAGCGGTTGAAAACTGCTCAGGATAGGCTGAAGAGCTATGCGGACACCCGCCGCAGAGATTTGGAATTCCAAGTTGGGGATCAGGTCTTTGTAAAGATTTTGCTGAGCCGGGGAATCATGAGGTTCGGGAAGAAAGGGAAGCTCAGCCCTAGGTACGTGGGGCCATTCAAGATCATCACTAGGGTTGGTGAGGTTGCTTACAGGGTAGACCTACCACCGCACATGACAGTGGTACATAATGTATTTTACATCTCTATGCTCAAGAAGTACATTCCGGATCCTTCCCACGTCATTGCTCTTGATCACATGGAGATTTGAGATTTGAGAGGATCTCACTTTGGTTGAACAACCGGTTCAGATCTTGGATCGTCGAGATCAAGTCTTGTGCACCAAGACTATCCCGTTAGTCCTAGTGAAATGGCAGCACCATTCTGCAGAAGAGGCTACGTGGGAGTGTGAAGCTGAAGTGAAGGAAAAGTACCCCCATTTGTTTTCTTGATGTTATGCTATGTAATTTGTTTCTCCTTGTTCTTTTGGTGTCGTTCCAATTTCGGGGACGAAATTCTTGTAGGGGGGGAGGATATAGAACCCCAAATCTTAATTTCACTAAGTAGTGAACAGTGTGTGAATAGTGTTGAAGTAGAGTCTTGTACACTAAGAGATTATGATAATGGAAAAGTTTGGATATAAGGTGTGCATGTGTTGATGGGCATATATAACCTAAAGGAGTGTGTTTTGAGTGTATAAGGTGTTAGAATTGGATTGGAGAAAGTCCAAGTAATGGAAAAAGGGTTTTGCAGCAAAACAGGGGAGTACCGATCGCTCGATGATAAGACCGATCGCCCGGTCCTCTACTGATTGCTCGGTAACTATCGACTGGTCAAAGATTTTGTATGGGGAAAAATTCTAGAGAGGTGTTTTTCAACCGATCACTCGGTCGAAAACACCGATCGCTCGGTCCTGACCACCGATCGATCAGTTATATGCAGATTTTCTTCATTAAGGTTTTAAGTCTTTAACCATCACCCCTTTGCCTATAAAAGGCCCAACTCGTGCCTTAGGGTTTTAGAAACCCTTGTGGCATATTTTTTAGAAGAGTTTGAGAGGGAGAAGAAGGAGAAAAGCTAGGGTTTGCTCAAAGCTTGAAGAAGAAGATCAAATCTTCCATTCTTTGGTGTTTTTCAACAAGGAACTCGAAGTTCTCACTTGTTCGAAGCATTTGGAATCGAATCCCTCGATTTCACCAAGGTAGATACATTCTACTACCAAACTTGTGATAATACTAGTTCACTACATGATGTTCTCATCTTTCTATGCTAAGGATAGTAGGTTGGTGTGGTATGTGATGTTGATTTTATACTTGGATGTAAACTACCATTATTGGGCACTCTATGTGTTTGGTATAATGCCTCTAGGGGCTTTTATGTTTAAATATGTCATTATTCTCATATGTTTCACATGTCTCACATGAACCGGGGTTTTCATGGATTTCTCAAAGTTATAAAAAAAAGTGTTTTCTTTTGTAAGGGATTCACATGATGATTTTAAGAAACTCCATGATATTGTCTACGATCGGTTCTCAAGCTCCAGGGATTATATTAAACTCACAAGGAACTCTATGATAAGGTCTAAGATCGATGTACAAGCTCTAAGGATCATAAATGCAAATGTTCTAAGATCTCTATGGTTTATCTCTATGGTATTGCTCTACGGTATTGCTCTAAGGCTCTATGGATCAAAAATGACTCTAAGAAACTCTATGAACTTAACACGACTCAAAGAACTCACAAGCTATGATTATCGCAAGACTTACACGGTTTTGGTTTTTGTATTTCATCCTATGTGCTATTTCACGGTTTCTACACTTCGATAGGTTTCAAGGATTTCAGTCTCCATGTTTTGCATGCTTCCATGATATTATTGTTTGTTGTTAGTGGTATGTATAAGCTGAGTATTCCACGCTTAGCCGATATTTGTTATCATTGGCAGGTGCTCGAGTTCCTTTCGACTTGTGTGGTTCGGAGCCTTGGGTAGAGGAAGAATACTACGACCCAGAACCTTCTATGGACCACTACCAGGATAATGGATCGCAATATAGGCGGCCCGACTTTGATTTCTGTTGACTACGTTAGAAAGAGATGATATTTTGTTTATGTTGAGAGTGGGACCTGTCCACTCCATTTTTTGGATAGATATATATATTTTGTTGGTTCAGACTTGAACTAATCGATAGGAGTAATTATTGTAAGTTGCTTCTGCTATGCATTATAAATCGTTTCCGCTATGCGTAACTTGTATACTCTAACAGGTTGATATGTGTGCCTTATGTATCATACGGGAGGGTATGATACGGCGATCACGAGCTAAAGTATACCTAAGTCCTATGGGGTATTTTGGGTCGCGACACTTCTCAACCCATCTAAAGCTTTAGATCAAAGAGATTTGATCTTCCAAGGTAAATACACTCTCCTATCTAACTTTTTTTATAATCCGAGTCTTGAAATGTGGGTTTTAAATGGGGGTTTCTCAAGAATAAGAATAAATACCTTCTACTTGTTAGTTTTGTTATAATTTTAGAAGTAAATACACTTATTCTTTAATCTTGCTATGATTCAACCTAGAAACAAGGGTTTTAAGATTTGGGTTTTCATAAAAAAGGAAAAAAATACATGTATGCTTTATTGGTTAAGGTTTTCATTAAAGAAGTCATGATTCTAAGTAAGATAAGATGAAATAGGCTTAGTAGCTATGATTGTTGGTATTCCATTGCTATGATTGATGTTCTATGACCATGCTTGAATGTTTAAAGGCTATGATTACTAAAATGTTCATGAAATTCATATGATTATGGTTAAGGGTTTCTAAGTACGTTATGATGCTCTATGCTTATATAAGTATGCTTAGAAGGTTTTAAGTTTTCCAAGTATTGTAGGATTCTCACAAGCACTCTATGCACTTTATACCTTGCATGATTGTTTTCTCATAACCATGGTGTTTCAAAGATCATAAGTAAAGGGTTTTAAGAAAGATTCATAAGAAAGGGTATCATAAGGGAAAGCATAATTCACAAGAATTGACAAAGCCAAACTTTGGGTTGGTATTTCTAAGATCGGTTACAATGCTCCAAGGATCAAGTCTAAGATCGGTTACAAGTCTCTAAGGATCATAAGCTCATAAGACTCAAAAGTGCTCATAAGGCTCACAAGTGCTCATAAGGTTCACAAGTTCTCATAATGCTCATAAGGATCCTGTCTAAGATCGTTTTACAAATTTCTACGGATCAAATCTAAGATCGGTTACAAGACTCCAAGGATCAAGTCTAAGCTTGGTTACAAGGCAAATAAGATTCATAAGCTCACAAGAACTCATAAGAAACTTGCAAGAACCTTGGTTTTTGTAAGGCCTCACAAGACATGTTTTGTTTTCTACGGAAGCTCTTAAAATAAGGTTTTGAAAGATATGCACGTTTTAAGATGAGATTAGGCGCAGACTTCTATGTTCGGTTGAAGCATGATTTGAAGGTTGTGATTCTATGTCAAATGGTTTTCTATGACTACCATGACACTCATAAGGGTTAAGTACTATGTTAATGCTTTTTATAAGTCTACTACGATGCTCATAAGTTTAATTTAAGCATATACTGAATGTTTAAAACTTTCCAAGTCTATGATGCTCACAAGTACACAATGTACTCTATGTCTTGTATGATCGATGTTTTCGCATAAGCATGATATTTAAAAGTTTATAAGAAAGGTTTTTAAGGAAAATCTCATAAGAAACGTCAGGTTACAAACGCTCATAAGGATCAAGTCTAAGATCGTTTCACAAGCTCCAAGGATCATAAGTCTCGCAAGGCTTTCATAAGAACTCATAAAGCTCACAAGTGGCTCATAAGGCTCACAAGGTTCATAAGTGGCTCATAAGGCTCATAAGGATCATGTCTAATCGTTTCACAATCTCAACGGATCATGTCTAAGATCGTTTCACAAGTCTCTAGGATCATAAGTCTAAGACCGGTTACCAAGCTCACAAGGCTCATAAGAAATTAGAAGAAACTCATAAGAAATGAGATTCTCATAAGATTTCATAAGACATGTTTTGGATTTCCATGAAACTCGTAAGATAGAAATTTTAGAAAATATGCACTTTTTAGTACGATTTGAATTATTGCTCTAAGTCCAGTTTTGATGCATTTATTATGAACTGTTGCTTTATATTGTTGATTTATAACACTGTTAACTAGTAGTTTTTATACGCTGAGTATTCCATGCTCAGCTCGTATATTGTTATGTCGGCAGGTGCAGGATTGGATCAATGCTCTCCTGAACCAAGAGTTGAGGAGGATCTCGGCTTTGGCTTTTCCAGGATGATGAGAGAGTTTTGTCAGGTGGCCCTATGTTTGGGTTTTGAATTGAGTAACGTAAGGGATCGATATGTATTTTGTTGAGTGAGGATGTTCGCTCTTTATGTCGGTTATGTTGTAAAAGCTTGGAATACTGTTGATGTATAAAAAAAAATTTTGGTTCACGCTTCCACTATGTCAGTTGTCTTGTTTATTTATACAGGATGGTATGATATTATGTATGACGCTCAAACTCTCTCCTAACTCTTAGGTGGGATTTTGGGTCGTTACATCATTTGTTATTATGTCAAAAAAATAAACTTCTACCTCATACCTTACTACCTAAAAGCGGCCTTTATACCAAATTTAGCTATAAGCTAACAACAAATCATCCCCAGAACAAGAACACTTCCACTAACACCCCAGCCCATAAAATCCAGTCTCTACAATCTAGACTCAGAACAATCAAACGAACACCATTTTCCCTGACATTTGAAACAAAGCACTATACCCATAACCCTAATAATTAACTGAATGTCATCTCAAGTGGATGCATGTGGCCATGTAACAATTTGTTAAGGTTTTACTTAATTTTAGAGTGTAGTTAATTTTCTGGCTTCAATTTATTCTTCATTTGCTTCCTTTCGTGGTTCTTTCTTGTCGACTTAAATTGCTTCATCAAATGCTTAAAAGCAATGGTGAAATACAAGGAGCTGTAGCCATCCCAAAGTCAAAATCATTTATATTCAATGAATATAATAAAACAAGCTCCTGATACGGTCTTCTTTATCCTTAAGCATTTCAAGAGTAACTCGGAGAAAAAATTAAAAGAAGCAACAATCTTTTAGAAGCTGACTGATAAATGCTAAAAATAGTCCAACCAGCCCATATAAAGTCCATATATGAAGCAAAATCAACCATCTCTACCAACCTTAAGAGCTCCCCAACTGCAAGTAGTGAACCATGTATGCTGTGAACGGGAGCATTTCTACCCAGTCCATCTTGTGTAGCCTCAAACATGCGATAGTACCTGTCAAAAAATATAACATAATCATTATTGTATAAAAAGTAATAACATGTGGATACAAAAAGTACTGTGCACTAACCATAGTAACAAAGTCGGGGTTCGAGAATAATTTGGTGGGTGTCTACTTCGGGAAAAATTGGCAAAGTTGGGAAAACTTTGGGGGAAAAACAGAAACAATAAAATTATAATTTAATAATTATAAAGAGAAAGTAACATAATACCAACCATAGTTACTAAAGAATTATTCGTCTAGGAAAATTTTTTAAAAAGGGCAAAATTCGGAAAATTTAAAAATAAATCAGTAAAAAATCCAACAAGATATGAAAATTATTAAAATTACTAAATATGAAAATTATGAACAAATATATTTCATATATTTATTGGAATTTTGCAAAAAGTTGTGAATAATTCGCGACTTTTTGAAAAAGTCATGAATAGTTTGGGAATTAATTGTTCAAGAAAAAGTCGCATATTATGCGGGCCTTTTTTGAAAAAATCGGAGAACTTTGTTACTATGGCACTAACTACAGAGGAACACCTCTAGAAGTCATCATTAAATCATTACCAAACACAGCTTCCAAGGACATTGAACAAATTAGTCATAACAGTTATTTCCTACCAATGCAAACAATTGAACATGACTGATATAACTGATATTTAGAGTGAACAGGCCATCAGCAGAAATGTATCAAAAAGTGAAGTTCTGGTTTAGTTTCTGGTAGGGGCCAACACTTAAGTTACTAAACCCAGTTTCCCACTGAAAGGTACAAGAAGTCCGATTTATTTTGATACCAGCACCATGCAGATAAGCCACTGATATTTTCAATGATTAAAACCAAGCTGGCTTGTCTTCCTACTATCAGAGATCATTGGTGATACTAATGTGTAATGGAGAATCTGGAATCGCCATTCTAAGTAGTTAGAATTACAATGCCAAGGAAAAAAGGATCCATCTCTCACGAGGCCTGCCAACGTTCCTTTAATTGATCTGATCCAGCATGATGCATACACCATTACACCTTCAACAATCAAAACATTTGGTAGATGCCCCAAACCAAATGGTTCTAAAGTCAAGTTCCTGGACACTTCCAACTTTATTTCAACCAGAAACATATATCACATAGTTTGATGGATGATGGTTCTAATAAGGCACCTTCCTGTCATATTCAATCCAAGGCATCAAAACTGTTATCTTCCCTTAGTAAGGAAGGATCGAAAGTTTCTCTATTCAAAATTCCAGATAACTTCCCTAAAAATCGAATTTCCACTCAGGCTCTCTCAGAAAAATCAATCAAATATAGGGTTTCTGCGTTGAACAGAAACCACTAAAAAATCAAAAGGTAAAAAATGAAGAAGATAAGCAATCTAAATTTCCAATAAATTACCATCAATGGAAGCTTCCTCTCATGGTTTCTGAGATTCAAGCGTTTCTGGGATTCAAGCGAAAATACATCTCATTTCATTCTCAATAATAAGGAAAATTTCAAACCGCAGGATTGAATCTGGAATTGGACTGAACATGTGTATCAGAGATGATCGATTCAGAAGCAAGATCGATTCTGCTTGAAACCATCCATTTGAGCTGGCGATTCTTCTTTTCTTTTTTTGCACTCAAGCTTGTGGACGTCTTAGATTAATTTGAATTCTAATGACCGTTGCATCGATTGCCACTTTCTCTCTTATAGCGACGTCTTCGGAGCTGCGATTGAATTCTGATTTCTGATGAATTGAGCTCGAGTTGGGCAGCTTTAAAAGATGACATGCCCCTACGGTTAAACCTTGTGTCCGGTTATAAAACAAAAGCTTTCTGAAGTGCTCTTTTAACTCTAGTTAATCAATACCAAAAACAAAAAACTCTAGTTAATAATTTTAACATTTTTTTTAAAAAAAAAACCAAAGATTAGATGGTTGAACCTAAGGGATGTCAAACCAAAAAAAAAAAAAAAACTAACGGATGGTGAATCTTAATCACTGGAGTCCGGTTGATAACATTAGATAATTCCAAGTCCAATACAATGTATCTAGAAGGACACTTCAACATAGTGTTGTCAGAACCAGCCGGACCGGCTGGTGGAACCGGTAGAAAGGCTAGTTCCCAAAACCCTCAAAACCAGGATGCTTTAAGAACCGGCCAGAACCGGTGGTAGAACTAGTCAGAATAGGAAAAAAATGAAAAAATTTTGATTTTTTTGTAAAAAGTACACAGTCAAATTGAACCGGTCGAACCAATCGAACCGGGAACCGACCACTCTACCGGTTCGATGCCCGGTTCGGTTCTGGCAACAATGCTTCAACATCTTGCATGGCCACACCCGCCTCTTGGACTGATTGGTGGGGTGGGTGTGGCTCTCTGTTGAGGGAGGTTTGGGGATCCAATCCCCCAGCATGGCCGCACCCTGCCTCTTGTGCTACTGGTGTGGTCTGGCGTCTCTGTTGAGGGATGAGGTTTGCGAATCCAATTTCCTCCATAATGAGTATGCAAGCCCCCAATATTTTTTTTTTGCCAGTGGATTTGGGAGAGCTATTATTTAGATAAAATTAATGAATTTTTAATTTTATTTTATATATAAGGAAAATTATTCTTTTCAATGGAATGCGTGTCTGTACAACCGCCACATGTCCCTTTTTAACACCCACTAACTGTAGCGTCCCGAAACTTTTCGTACCAAATGAATAGCGTTCTCATAACCAATTGGCCTTTCACATAGTCCAATTAATAAATAAAGAAGAATTAGAAGATTCTAAAATACCAGAAATGCTCCTCTTCGAATGACGAGTCCAACGCCAGTTGAATCGTCAAAATCTGACAAACGAGTCAAAAGTTATGGCCGAAATACCAAAGTGGGAAAAATGAGAGAAAACAGCAAAATGGGCAAAAAACACAAGGAACCAGTTGACCAAACAGCCACTGGTCGACTGATATCTATTACTGGTCGACCAAACATTGCACTTTTTGTATGGGCTTTTATTCCAGTGAGGTCATTTTTGGCCGATCGATTGGTCATGCGAAAATTTGCTCAATTCGGTCTGTTTTGCCGAAATATTAAGGGTAAAATGATCTCTGACCACCCCATTTTCTATATAAACCCAAATTCGTGGGTTTGGGGTTTCCAAAACCCTCAAGCATAGGTTTTAAGAGAGAGTGAGAGAGGAGAAAGGGATTTTTCTCCTAGGGCATCAACTTGATTTTTGTTTTGGCATGACATGCATGACAGGACATGACACGTAGAACGCGAGGGACACCTCCTCCAAGCTCGATAGCAACTCCACACACGTTTTGGAGGGTTTTCCCTCATCCTTTCAAGGTCGGTACCCTATGCTACCCTTCTAATTCATCTTCTTTTTCTTCATTTTTGTGGTTTTTCCTCAAATTTCAAACATGAGAATGTGATGGAATGGATGAATAGAGAATGTGATGGGCGATGGATGTCATATGGTTGTTGTAATGAATGAAATGGGAAGGGTATTTCACCAATAATGAACACATATGGATGATGGATGGATTGGATGAATCATTGATCAAGAGAAGCATGATTTAAGGCATATGAAATTTCTAGGGTTTTATGATAGTGTGTTACTCGTTTTCTATAACAGCATGAATATTATTATGTGTAAAAATAATGTTATTCTATGTATTGTTATTTCAAATGTGACGTTTAATTCCAAGATAAAGTATGTACACGGCTTCACGAGCACGGCATGCATGACATGGTTTATTGGGTTTTTCAAGAACAAGAGTTTTATTCTCGATTCACGAACACCATGACAAGGCTAAACGTAAGGGTTGGTAAATAGAGGTAGGGCATTTCCTAAGATATGTTTTACCTCGCTTTTGAGAAGAACAAGAATACGTCAAGTAAGATGTTAGTGCGCCTCCAAGCATGAATGTTTACTTTATTGCACTTTTGCAAAAGAGGGGGTTTACACTTCCCTCCCTTCAAGTTACTTTATTACATATTTCGCAAAAAAGAGGGTTTACACTTCCCTTCCTTCAAGTTGTTTTATTTCATATTTTGCAAAAGATGAGGTTTACACCACCCTCATTTCAAGTTGTTCAAGGGCACTAACATCCCAAGTGCATGAGCATATTTAAATTCCAAGCAAGCATGAGCATTTTAATTTCATGGCATGACAGGACATGACACGTAGAACACAACAAGACAAGCAAGACAGAACAAGACAAGACAAGCAAGATAGAACATGACAAGAAAAGTTTTTCAAGCACGAAAAAAGTATTTTAAGTCAAGTCAAGCACACGATGATTTCAAGAGTTTTTCTGACCTTGATGTGATGCAAGCATGAAATATAAACTATTTACTTTCCTGTCGTGATATGAACTGCTTCCGCTTTATTTTCATTATTATGTTGCTATAACTGTTGGTTAGTATTTGGTACTCGCTGAGTGTTTCAATACTCAACCATACATATTGATGTAGGCAGGTACTAGTGGAACGACCACTCCTTTTGACAAATGTGCTCCCGGTCCATGGGTGGAGGAGGAGTACTTTGAGGAGATCCCTGCTGAGGAGCCTCATGTAGACGGTTATTATTAGGTGGTAGATTCTAAGTGAGTGTGGGTGAGAACGAGAGATTATGTACCCATGTATTTTGGTGGGCATGTCCGCACATTCCTTGTTTACACTTTTGTACAAAAAACTTGAAACATGTATATACATAGAGGTTCTGGTTAGACTTCCGTTATGCCATGTTAGTTTATGCTTCTGCTATTTTTTCCTCTATTGTATGTGCTCAATGTATTTTGCAGGTTGGTTTGTCAAGCATGCCATGTAGGTCATGATAAGTCGTCCAAGATTCATTCTAACTCTTAGGGTGGGTTTTGGGTCACGATAGGTTTGGTATCAGAGCTTAGGCTTTAGGTCTTCTACGGTCACTTAGAATCTTGTACCATAACTTGACAAGAGCATATGTCAGGAAGGAAGTAATTCGGAAGCGAGTCATATTCCAAGTGTAAGACTAAACTTTAGTCTAAGTCTAAAATGGTTGCTTCAACCAAGTACAGGTCTTAGGAATGCTAGAACACCAAAGTATATTACAAATACTCTGATGACTTGATGTGATGAATATGATAGTACTATACTATTATTGATTGCTCTATTGTGAAAATGGAATCAATGGGTAAATCATGGTTCCAAGTTACACTCATGTGTTGCTATTGTTCTCAGGACCTTGGTCATGAAGCAGGGCACACGAGGTCGCGGACCACATACGAGAGCTTCTTCCTCTTCTCTAGATGAGGATAAGCAGCCGGACCTTTCTCAGGTTCTCGGCTTTATTGTAGAGACTCTGGCATTGCTAGCAGCCAGGCAGCTACCCCTCCTCCTGCTACTCCAAAGTCTGTAGCACCAGTACATCACAAAACTGGGGTTGAGGCATTTCGGAGAATGAGGCCTACAGCATTCCATGGGAGTGTGGACCCTCTTATTGCAGAGGCTTGGATCCTCTAGTTGGAGAAGATCTTCGCGGTCCTCTCGCCCACTGATCTACTAGCTGTCATGTGTCCCTTTTAACACCCACTAACTGTGATTAAGATTTGGTGAGGTTAATCTTGGTTTTTAGAATAAGAAAGAAAAAATTAACCTTAGTTTTATTAAGCTTAATCACAGTTAAAGGGAAATGGACGGAGTGCGTGGAAATTTGGGGGGCATAAACTCATAATATTGGTTAGGGGGTCACTCGGAACTCTATATAAAATGTTGATACAATAAGTTTTTTTTAATTAAAATCTACTTAACATAAAAGATTTTCCAATTCCCCCCCCCCCCCAAAAAAATAATAATAAAAGATTTTCCAAAATTTTGGGGGGCCGTGGCCCATCAACGCCCCGACTTCACCCCTGCTAACAACTGGCTAAGGTAAGTAAATAATATCTGAAGAAAAATAAAATAAAAAATCTTGCATGGCCCAAGCAACATGATTACGAACTAGTCCACAAGCCTAATGTCATCCCATGTCACGAAGAGCTTCCTGTAAAGATCCGAATGTTGCACCGCTACATGGAAGTCTGAATTAAGTGACCGGTCAATTGTTAGTCCTACCTAGACCATAAGCCCAATGCAATCCTAGAAAATTGGAGGCTAGGAAAGCTAGGTAACAACAAAGCCTAGCTAATGAGGTGTGTTTCTTTCCTCGTACAATTGCCATGTCTAGGCTCATTTTGTAAACCTACCAATTTAAGGCCACACTTGAGCATTCTAGCTAAGTGACTAGGGGTGAGTATATTGTCAAGCTGAATTAGGCTTATGGAACACACCAGGGTTTCGGCCCAATGGTAAGTGTATCCCTTTCGTAAGGAAGTGGTTCCAGGTTCCATTCCCATCAGGGTGCGCGTCGTCCACCCATCCCACTAACTTGAGCAGATACTAACACTCTAACTGGGGTTGCGGCCTAACCGTATTACCTTTACCAAAAAAAAAGAAAAAAGAATTAGGCTTACAGAAAGTGTTTGTTGGGCAACAATCTGACTAGGGGTGAGTATATTGCCAAACCGAGATTTTATTAAGCATATCATGGGCAATCTGAAGTAGCCCTACTCCACCCTGATGATAACCTTACCAGTTGTAGACTTCGGCACCATGGTCAAGCCAGGTGCTCACATTAAGTCAGCCATCAAGAGAGGTGCTATCTACTCCAGTCTAGGGCTTGCTCCCTTAGAAAAATAGCTTCAATTAGCAGGAACAGTGGTCCTAAGGACCAAAGAATGAAAGAAGATGTACATATGGTGGCTCCTATAGCACTAATCAGATTGCCGGCTCCAGTCACTCAGCCTCAGCCACAACAACCTATACCTGGAAACACCCAGTCAACCAAACAGAACCAGGGGCAAAACCATCAATAAGAAAAGCCCCCTCGAACCTCCACCCCTCTTCCACATACCCTTAGTCAACTTTTGGACTTTCTCACCAAGCAAGGTCTTCTCACCCTAAGGGGCCTACCCTTTTTGTCACCTGACAAACAAAACATGAGCTATAGAGCCGATCACCATTGCGCCTTTCACCAAGGCCCCGACCATGCTACTGACCATTGTATTGGCCTAAAATACGTAACCATATTTCTAGAATTGCTTCGGATCATGCTCCGATTTTATTGGAGTTTGGTAATATTCTTAATAGAAAACCCTCTTCTTTTAAATTTCAGCAAATGTAGATTAATCACCCGAATTTTTTCAAAATTGTTACTGAATCTTGGGGGCTTCCAATCTTAGCTAATCCCCCTATATCTTTTTTCCTTAAACTGAAAAGACTAAAAAATTTCTTTAAAAAGCTGGAATAGAGATGTCTTTGGTAACATTTTCCATAAGATTAACTCTCTTGAGAGTCAAATTTCTGAGTTGGAAGATGATATTCAAAGGCCTTAGTATGATGCGAAAAACATTTCGTTATCTAATCTTAAAATTGAATTACAGTCTGTTCTTCTTTATGAAGAAATTTTTTGGAGATAGAAATCTAGAGTTCAATGGCTCAAAGAAGGTGATAATAATATGAAATTCTTTCATATGATCCCTAAAGCTAAAAGGGGCCGAAATTGCATTTCTAGAATTAAAGATGCTCAAGGTACTTGGCTGGAATCTCAAGATGATATAGGATCTGAAGCTGTTAATTTCTTTACAAACTTGCTCACTTCTGGTAATACTATTATTGATGATAATATTTTGCATTATATTCCTTGCATCATTACTGAGGAAAATAATAATTCCATATCTTCTCTTCTCTCTTTAGAAGAAATTTAAAAAGTTATTTTTAGCATGTCTGCAGATAGTGCTCCTGGTCCTGATGGGTTTTCAGGACATTTTTTCCATTCCTGTTGGAATATAATTGAGGAGTACTTATTTCAGGCTATTACTTATTTTTTCTTAACTGCTGAAATTCCTAGAGCTATAAATGCTACAGCCATTGCCTTAATTCCTAAAAGTAATTCTCCTGTGTCTTTCTCGGATTTTAGACCTATCAGTCTATGTAACTTTCTTTACAAGATTATATCTCACATTTTGGCTGATCATATTGGTTTATTGCTTCCTTATATTATATCTGATGAGTAAAGTGCATTTGTTAAAAGAAGAAATATTCTTGATAATTTCAGTATTGCTCAGGAGATGGTGCAAGACATTCATAGGAAAATACCGGGAGGTAAGGTTATTTTTTAAATTGATATGTCTAAAGTTTATGATAGAATGGAATGAAAGTTCATTTTGTCTGTTCTTTCAAAAATGGGTTTTAAAGAAGACTCTATTAGATTGATCTGTGGTTGTCTTTCTAATCAATCATTCTCTATCCTTATTAATGGATGTCTTCAAGGTTTTTTTTAGAGTTCGCGGGGTCTTCGTCAGGGGACCCTTTATCTCCTCCGCTTTTCATTATTGTAGAAGAAGTTCTCAATAGGGGCCTTAAAACCATCTCTGCTACTCTTTCTTCTAATTATAAACTTGGAAGGTACGGAATTCCTGTTTCTCATCTATTGTTTGCTGATGACATTCTCATTTTTTGCAATGGTAGGAAACAAAATATTCATAAAATTTTTGAATTCATTACTAACTATGAGAAATCTTCAGGTCAACTGATTAATAGATCTAAAAGTTCTTTTTACTGTTTTGATAAATTAAATAGAATGAGAGTGGATAACATTGTTAATTGGGTGGGTATTTCTAGGAAAAATTTCCCCTTTATCTATCTAGGAGTCCCCCTTTATAAAGGACACCTTAAAAAGAGCTATTTTAACTCTCTTATTGATAAAATTTCCTCTAAGGTGGAAGGCTGGAAAGCAAAACTTCTTTCTGCAGGTGGTCGTCTTATTTTGACTAAACATGTCCTTTCTTCAGTGCCCACATACCTTCTTGTAGACATAAATGTGCCCAAAGGTATTAATTCTTAGATTGATAGAATCATGGCCAAGTTTTTTTGGAATAATACGAGTGAGGTTAGAAAAAGTCATTGGATACATTAGAATATTTGCTCCCTTCCCCAGTTGGAAGGGGGTTTAGGTATTCGCAAAATGAATGACTTTTCTAAGGCCCTTAGAATGAAACAAATTTGGAATCTTTACCAATCGAATAATCTATGGTCTAATTTTTTCAAGAATAAATTTCATTTTAATCATATCTGGCAAGCTTCTTATAGTCTTGGTGCTTCAAAAACCTGGATTAAAATTAGTCATTTATGTAAAGATGTGATTTACAAATCAACTGCATTAATTGGAAAAGGTACTAAGATAAATTTTTGGTTAGATCGTTGGTTTGGTGAAGTTCCTCTTATAGACCTTGCTTTATCTCTGCCTCAATTTTTTCCTTTTGTTTCAGATATGTTGGATTCTAATGGTACTTGGGATTTCTATCTTGTTAATAACTATATTCCTGATCAATTGAAGATAGAAATAAGATCTATAGGTTACTTTACTTCTGAATATGATGATATTTTCATTTGGAATCCCATTCCTAATGGCAAGTTTACTGTTAAATCTGCTTGGGATGCGATTCGTAACTCTAATGCTCATAAGGACTAGAGTTTAAATATTTGGAATTCTAATATTCCAAAAAAAATTTAGATCTTTGGTTGGAAGGTAATGTATGGTGCAATTTCGATAGATAATATGATTCAATCTATAGGTTTCCCTTTTGTTAGTCGTTGTTATTGTTGTAATTCTGGAAATATTGAATCTGCGTCTCACCTTCTTTCTCACAGTGATATTGTAGTTAATATTTGAAGTTTTTTTGGTAGATCCTGTTCTATTGTTTTGCAGCCAAGTGATTCCATTCAATGTCTTCTTAGACGATGGTTCAGAGCCTATGCAAGGAATCACAATGTACTTTTTAATATACTCCCTCTGCTCATCATTTGGGAAATTTAGAAGGAGAGATGCTCAAGAAGATTCAAAAATGTTTGGAAGCCTCCAGACATTATCATTGGTAGAATAAAAGTGTGGCTTATGGAGTTGGGCAAATTACCTTTTAAACAAAGATTGGATCTCTCTTTATTCAGCAATGAGTCTCCTCCTCCCCAAGCCAGAAATTCTATATCTACTATTCAATGGATCCAACCTCTTCAAGGGACAATAAAGTTAAACGTTGATGGAGCTTCTCAAGGTAATCCTGGGTTAGCTGGTGGAGGAGGTATCATTCGTAACCATCATGGTGATATGTTAGCTTGTTTCTTTTCGTTTTATGACAATTGCACAAGCTTTGTTGCTGAAACTAGAGCCCTCCTGGATGGAATTTCTCTTTGTCATTCATTGGGTTATAATCAGTGTAGCACCCTGGATTTTTCTATACTTAATGAATACCGTTTTCGTAACTAATTGGCCTTCCTCATAGTCTAATTAATATTTTTTTTTTTAAAAAAAAAAAAAAAAAAAAAAAACCTCTCAGAAGGAGAGGGGGGTTTGGCGGACCCCTACCAGATTTATTAATAAAAAATAAATGGGGGGGACATAAACCTTACCCCTACAAAGAACTCACACATTAGGGGGGGACATAAAACCTTACCCCTAACCAGCCAAAAAAAAAAGGGGTGGACATAAAACCTTACCCCTGACAAACAAACACAAATAGAGGGGGACATAAACCTTACCTCTAAGAAACAAAACCAAACAAAACTCAATCTCTATGAACCAATCGAACATTACCTAAACCATCTTGATCAAGAGAAATAAGGGATATGAGATGAGTAGGACTAGACTGATTAGGGAGAATTGCACCTGAAGTCTGAAAAGTACAACCTTGATTAGCAAGAAAGTCTGCAACCATGTTAGCTTCCCGAAAGATGTGATTAATAGAGGAGCAAATGTAAAACACTTGGTGGATCTTTTTATTCCAATACCACACCTGCCAAGGATGATTAGAAGAACCCTTCCAAGCTTCTACTAAAGATTTAGCATCAGATTCAACATCCACTTGAAAGTATCCAAGTCTTTGACACAAAAGTAAACCATCCAAAAGAGCTCGAGTTTCTGCAACATAATTAGTACAATTCCCATAGAAGGCATAGAAACAAGCTAACATCTTTCCATCGTGGTCTCGTATAATACCACCACCTCCAGCTATTCCCGGATTGCCTTTAGAAGCACCATCAACATTCAATTTTATTCTATCCTGAGAAGGCCGATTCCATTTGATATAGGCAATAGTAGTACTTTGGAAAGACGATTCCATTAATAAATAAAAGAGAAAACGGAAATTCCGAAACGTCAGAAATGTGCGTTTTCGAAAGACGAACCCAACGCAAGTTGAATCGTCGAAATCCGACGAGCGAGTCAAAAGATATGGTCAAGACAGTCCAGACATACAGAGAACCGATCGCTCGGTCCAGTCAGCGATCGATCGGTCCATAACCGATCGATCGGTAGCTATCGCACGGTCAAAAATTTTGTATGGGGAAATTTTCCAGAGAGCAGATTTTTGACTGGTCGCTCGATCAGAACACCGATCGCTCGGTAGGCAACCGATCGATCGGTCATTAACACCGATCGCTCGGTCCTCGCATTTTGCAAAATTTCAGTAAGGGCGTTTTCGTCTTTTGGGTGTTAAACCCTTACCCATAAGGGTTTGCTCGACCCTTTGAGGCCTCACTTACAATATTTGAGGGATTTTGAGAGATAGAGAGAGAAGAGGAGAAAGCTCTAACCTAGGGTTTGGTTTTGAGAAGGAAATCAAAGGGGGTTTAAGAACCATAGCTCACCCCAACTCGAGTTGCTTCAAAATCGAGGCTCAAGCTCGTGTGTGAACCATTCTCCAAGCTAGGGCAGCAACCCAAACACGTTTTTGAAAGGGGTTTCTTCCCCAACTCAAGTCTCCTTCAAGCAAAGGTGTTCTTCTTTCAAGTTGGAGCTTCAATCAAGGTTTCTACCAAGGATCAAGCCTTGATCCAAGGTTAGTACACCCTACTAACTTACCCTAGCAATAAATCTAGGTTTTTCCTTATGAAATATGATTCTTGTTAGTATGTTTTATTTCTTGCAAAATTTGTCATCTATAATAAATATAAACAAGATAAAGAAAGGGTAGGGATGCTTGGATGGAGGTTGGATACGGCGATTGGATGCCGAATGTGTGATGTATGATGTGTGGGTTGTGGATTGGAAAATGGAGGATGGGCATAGTACAAATAACAAACTTACCATTGTGTGATTGAATGGAAAATATGCATTTAAAAGAAGGAGATAAACTACTAAGGAATAATGTATGAAAGTGTTTGACAAAATACCTAAACTATGAATAAATGATCTCAATGAAGAATATAGAAATGGGTTTTATGCATGCGTTCTTATAAATGATAAATTGATCAAATTTTATGCGAACTACTTATGTTACCTATGTTCATATCATGAATTGAATTATAATGTCATATCTTGGTTATTCCCATTATCATGATTGTCACTATGGACACATACACGAGCACGCATGATAGCATGAACCGTGATTTCAAGAGCATGTGCATATAATAAACAACAAGAAAATATTGCATGTCAAGGAGGTTGGTAGCCCAGGGAGGATTCGGGTACTAACCTCTGGCTCACAAGATAACCCAAAAAAATCACCTATTGTCAAGGAGGTTGGTAGCCCAGGGACATTCGGGTGCTAACCTCTGGCTCACAAGAAAACCATGCATTTCATAACAAGGAGGTTGGTAGCCCAGGGACATTCGGGTGCTAACCTCTGGCTCACAAGAAAACCATGCATTTCATAACAAGGAGGTTGGTAGCCCAGGGACATTCGGGTGCTAGCCTCTGGCTCACAAGTGCATTGCATATCAAGGAGGTTGGTAGCCCAGGGACATTCGGGTGCTAGCCTCTAGCTCACAAGTGCATTGCATATCAAGGAGGTTGGCAGCCCAGGGAGATTCGGGTGCTAGCCTCTGGCTCACAAGTTACAAGATGGAGGTTTACAAGATGATGATCATACATTCATGCATGCACGCATACATGATTTCTACGAGGCATACCGGGACATGACAGGGGTTTTCAAGCATGAGTTTTATCGGCGTTTTCGCATTCATGTACACACGTCAGGATGCTTGTATTGTGTCATGCCTTATACCGTTTCTTTGTGATGTTTCTATTACTGCTTGTATGATATTACTATTGTGTGTTTTATTATTGTTATGGTCTGCTAGTAGCTTGTACTCGCTGAGTATTCCATGCTCAGCCGTACTTTCATGTCGGCAGGTACTTAGGGAGCCCTCGACCCGGAGCCTTGGGTCGAGGAAGAGTATATAGAGGAGAGAGAGCCGGCTATTCCATTACAGTCTCAGGCGGACCGAGACCTCGATGCGTGGCCATACCTCGACTACTGTTGAGGGGAGAGTATGAGAGGGTCTTGTGTATTTTGATAGGTGGGTCTATCCACCTTAGACTTAGACATGTCTTGTATTTATGTTAACTTGGAATACTATTTTGGATCATCAGAAGAAATGAAAATTTGTTTACGCTTCCGCATATATGATAGCTTCCGCACTTTGATTATCGTTGTTAGTACTGCATTACAGGATGGTTTGATAGGTACGCAGTGTGACACCTAAAATATCCCTAAACTCCTAGGGGTTATTTCGGGGCGTTACAGAGTGGTATCAGAGCTCTAGGCATTAGAGTCCCTAGGGTCACTTGGATGATTGAACAAGGTATTAGAATCACCTTAGAGAGTTGTATTCCAAGTATAGACTAACAAGTTAGTCTTAGTCAAAATGGGTTGAATCTCAACCAAACTTAGAGTCCTACGCTAGGAACACGGATTGTATGGATGATGTTGTGTTTTATACCATATGTGCATTAATTGTGTTGTGCTTATTAAGTATGCTTGATGAATATGTATTGAGCGAATTGCGAAATTTGTACTAAATGTGTATCCAAGTTAGACTCATGTTGTATTGTCGTTCTCAGGAGAAATCATGAGACGCAATACCCGGGGTCGCGGGTACAACACGAGGGGTAATGGAGGTGATGCTCCATTGGGTGATGATCAACCCGACTTTGCCCAAGTATTCGCATCCATAGCCGAGACTTTGGCTATGTTGGCGGCAAGGCAACCGGCCACTCCGCCTAATGCGGCACTTATACCGGCTCCTCCTAACCGAGTCCAAGCCGGGATAGAAGCTTTTCGGAGGATGAGGCCTCCAACTTTTTGTGGAAGCATTGATCCACTTGTTGCCGAGGGTTAGATCCGGCAACTTGAGAAGATATTCTCGGTATTAGCACCTACTGAAGTGGAAAGGGTCACATGGGCCGCCTTTATGCTTGAAGGCGAGGCCGATCATTGGTGGAAGTCTGCACTTCAGACCCGAGAGTTGACCTGGCAAGGTCAAGATTGGACTTGGGAGGAATTCTTGGAGGTTTTCAACAAGAAGTACTTTCCGGTCGGGATGAAAGAAAAGATGGAAGTCGAATTTATTACCTTGGAGCAAGGTAATATGTCCGTAGCGGCTTATGAAGCCAAATTTTCGGAGCTATCTCGATTTGCTCCACATATGATAGCGACCGAGGCCTATCTCAAGGACCGAGTCTCGATGTTTAGACATGAGACATATTCCGAAGTTGTTGATAAAGCACTATTGGCCGAGTCGAACTCCGAGGAGTTCTTCAAAAGGAGAGGAATGGAAAAAGGACAGTCGAGTAGTTCAGGGGAGAAAAGAGCAAGGACGAGCTTGTATCAGTCCGCAGGGCCGGCTCAGTCACAGAGGATGTATTCAGCACCACAGGCTCCCCGCTCTTTTGCTCCACTGGCCTTCCGCCCGGCTACCTCATATGCTCCTCGCCCCGCAGTTACTCAGGCTACGGGATATGCTCCTTCCTCCTATTTGCATGATGTTTGCACTCTTTGTGGGAGGAGGCATCCAGCGGGAGAATGCCGGAGAGTTTCAGGAAGTTGCTTCCATTGTGGTGACCAAGGCCACATGGTCAGAGATTGTCCCCGGCGTCAATTGCCAACTCAGTCTTCAGGGAGCAGGCCCCGGTTAGGCAGACATCTCAGCCTAGCTCTTCTCAGGCTTCGAGGGCCTCACCGTCTACACGGCCTCCTCGCCCATCCACACAGGGTCGAGTTTTCGCCCTATCAGAGAGAGACGCACGTGCATCCGACGATGTCGTGCAAGGTACGCACGAATTCTAGAGTTTAAATTGTGTAAAATTTCTATAGTTTGTTTTGTGAGTTTCTATACTAAGGGTTACCTATGTATGATGCTTGTTGTTTGAAATCTACTAATAGTAGTCACTTAATCGCACAGGCGCTTTGTTAGTGAACGAATGTCTTGCCCGAGTGTTGATCGACACAGGATCCACTCACTCCTTTGTGTCGCCTAGTTTCGCAAAGGGATTTTTGACTGAGTCTACTCCGTTAAAGCAGGAGTTGACCATTGCAACTCCACTCGGCAAGTCAGTTGATACGGACAAGATATTCAAGTGGGGGAGAATGAACTGTTAGCCGATCTCATCGTCCTAGATTTTCAAGACTTGGATTTTGATGTCATCTTAGGGATGGATTGGTTGTCAAACCATCACGGGACTATTGTGTGTTTTGAAAAGATGGTGAATTTCAAGCCGGAAGGAGTTAAGCCTTTTCATTTCAAAGGATTGAGAGAAAGGGATATTGCTCGCCTTGCAGCTTTGAGCTTAGCGAATCCCGAAGTACAAAACTCCTTGACTATTCCAGTTGTGAGTGAGTTCTTAGATGTGTTTCCGGAGGAACTTCCTAGGTTACCTCCGAATCGGGAGATTGAGTTCGCTATAGAGCTTACTCCGGGCACCGCTCCGATTTCAAGGGCACCGTATAGAAAGGCCCCTATAGAGCTGGAATAATTGAAGAAACAGATTGAGGAGTTGCAACAATTTGGTTTCATCCAACCAAGTGTCTCGCCGTGGGGAGCTCCGGTCCTTTTTGTAAAGAAGAAAGACGGGTCAATGAGAATGTGTATAGACTACCGCCAATTGAACAAGGTAACTATCAAGAATCGTTATCATTTGCCAAGGATAGACGACTTGTTCGACCAACTGAAGGGAGCGAGATTTTTCTCCAAGATTGATCTTAGGTCGGGGTACCATCAGCTAAAGATCAAGTCGGAGGATGTTCCGAAGACGGCTTTCAGGACTCGGTATGGGCATTACGAGTTCCTTGTCATGCCTTTTGGGCTGACGAATGCACCGGCAGCATTCATGGATTTGATGAACCGGGTGTTCCGATCTTACTTGGATCGATGGGTGATTGTATTCATTGATGACATTTTGGTGTATTCCCAGACACGGGAAGATCACGCACGAGACCTCCGCCTTGCTCTGGAGATGTTGAGAGAGCATAGGCTATATGCCAAATTGAGTAAGTGCGAGTTCTGGTTAGAGAAGGTCGCATTTCTTGGACACGTGGTGTCGGCCGAGGGCATTTCTGTAGATCTAGCCAAGGTTGAGGCAGTCATGAGTTGGGAGAGGCCCAAGAGCGTCACGGAGATACGTAGTTTCCTCGAATTGGTAGGCTACTATCGGAGATTTGTGGAGGGATTCTCCAGTTTGGCTGCACCTCTCACCTACTTGACAAGGAAAAATACAAAGTTCAGTTGGAGTGACCGATGTGAAGTAAGTTTCCAAGAGTTGAAGAAACGCCTCACCACAGCCCCTGTCCTTACTGTGCCATCTGGACCTTTTGGGTATGAGGTGTACAGTGATGCCTCGCATGTTGGACTCGGGTGTGTCCTAATGCAACACAAGAAGGTCATTGCCTATGCATCAAGGCAGTTGAAAGAGCATGAAAAGAACTACCCCACTCACGACTTGGAGCTTGCGGCGGTCGTGTTTGCACTTAAAATTTGGCAACATTATCTGTACGGGGTGGAGTTCTATGTGTACACGGACCACAAGAGCCTCAAGTATCTCTTTTCCCAAAAAGAGCTAAACTTACGACAACGGCGTTGGATTGAGTTCTTAAAGGACTACGAGTGCACTATCCAATATCACCCGGGAAAAGCAAATGTGGTGGCAGACGCTCTGAGTAGGAAACCATCGGGGTTGTTGGCTCACATGTTGGTGCGGGAATGGAGACTGTTAGACGATTTGGCAAATCTAGACATCAGTGTGAACGATTCTGTCCGCAGTCCGGTTTTGGCAAATGTTACAGTTCGGCCGTACCTTATAGACTTGATCCAGGAGTATCAAGCCACAGACACTGACTTGTTGGCTTTCCGGGATAAGGAAGTGGCCAAGGGTAGTACAGATTTCTCTCTCACTAGCCGAGGTGCTATTGCATTCAAGGGAAGGCTTTGTGTCCCAGCCAATGCAGACCTTCGGAGAGAGATTATGGACGAAGCTCACCGGTCTAAGTATACAGTGCATCCCGGGGGGATAAAGATGTATCGGAACCTCAAGAGTCACTTTTGGTGGCGAAACATGAAGAGGGAGGTTGCGGAGTATGTGGCACGGTGTTTGGTGTGCCAACAGGTGAAAGCAGAGCATTTGAGACCGGCGGGTCTTTTGCAGTGGTATCAGAGCTTAGGCTTTAGGTCTCTAGGGTCACTTAGAATCTCATACCACGGCTTGAGAAGAGCATATGTTAGGAAACAAGTTAGGAAGGAAGTGAGTCGGGAACGAGTCTGGTTCCAAGTTTAAGACTAAACTTTAGTCTGAGTCTAAAATGGTTGCATTAACCAAGTACGGTCCTAGGTACGCCAGAACACTAAAGTATAAGTATAATGTGATGAATACTCTGATGACTTGATGTGTATTAGTATTATACAACTAATACAAATTGAATTATTGTGAAATGGCATTGAAATAAACTGTGGTTTCAAGTTAGACTCATGTGGTGTTATTATTCTCAGGACTTTAGTCATGAGACGGAACACACGGGGTCGTGGACCACATACCAGAGCTTCCTCTTCTTCACGGGATGAGGATGAGCAACTGGACCTCTCTCAGGTCTTAGGCTCTATTGGTGAGACACTCGCCATACTGGCGGCTCGGCAGGCTATACCATCATCGGCGGCACCTACTCCACCGCCCGCAGCTCCAGTACATCGTACCGCTGGAGTTGAGGCATTCAGGAGATTGAGGCCTCCACCCTTCCATGGGAGTGTGGACCCTCTTGCCGCGGAGGCATGGATCCTCCAGATGGAGAAGATCTTTGCAGTCCTCTCGCCTACAGAGGAGGAGAGAGTAGCATGGGCAGCTTTCATGCTAGAGAGCGAAGCCCACCATTGTTGGTTGTCCGCATTAAGGATGCGAGATTTGACCATGCAGGGGTCAACCTTGGACTTGGGAGGAGTTCAAGGACACTTTTTATAAGAAGTACTTTCCGATCGGAGCACGGGAAATGAAAGAGAGAGAATTCATCAACCTTGAGCAAGGTTCGATGTCAGTAGCACAATATGAAGCTAAGTTCTCGGAGCTCTCTAGATTTGCACCTCACATGGTGGCTACCGAGGCAATGAAGGCAAGAAGGTTTGAGTAAGGGCTCAAAGATGTTATCATGGAGAAGGTTTCGGTTTTCAGACATGCTACCTACCCTGAGGTAGTAGACAAGGCCTTATTGGTCGAGGCCAATTCAGAGACAGTGTCCAAGAAGAGGGAGTTGGCGAGAGGCCAATCCAGTAGTTCGGCACCTCTAGAGAGGCGGGCTCGTACCGGCCCTTATCAGTATGCGTGGCCAGCACCACCGATGAGGCCATCTTATGCGTCTCCAGCTCCCCGACAATATGTGCCTCAGGCACCGTGACCTCAGGCTCTTCCAGCTCCACGGCCAGTTACACCTCAGTCGGTGAGGTATGCTCCACCTTCGGCCCCTTCGACTTATACACACGAGGTCTGCACTTCATGCGGTCGAAGGCACCCGACAGGAGATTGCCGAAGAGCATCGGGTGGATGTTTTCATTATGGTCGCCAGGGCCATATGATCAGGGATTGCCCCAGTCGGCATTTACCAGGCCAGTCTCAGGGGATTAGGCCCCCAGCACACCCAGCAGGATCATATCAGGTGTCATCTCAGACTACCCGGTCTACACCTCAGTCTCACCAGGCGAACCAGGGGCGAGTTTTTGCCTTAACAGAGGGTGATGCACTTGCATCTGACGATGTAGTGCAAGGAACGCAGTTGTAGCTTATTTAATTATCCGTAAATTAAACTGTTAAGTATTAATTGATTGTGTACGTACTTGACACGTTATATATGTATATATACCTACGTGTATACACTGTTGATGCATGGATTAACTCCGTTAGTTAAAATTTCAGGAACCCTACTAGTCAATGAGTATTTGGCTCGAGTGTTGATTGATACCGGGTCTACTCATTCATTTGTCTCGCCGAGTTTTTCAGAAGGCTTTTCTGTAGAGCCAAGACAGCTAAAACCGGAGTTAGCCATTTCGACTCCCCTCGGCAAAACAGTATTGGCAGATAAAGTGTATAGAAATAGTGTGGTCCAAGTTGGAAGCCACGAGTTGGCGGTTGATCTCATTGTCCTTGGATTCCAAGACTTTGATGTTATTTTGGGAATGGATTGGTTAGCAACGCATCATGGGCATGTAGCTTGCTTTGAGAAAATGGTACTCTTCAAGCCAGTAAAAGGAAAACCATTCCACTTTCGCGGGTTGAAAAGTAGATCTATTGCTCGTTTTGCGGCGTTGGGCTTAGGTAACCCCGAGGCAAAGGGCTCATCGACTATTCCGGTTATGAGTGAGCTCCTGGATGTATTTCCAGAGGAGTTGCCAGGATTGCCTCCAGACAGGGAGATTGAGTTTGTGATCGAGCTTGCACCAGGCACAGCCCCTGTTTTCAGGGCTCCGTATAGAATGGCCCCTATTGAACTCAAAGAGTTAAAGACCCAGTTGGAAGAATTACAAGGTCTTGGTTTCATTCGACCAAGTGTCTCACCGTGGGGTGCCCCGGTGTTGTTTGTTAAGAAGAAAGATGGCTCGATGCGAATGTGTGTCGATTACCGGCAATTGAACAAAGTCCCTATAAAGAATAGGTATCCCTTGCCTAGGATTGATGACTTGTTCGATCAGTTGAAGGGAGGGAGATTTTTCTCGAAGATAGACCTTCGATCGGGTTATCACCAGTTGAAGATTAAGGCGGAAGATGTTCCCAAAACTGCTTTCAGGACTCGGTATGGACACTACGAGTTCTTGGTGATGCCTTTTGGACTCACGAACGCGCCGGCAGCCTTTATGGATTTGATGAACCGGGTGTTCCGGCCATATCTTGATAGGTGTGTGATTGTATTTGTTGATGACATTTTGGTCTATTCCCAGACACGGGAAGATCACACACGCGACCTATGCCTTGCTTTGGAAATGCTAAGAGAGCACCAGCTATACGCCAAACTTAGCAAGTGTGAGTTTTGGTTGGAAGAGGTGGCATTCCTAGGCCACGTTGTTTCTGCAGAAGGTATCTCGGTAGATCCGAAGAAGATCGAAGCAGTTATGAGTTGGGCGAGGCCCAAGAGTGTTACTGAGATACGCAGTTTTCTTGGGTTGGCAGGCTACTACAGGAGATTTGTAGAGGGTTTCTCTAGCCTTGCAGCACCGCTTACTTACCTGATAAGGAAGAATGCGAAGTTTGTATGGAGTGATAAGTGCGAGATCAGTTTCACGGAACTGAAGAAGAGGCTTACTACGGCCCCTGTCCTTATTATGCCATCTGGACCTTATGGGTATGAGGTGTATAGTGATGCCTCACACGTTGGACTTGGGTGTGTACTCATGCAGCACAAGAAAGTCATTGCCTATGCATCAAGGCAGTTGAAGGAGCATGAGAAGAATTATCCCACGCACGACTTAGAGCTTGCGGCGGTCGTGTTTGCACTTAAGATTTGGCTTCATTACCTTTATGGGGTGGAGTTCTATGTGTTCACTGATCACAAGAGCCTCAAGCACCTCTTTTCCCAAAAGGAATTGAATCTAAGGCAACGGCGTTGGATGGAATTTTTGAAAGATTATGATTGTACCATTCAATACCACCCAGGTAAAGCAAATGTAGTGGCTGATGCTTTGAGTAGAAGACCTTAAGGGTTGTTAGCACACATGTTGGTTCAAGAATGGAAGCTACTAGAAGATTTGGCAAATCTGGACATCACTGTGAATAACTCTGTCCGTGGTCCTACCTTGGCAAATGTTACGGTTTGGCCGTACATTATAGATTTGATCCAAGAATATCAAGCCATGGATGCGGAATTGTTGGCTTATCGGGACAAGGAAGTTGCTAAGGGTAGTGAGGACTTCTCTCTCACTAGTCGGGGTGCTATCACATTCAAGGGGAGGCTGTGCGTCCCAGCCAATGCAGATCTTCAAAGAGAGATCATGGATGAAGCACATCGTTCGAAGTACACAGTGCATCCAGGAGGTACAAAGATGTACCGGAACCTCAAGAGTCACTTTTGGTGGCGGAATATGAAGAGGGATGTTGCGGAGTATGTAGCACGATGCTTAGTGTGCCAATAGGTGAAGGCAGAGCACATGCGGCTGGCAGGTCTATTGCAGTCTCTCCCTATTCCCGAGTGGAAATGGGAGAACATATCCATGGATTTCATAGTTGGCTTGCCAAAAACGGCAAAGGGCTCAGATGCAATTTGGGTTGTAGTAGACCGTCTGACGAAGTCTGCGCACTTCTTACCTTACCGAACTACTTTCAACTCTAGTCAGTTAGCCACTTTGTACATCAAGGAAGTGGTGAGGTTGCACGGAGTGCCCGTTAGTATTGTGTCAGATCGGGATCCAAGATTCACATCACGATTCTGGAAAAGCTTCCAGGAAGCTATGGGTTCCCGACTTGATTTCAGCACTGCTTTTCATCCACAGATGGATGGACAAACCGAGAGAGTGAACCAAGTCATTGAAGACATGCTTCGGGCTTGTATGTTGGATTTCAGAGGCAGTTGGGAAGAGCACTTGCCTTTGGTTGAATTTGCCTATAATAACAGCTATCAGGCGAGTATCCAAATGGCACCATTTGAGGCCTTGTATGGGCGAAGTTGTAGGTCTCCTCTCTATTGGGATGAGGTAGGAGAAAGGAAAGTACTTGGTCCAGAGTTGATTGAGCAAACTGCAAACACAGTTAAGATCATTCGGGATCGATTGAAAGCCGCTCAAGATCGCCAGAAAAGTTATGCGGACACGCGCCGTAGGGACTTGGAATTTCAAGTAGGGGATCAAATTTTTGTGAAAGTATCTCCTAGCAAAGGGATCATGAGATTTGGAAAGCGAGGCAAGCTCAGTCCTCGGTATGTTGGGCCTTTTGAGATTATCACACGAGTTGGTGAGGTTGCTTACAAAGTGGCTCTCCCACCTCACATGGCCACAGTTCACAACGTCTTTCATGTGTCTATGCTTCGGAAGTACATTGCAGATCCTTTGCATGTCATAGACTTGGAACCGTTGGAGATTCGAGAGGACCTCACCCTGATTGAAAAGCCAGTTCAGATTTTGGATAGAAGAGATCAGGTGCTTCGCAACAAGACAATCCCTTTGGTTCTTGTGCTATGGCAACACCATGCTCGGGAAGAAGCTACATGGGAGCGTGAAGCAGAAGTCAAAGCAAAGTACCCAGAATTAATTGAATGAGTTTTGGTATAAGTTTGTATATAACTGTAGGTTCCTTTTTGATTTGTAATGCAAGTAGTGTCTGAATTTCAAGAACGAAATTTTTGTAAGGGGGGGAGGATGTAGAGCCCCGGACCTTTTCATAGTTATTGCACGACACTTTCGTTGTCATTTTGCCTTTTTAAGAGGTATAATTAATAAATGAGGAAGAATTTGGAAATTTCGAAATGTTAGAAATGTTCCTTTTCGAAGTACGAACAGAACGCAAGTTGAATCGTCAAAATCGGACGAACGAGTCAAAAGATATGGCCAAAACAGTCTGCACCTGTAGGAAATCGTAGCTCGGTTATGCGCTAAGGACGTAGCTCGGTTATGCGCTAAGGACGTAGCTCGGTGCATGGACGTAGCTCGGAAGGCACTAAGGACGTGCTCTGACGTCGTACTCTGATAACGTAGCATAGACAACGTACTCTGATAACGTATACGTTGTGCATCCGTTGTACAGCTCACAACGGGTACGTTGTACAGCTCACCACGGGTACGTTGTACAGCTCACAACGGGTACGTTGTACAGCTCACAACGGGTGCATTGTACAGCACAACGGGCACGTTGTACATAAGACAACGGACAACGAGCTCAGCACTATGCACGACACAACGTGACAACGGGCTCGGCACCCTTCACAACGGACAACGAGTTGGCACTGTTCACCGCACAACGAGTGGGCACTATTCACAGCACAACGAGTGGGCACTATTCACAGCACAATGAGTTGGCGCTATTCACAGCACAACGAGTTGGCACTGTTCACCGCACAACGTGTTCAGCATTGTTCACAGCACAATGTGTTTGGCACTGTTCACAGCACAATGTGTTCAGCACTATTCACGGTCCTCGCGTCATTGCAAGAAATTCTAGTAAGGGTATTATGGTCTTTTGGTCGGTTCACTCTTACCTTAAGAGTTTAACCCGAGTCTTTAGGGCATCATTCGACACTTAGAGAGTTTGAGAGAATAGGAGAAAGGGGAGAAGGCGATTCCAACCTAGGGTTTCCATTTTGGAGAGAAATCAAAGGGTTTTGAAACCCTAGATCAACCTCAAGCCCGTTTTCTTCAAGATTTCGGTTCAGGCATTCGTGGAGCTCGCGATCCAAGCTAGGGCAGCAACTCACAGTCTTTTGGAAGAGGGATTTCTTCCTCATCTCTTCAAGGTCGGTACTTCTTACTACCCTCCTAGTTATAGTTCCTCTTCTCCCTCTATTTCTTTTGATTTTCTATCATTGATACATGTGCTATGAGATGGATGGTTGTACGAATGGTTGTGAATGGTTGTGAATGGAGAATGGAGATGGAATGGGGGATTGGATGCCAATGGTGGTGTGTGATGAACAAATGGGGAAGGGCATTGTTCCAATAATGAACATACATGTATGATTTGAGTAAAACCCATCTAGAAAAGCATGTTGTAGGGTAAATCCATAATGAACACACCATGTTTAATGAAATGCCAAGGTGAATACAGTGAGTTGTAAATTAGGAAATGCATGCCTAATGAATTATGAATATTGCTAGGGACTATGATAGTGTGTTTCTTGCTTTCACTAAATGATATGAATATTACATGCTCAATCATTGATGTTATATGTGTTGTGAAATTACCCAAATGTCATGTTTAAATTTAAATGCAAGTATGTACACGGTTCCCACGAGCACGGCATGCATGACATGATTTATCGAGGTTTTCAAGAACATGGTTAGAGGTGGGACATATCCTACGATATGTTTTACCTCGCTTTTCACAAGAAGACAAGAACCAACATTCCATGAGGGGCCTCCCCTCACTCACAAGTGCATATCATGAAGAAGGGCCTCCCTTCCCTCTCAAGTACATACATATCATGAAGAAGGGTCTCCCTTCCCTCGCAAGTGCATTGCATAAAGAAGGGTCTCCCTTCCCTCTCAAGTGCATCTCACAAGGACATCTCACAAGTGTATCTCACAAGTTACATGATCACAAGCAAGCACGCATGACATGCATGACATGACACGACCTACAAGAATCAAGCAAGATAGACAAGACGAGTTTTCAAGCACGAAAATGGTACTTTAAGGCAAGTCAAGCGCACGGTGTTTTCAAGGGTTTATCGGTTTGTATGAATGCAACATGATGAATTATATTGCTTTACTTCCTTGTATGTTGTGAATTGTTTCCGTCAGACATATATGAATTGCTCCTGATTATGTGTTGCCACTGCTATGCATTGTTGGTTAGTATTTAGTACTCGCTGAGTATTCTATGCTCAGCCGTACTTCTTATGTCGGCAGGTTCTGAGGGAGCTGCTGCTCCATTTGATGTTTGTGCTCCTGGTCCATGGGTGGAAGAGGAGTACGTCGAGGAGCCTTTGGAGGAACCTCCAGTAGAGGGTTACCAATAGGTGGTTGTAGATTCTGAGTGGATTAACTGTGGGTGAGATGAGAGGTTATATCCATGTATTTTGGCGGGTCTGTCCGCACTTTCTTTTGGGTTACTTTTTGTATAAACTTGGATTTGCGTATGTATATACATAGAGGTTTGGTAGACTTCCGCTGTGCTATGTTAGAGTATGTTTCCGCTGTTTATGTCCTCTATTGTATATGCTCTGTGGGTTTTGCAGGTTAGTCGTCAAGCAAGTCATGATTAGTCGTCCAAAGTTCACTCTAACTCCTAGGGTGGGTTTCGGGTCGCGACATCCTTTGTTGGAGAAAAATAGTAGAATCCCAACTTGATTGAGGAAGATCATTCCTTGATTTGTGCTTCACTTGATCTTAAATCCAAAACCCTCTTTGGAAATCCCCCAAATCTTCTCCTTCTTCTTCTAAGAACTTTATTTAGGTTTAGGTTAACCCAAAACCCTCCAAATGATCTCTTATTTATAGGCAAAGGGGTAAAACCCCTAAGAAATCACGCGTCTATGATCGTTCGTAGACTTCCTACGATCGATTGTAGGTTGTCCAGAGAGTTTGCCCAGTTTCTAGGACTCTACGATCATTTGTAGCATATCTACGACCATTCGTAACTCTCCTACGATCGTTTGTAACTTTGACTGAAAGTTTCCATATTTTTACGCTTTAGTATTTTGACCTTAACTTTTGACTCATTTATCAGATTTTGAGGGTGTAACTTGCATTGGACTTTTCATTCAAAGGAGAACAATTTTATGTCTAATGGCCAAGTCCTAATTCTGAGTTTGTAATTACCTAAATAGGCTCTAAAGCTGACTGGTTTGGAAATGGATTTCAGCAACCCATATTTTCAGCTGATTTGACTCTGGAAATCGGACGTTTACTCTATCTTAGACTAAGAATATGAAAAAATGGTAACCATGAACCTTGAAGAGGTTTTAATTACCTTTCTAAAAATTCAAGAATCACTCGATTCCGATCAGCGGTGAGAAAACTAAAGCTACTTAAAGTTGAGGGTAATGCTAAAGCATAACCTTAGTTGACACTTAGAGTATTCTATACTCTTACTCCTTCATCCCAACCACCCATAACTTAAGAAAATAATCATAAGGCTTTTAATACATGCTACAAAGATCCAGGGTTCTACATCCTCCCCTCCTTACAGAAATTTTATCCTCGAAATTGGAACGATACAGATAGATAATAAGGAACAAAATTTTTCATGAAAACATCAGTTATACAAACAAATGAGGGTATTTTTTCCTTACTTCGCTTTTCGCTCCCATATGGCTTCTTCCACCGAATGTTGTTGCCACCTAACGAGAACCAAGATAATAACCTTGTTGCGCAAAACTTGATCCCTTCGGTTCAAAATCTGAACTGGTTGTTCCACCAATGTGAGATCTTCTCAGACTTCCAATGGATCTAGGTCGATCACATGAGAAGGATCCGGAATTTACTTCCGAAGCATGGACACGTGGAATACGTTGTGAACCGCCACCATATGAGTGGGTAGAGTAACCCGATAAGAACCCTCACCAACTCTAGTGATGATCTCAAACGGACCCACATATCTCGGGTTGAGCTTTCCTCTTTTGTCAAACCTCATAACACCCTTTGTCAGCAAAACCTTAATGAATGCCACATCATCAACGCAGAATTCAAGATCTCACCTACGGGTGTCGACATAGCTCTTCTGCCTATCCTGAGCCGTCTTCAATCTTTCCCTGATAATCTTGATCTTATCAGTGGCCTGCTCGATCAACTTGGAGCCCAATATCTTTCTCTCTCCAACTTTATCTCAGTATAGAGGAGATCTACAACTTTGACCATACAAGGCCTCGAAAGGTACCATTTGGATACTTGCTTGATAACTGTTATTATAGGCAAACTCAACTAATGAAAAGTGATCCTCCCAACTGCCTTTGAAATCCAACATACAAGCTCGGAGCATGTCCTCTATAATTTGGTTCACCCTCTCAGTCTGCTCATCTGTCTGAGGATGAAAGGCGGTGCTAAAATCCAAATGGGAGCCCATAGCGCTCTAGAAGCTCTTCTAGAACCTGGAAGTGAATCTCGGATCTCGATCTGATACAATGCTCACTGGCACCTTGTACAACCGAACCACTTCTTTGATGAATAGTGCTGCAAGTTGGTTTGAGTTGAACGTAGTCCGATATAGTAAGAAATGGATGGACTTCGTTAGATGGTCAACCACCGCTCAAATGGCATCTGAGTTCTTTGCCGTCCTTAGTAATCCAACAATGAAATCCATAGAGATGTTTTCCTACTTCCACTCGGGAATCGGAAGGGATTGAAAAAGATCCGTTGGCCTCATATGGTCGGCCTTCACCTGTTGGCACACTAAGTATTTCAACATATACTCAGCAATTTTCCTCTTCATGTTTTGCCACCAATAGTGCCTCTTCAAGTTTTGGTACATCTTTGTACCACCAAGATGCATAGTGTACTTAGATCGGTGAGCTTCATCTAAGATCGCGCTCTTCAATTCCGTATCCGCAAGAACATATAACCTTCCTTTAAATGTGATTGCTCCATTACCATTCAAAGAGAACTTATCACTCCCCTTGCTAATCGCCTTATCTCTGTAAGCAAGTAGCTCCGCATCCGAATCCTGCAACTCCCAGATCTGAACTTGGATATAAGGCTTGACTGTAAGGTTAGCCATTATTGGCCCAAAGGGAAGAAAAACTGAAGCTGGTATCGAGGTTTGCCATGACCTCCAACATCTTCCACTCGTGAATCATCATGTGAGCTACCAGTCCAGTAGGTTTCCTGCTCAATGTGTCTACCACCACATTAGCCTTACCTGGATGGTACTGGATTGAACACTCATAGTCCTTCAAGAATTCCATCCATCGATGCTGTCGCATATTCAATTCCTTTTGGGAAAACAAGTATTTTAGGCTTTTGTGATCCGTGAAAACATTAAACTCTTCCCCATAAAGGTGATGCCGCCAAATCTTTAACGTGAATACCACCACGACCAACTCCAAGTAATGAGTAGGATAGTTCTTTTCATGTTCCTTCAATTATCGGGAAGCATAGGCGATGACATTCCCACGCTGCATAAGAACACATCTTAACCCGATATTCAAGGCATAACTGCAAACCACGAAACCTCCACTCCCAGATGGCATTGTAAGAATGGGGGCCATAGTAAGCCTCTCCTTCAACTCTGTAGAGCTCGCTTCACACTTATTGCTCCAAGCGAACTTGGCATTCTTCCGTGTCAAATACGTGAGTGGTGTCGTTAAGCTGGAGAATCCCTCTACAAATCTCCTATAGTATCCTGGTAAATTGAGGAAATTGCGTATCTCAGTAGCACTCCTAGGCCTCTCTCATTTCATAATTGCTTCTATCTTTGCTGGGTCTACTGAAATACCCTCGGCAGATACAACGTGGCTAAGGAATGCCACTTTTTCCAACCAAAATTCGTACTTACTCAACTTGGCATACAGTCTATGCTCTCGAAGAGTCTCAAGTGTAAGGCAAAGGTCTCGATCATGATCCTCCTGTGTCGAGGAATACACTAAGATATCATCGAAAAATACAATTACGTACTGATTGAGGAAAGGTATGAACACTCGATTCATCAGATCCATAAATGTAGTCGGTGCATTTGTCAGACCAAAAGGCATAATTAGGAACTCGTAGTGCCTGTACTGAGTCCTAAAGGTAGTCTTTGGAATATATTTAGCCTTAATCTTTAACCGATGATAGCCTAATCGGAGATCAATCTTGGAGAAGAACCTTGCTCCCTTCAGTCGGTCGAACAAATCATCTATCTGTGACAAGTGATAACAATTTTTGATGGGGACTTTGTTCAATTGCCTATAGTCGATGCACATCCTCATCGATCCATCCTTCTTCTTCACGAAGAGTATTGGTGCTCCCCATGGTGACACATTTTGTCAGATGAAATCAAGCTGTAGTAATTCTTCTATATGCTCCTTCAACTCTTTTAGTACAATTGGGGCCATCCTGTACGGAGCTTTAGAAATTGGAGCCATTCTCGAGGCAAGCTCTATTACAAACTCTATCTCCCTATCTGGAAGCAAACCTAGCAAGTCCTCAGGGAATACGTCCAAATACTCACTCACAACTGGGATGGCTGAAGAGTCTTGTGCCTCTAGATTCGAGAGATTGAGAGCTGCCAAATGGGCTATGTCTCTCCTTTGTAGCCCCCAAAAGTAAAATGGTTTAACACCCTTCGGTTTGAAATCCACCCTCTTCTTGAAGCAAACCACATACCCGTGGTGTGCGACAAGCCAATCCATCCCGAGAATAACATCAAAGTCTAGGTCTTGGAACTCAAGGATGACAGATCGATCGGCAACTCATGCAGCCCAACTTGGACTATACGATCCCAGTATCCTCTATCTGTCTCAACTGAGTTGCCAAGCGGAGTTGAAATGGTCAACTCCTGACGTAGATGACTCGGCTCAGAAGAGAAGCCCTTGGCGAAGCTGGGTGACACAAATGAATGTGTCAATCCCATGTCGATCAACACCCGAGCTAAACACTCGTTCACTAGTAAAGCGCTTGTACATTATTATTAATTAAAGTTAATAATTTCCAGAACACACATAGAGTATAGGTAGCATGATATACACATAAGCAAACATATATGATATAATACCCATCAATTTATACTTAAAGAATTTACAATTGTTGCGTACCTTGCACAACATCATCAGATGCATGTGTGTCCCTTTCCGTCAAGGCAAAGACCTGACCCTGGTTTGCCTTGGGAGGCTGTGGTGTGGGCTGTGTGGGTCGTGAGGGTCTAGATGAAGAAGGCTGTGAAGACCCCTACTAAGAATTTTGCCGAACTGGGGGCCTTCTTCCCTGAGGCTGGGTGGGCTACAATTGCCTACGACGGCAATCCCTGATCATGTGATTCACATCTCCACAGTAAAAACACCCACCTAAAAGTTTGCGACACTCTCTGGTCTTGTGTCTTTGGCCACAATAAGGGCATTCCTCAAATGATGATGAGGATGTAGGTGGCACATTTTGGGTGACCTGTGAAAAAGCAGAGCGAGGCACCTGTGTAGCAGTCGGTCGAGATGCCTGTGGTACTAAGGGAGGCCTCTTTGACTACCTTAGCTTGGTTGCTTGATATGGGGCTATCCTAGCCCTCTTCTCCAGTGGCCCCGAGCCACTTGACTGGCCTCGAGTCATCTCTCTACTCTTGAAGAATTCTTCTCAGCAAGCTTCACCTTGCTCACAACCTCTCCCCAGGTGCCCACTTGGAACATCAAGACCCGGTCTCGAATGGAGTCTTTTAGTCTCCTCTCAAACTTTCTGACTTGCATATTTTCTGAGCAATCAAATGTGGTACGAATCGGGACAACTCCACGAATGTGGCCTCGTAATCTGCCATAGACATATTCCCCTACATTAAGGTAAGAAACTCCACCTCCTTCTGTTCCCTAACAGCCATGGGGAAGTACTGCTTGTAGAAGACGTCCAAGAATCCCCCCATGACCATGGATCCCAAACTCTAGAGGCATTTCTCTACCTCAGTGTAGCCCTCCACCAATGCTCGACCGCACCTTCCATCACGAAGGTGGCCCAGTCAATCCGCTGCTCATCCGTACAACGGAGTACTTTGAATATCTTTTTCATTTGCATGATCCATGCCTCTACGACCATGGGATCAGTAGTGTTGATAAAGGTAGGACGATGCAATCTCCTAAATGCCTCAAGTCTTACGGTGTGATGGACAGGAGTGGGTGTAGGCATAGGAGTAGTGGCAGCAATAGGCCTGGCTGCTAGCATTGCCAAGGTACCTGCTATGGATGTAAATGCCTGAGCAAAATCAAGTGGGGCATCACTCGATGGGGGAGAAAATGATCCACTACTCCTAGTATGATGTCCACGACCCCGTGAGCCACGTCTCATGACTGCGTCCTGAGAACAATAGCAAAACATGAGTGTAACTCGGAAACCATATTTATTTAAGCATTGAAGTTCAACAACATCAACATTCATATAAGAATAGAGCATACATCAGATATACACGTGATAGTATAATAATACCCCTTAGATTAGCTTCGTTAGGAACCTCTTAAATCTAAGACACTAGATCGGTTGAGTTCCAACCGATTATGAACTAAGACTAAGTGGTTAGTCTATACTTGGAATACTACTCTTTTCTAAAACCTAATGCCTTGTTTAAGTCATGATATCGAGTACTAAGTGACCCTACGGAATCTAATGCCTAGAGCTCTGATACCACCTCTGTCGCGACCCAAAATACCCCTAGGAGTTAGGGATACTTTAGCTTGTGACATACCATATCCGATACTAAATCATCCTGTAAAAATACACAAGGCAAAAGATAGGAGAATCATAATACAGTGCGGAAGCGTGAACTAAAATTTTCTTTCTATACATATGACTGTATTCCAAGTTTGTACAATACAAAACACAAAATAAGAGTAGACATGCATACTCATCAAAATACAAAATATAATGTTCTCTCTCTCTCTCTCAATAATCACCCTAAAAGGGCCAATAGTCTAAGTCCATTACCTCCTCCTGAGGCTCTACTGCAGGCTCCACGTATGACTCCTCCTCACCATAGTCGTCCTCTATCCAAGGACCCGAAGCATAGATGTCATAGGGAACACGTGCACCTACCGACATAAAATGTACAGCTGAGCATGGAATACTCAGCGTATACATACTACTATCTAACAATGTTATAACAACAATAATATCTCATATGAGTAATTAAAAGAAATACAGTTCATAAATCATGCTTAAAACCTGGGCTACCAACCTCATGAGATTTCTTATGAGACTTTCTTTTGAGATTCTTGTGAGCCAGAGATTAGTACCCTTAAAACCTGGGCTACCAACCTCCTTGACAATCCTTCAACTTATGAGAATTTCTTGTGAACAAGAGGTTAGTATCCTTAAACATGAGCTACCAACCTCCTTGACAGTCCTTTAACTTATGAGCATTTCTTATATCTTAACTTATGAGTAAGATGTTAGCACCCAAACTATCCTGGGCTACCAACATCCTGGACAATTCACAGTATTTATGTATATGAAATCGTACTTGTATTTTCTTAGGAGTTCTATTTATTTATTTTAATTTTTGGTGCTTATGAGAAAACCTCGGTCATGTAAAATGTAAAGTGCGTGGAGTGATTGTGAGCATCATCATGTATATATGGAAAGCTTTAAACATTTCATATGGTTTCATATAAGACATATTATCATCGTAGTATACTTGAACAATTTCTAAAAATGTGGGATATTCTCATTCATAGCATTTCGTCACACTATTCTTGGCCATTTAGCCTATTTCATCACTTCATGCTTAAATTCATGGTTTATTGAAAATTAATAATACTCACCTACAAGTAGAACCATATTCATCATTTTATTGAAAAACCCCCAAATCTTAAACCCCTATTTACTCATTTGATCATAATGTAGTTTACGCAAAATCCTACATATACTATTTGCATCATAACCAAGTTAGATGATAGGATGTTCTTACTATTTTCATTCAACCCATACATTCAATCTCATTCCATCTTTGTATCATGGAAAATCTAGATAATAGTAGGTACTTACTTTTTGATCACTTCCTATGTTGGAGAAAAACCCTTGAGTAGAATCCCAACTTGATTGAGGAAGATCCTTCTTTAATTTGTGCTTCACTCTATCTTAAATCCAAATCCCTCTTTGGAAATCCCCCAAATCTTCTTCCTCTTCTTCTAAGAACTCTATTTAGGTCTAGGTTAACCTGAAACCCTCCAAATGATCTCCAATTTATAGGCAAAAGGGTGAAAACCCAAAAAAATAACGCACCAAAGAGTTTGATTCATCCGTCTACGATCATTCGTAGGCTTCCTACGATTGATCATAGGTTGTCCAGAGAGTTTTCCCAGTTTCTGGGACTCTACAATCATTCATAGCATATCTACGATCATTTGTAGCTCTCCTACGATCGTTCGTAGGTTGTTTACAATCGTTCGTAACTTTGACAGAAAGTTTCCAGATTTTCATGCTTTGGTATTTTAGACATAACTTTTGACTCATTTATTAGATTTTGACGATTTAACTTGAGTTGGACTCATAATTCAATGGAGAACAATTTTTTGTTTAATGTCTAAGTCCTAATTCTGAGTTTTTAATTACCTAAATGGGCTCTAAAGACGACTAGTCTGGAAATGAATTTCAGCAACCCATATTTTCAGCAGATCCAACTCTGGAAATTAGACGTTTACACTATCTTAGACTAAAAATATGGAAAAATGATAAGCACGAACCTTGAAGAGGGTTTAAATAACTTTCCAAAAATTCAAAAATCACTCAATTCCAATCAATGGTGAGAAAACTAAAGCTACTTAATGTTGCGGGTGATGCTAAAGCATAACCTTATTTGACACTTGTAAGAGTATTCTATACTCTTACTCCTTCATCCCAACCACCCATAACTTAAGAAAATAATCATAAGATTTTCAATACATGCCACAAAGATCCGGGGTTCTACACATGGTGGGCAAGTACTAGAATTGAGAATCATCTCCTTCATAGAAGAAGAAATACCAGATGACGATAAGGATTGTGAGCGCGGATTTCTGTGATCACTCACTTGGGATATACTCCTCACGGGTGTGAAAGGCTTAAGTTTTAAGATTCGCCACCTATTCATTCAGAAGGGATAAGTCCCCCGAGTTTGGATAAGGTCTTGGTCTGCGAGTGAGATCAGGGTAAGGGTTTCAGTTAAGTCCGGGGAAGGTGTTAGGCACCCCGAGGCTTCTGCTTTACAACGGTTCCGTACTCCCCAGGTTTAAGCCAATTAAAGTTAATCTTGTTTAAAATAGTGAAGTGTTTAAATTAACACTAATTCAAGAAAGGAAAAGCTAACTGGGGTCGAACTCGGGTTGGGTTGCCTACGTACTCACAAGGTGAGATCAGATCGAGCGTAGTTCTGGCACGTGAGCCTATGCCGAGGCTAGGGGAGTGTGTGTGTGCACCGAGGGTGGTTAACATGGACTAATTTGGTAGACTAGGGTTTGATTGACCCATGAGGGTCAAGTGCAAGGTATTCAAGCCCTGTAGGCTTAGGAGAAGTCCGGTAGACTAAGATGGAGTCCCGCCCGGGTTAGGGTTGCTAACCGGGGTTAGGCCGAACTAATTATGGTTAGGGTTACTAACCACAGTTAAGGGGAAGTGAGTTTTAGCCCGATAGGCTAAGGGGAGGCCCGGTAGGCCAAAGAAAAGTTCGGTAGACTTGGTTTTTAGGCCCAGTAGGTCGTAAACCGAGATTAACTACGATTAGGGTTGCTAACCAAAGTTAAGGGAGTTCTAACTGTGGTTAGGATTGATAACCAGGGTTAGGAAGATGACCAAAGTCAGTTTTATGGTTCAAGTGTTTTTAGGATTTTTTGATTAATTTCCCAAAGTTTGTGGGGTTAAAGGCTGCTTAACTACAGTTAAATGTTAACCAGAGTTGTATTTAACCGTGTTTAAGGGTCTGGTAAAGTCTAAGGTGAGCCCAGGGGGCTAGGTAGGGCCTAAATTGGCCTTCTAGCAGGCCTGGGCCCCTGTAAAAGCCCAAAATCAAAACAAAGTTAATGTCGGTTATAGGATTACCGACATGTAGAATAGTGTTTTAACCTATGTTTTGCACAATGATTAACTAGGGTTAAGGTGTAACCCAGGGTGAACCAAGATCATGGGAGTGTAGAGGGGACTCTTTGGAACAGTTTGAGTCTAGTGTGGGCCCCAGGGGCTGCTTAAAGTGGGCCCCACCAAGGTGCAAAGTCACTGTGACAGTAGGGTGCCTATTGGCGGTAGTTATTCTACCGGCAATCTGAAAACAGGCCAAAATTTTATTGGCGGTAGAAGGTCTACCACCAATAAGCACAGTGTTTTTATTTTTGAATTTAACCATGGTTAAGTTTAACCCATGGACCCAGAAGGACTAGGTCTGGTTAGGGGATAAGAGAGGGGTTCAACCTGGACACTGGACATGGACCAGGGCCCACCTAAATAGGCCAAACAAGCTACAAAAAGAGACTGCCAGGAATGGTGGTATTGAGCTTATTGCTATCACCCCCCAAAACCCACCCTAGGAGTTAGAGTGAATCTTGGACGACTTATCATGACTTTCTTGACAAACCAACCTGCAACATGTACCTGGAGTATATACCATAAAGGACATTATAGCAAAAACATAACTACAAAGCATAGCGGAAGTCTAACCGAACCTCTATGTGTATATATACATGATCCAAGTTCATACAAAAAGATATAAAAAAGAAAGTGTGGACATGCCCGCCAAAATTCATCAATCTAATCTCTTAAACTCACACCCACAACAAACACTCAGAATCTACCACCTAGTAGTGGCCCTCTACGGGAGGTTCCTCCACAGGTTCTTCAACATACTCCTCTTCCACCCATGGGCCAGGAGCACTGATGTCGAATGGAGCAGCGACTCCCTCAGTACCTGCCGACATAAACGTACGACTGAGCAAGGAATACTCAGCGTGTACCTAATATAACCAACAGTCATAGCATAAAAATAGCAATATATATAAGTAGGAAGCAATTCATATAATGACAGGAAAGTAAAGCAGTTTATATTTATGCTTGCATCACATAAACACAGATAAAACCCTTTGAAACCTCGTGCATTTGACTTGACTGAAATACTTGTTTCGTACTTGAAAACTTGTCTTGTCTGTGTTTTTTCATGCTTGTCGTGCGTGTCATGTTGTGTCATGCGTGTCATGCTTGCTTGGAATGAAATGCTCTTATGAGGGAGGGGAGACCCCTCTTATGCAACTTGTGAGGGAAGGTGGTATAAAACCCCTTCTTATGCAATGCACGTGTCATGCTTGTCATATCATGTATCATGCTTGCTTGCTTGCTTGGAAAATAAACATGTTCATGCTACTTGTGAGGGAGGGGAGACCCCTCTTTAACGAAATGCATTAAATGCAACATGCATGCTTGGGGCGTTCTTGTTCGTGTCAAGAAGCGAGGCAAAACATATCTTAAGATATGCCCTACCTCTATTTACCGACCCTTTCGTTTGGCCTTGTCATGGTGTTCGTGAATCGGTAATAAAACCTTGAAAACAAAACACGGTGTTTAATGCTTGAAACCCTACTCATGGACTACATGCCGTGCTCGTGGTTCCGTGTACAATTTAGGATGACAATGGCATATAAGAACATTTGCATTTGATCAACAATTAAATCAAATAAATAAGCAATTAATCTAACAACATACCATTCTATGAAGTAAAGAAACTCACATATATATTTTCTAAGAATCATTAGCATTTTCTTCATTTTGGCATTTCATCAAACACTTGGTATGTTCATTATGATTAATACCTAAATCTTGCATTACTAGGTGGGTTAATGCTCACAACACACATGTATGTTTGTTATTAGTACAATACCCTTGCCATTTCATTTATCACAACGAACACATGGCATCCATCGCCCAACATCCTTCATTCATTCACCCCATAGCATTAACATATTTAAATAATGGGAAAAAAATCATAGAAATGAACAAAAAGGAGAAAAATATGAATTAAAAGGGTAGAAAAAGGTACCGACTTTCAAATAGAAGGGAATCCCACGAAAATGGCCGTAGAAGTTGTTGTTCGTGCTTGGAGGAGGTGCTCCTTGCTTGCTTGCCTTGGATTTGAAGAATCCAAGGGTTTGAGGATGATCTAACACGAGCTTGGGCTTGTAGATGGAGATCCACACTCTAGGAAGAAGATTCAAGCTTGTGGAAGCTTAGAGAAGGGAGGATTTCAAGCTCCTACTTGGTCTCCCACAAAATCCCTCTTTCGAAACCTAGGTTTCCTTCTTTTCCTCTTAAAAAGTCCCTTTTTAAGTGTTAGAAACCTTAGAACCCCGAAAATTAGGTATATATAGAGTTTGGGTTGTGAAAAACCCCTAAAAAAACATTTCTAGGCGATCTCGCTCGAGCGGGCTTCCATCTCACTCGAGCGGGTAGCACCTCGGACTCAAAAATTGCATTTTGGTCAATTTCGCTCGAGCGGGTTTGGATCTCGCTTGAGCGAGTTTGTCTGCAAAAACGTGCTTTGGTATTTTCGCGATAACATTTGACTCCCATATTGGATCTTGACGATTCAATTGCATTGGATTTTTCTTTAGAAGGGGAACAACTTTCATGTTTTGCACTTTTTCTAATTCTTCTTTATTCTTGGACCATTTTGCCCCTAACGTTGACTGATATGCGAATGGGTTTCATTAACCCATTTTTGTAGCAGATCCGATTCCGGAAATCGGACATTTGATTCTACCTCGACTCAAAATCCGGAAAAGTGATCAACATGAACCTCGAAGAAGGTTTCAATACCTTTCTAAAAATTCAAGAATCACTTTATTCCGATCAGATATGAGCGAACTAGAGGTTTTCAAAGTTGAGGGTGATGTTAAGACCTACCCTTTTTAACACTTAGAACATCTCGAGTGCTTCACACTCTTTTCCCTCGGGTCCAAAACCTACTCACACATCAGGACCCATTACCCCATAGGTTAACTGATCTACAATTGGAGTTCAGTAAACCGGATTTTAACATATCCGACTTAGGAATCTCACTTCTCAACACTTAAGTTCTTCAAAATTTCTCCTTTCCTAGAAATGGAAGATTACAAAGGTCTAAAGCCTTGGCACAGGTTCCAACACATGGGCAAAAGTTCCGGGGTTCTACAATTGCCATTCCTAGTTTTGAAAAAAAACCAGATTTTTGCCCCCATGGGCTGTGCACAGAGGTGTCTAAGGGTTCCCTTATGAGTTGAGGGACCCCTAGAAGGTCCTGTGATGATCTGCAATTTCTAGGGAGGTGCTAAACCCATAGGGGTTTACCACACCTATGGTTTAGGTGGATGATGTAGAGCCCCGGACCTTTTCACATTTAATGCATGACACTTTCGTTGCCATTTTTCCTTTGAAGAGGTATAATTAATAAATAAGGAAGAATTTGGAAATTCTAAAATGTCAGAAATGTTCCTTTTCGAAGTACGAACCCAACGCAAGTTGAATCGTCAAAATCGGACGAACGAGTCAAAAGATATGGCCAAAACAGTCTGGACCTGTAGGCAATCGTAGCTCAGAAGGCACTAAGGACGTAGCTCGGAAGGCACTAAGGACGTAGCTCGGAAAGCACTAAGGACGTAGCTCTGATAACGTGCTCTGACAACGTGCTCTGATAAGGCACAGACAACGCATAGACAACGTACTCTGATAACATAGCTCTAGCTCTGATAACGTATACGTTGTGCATCCGTTGTGCAACAGACAATGGGTACGTTGTACAGCTCACGACGGGCACGTTGTACATAAGACAACGGACAACGAGCTCAGCACTATTCACAACACAACGTGACAACGGGTTCGGCACCCTTCACAGCACAACGTGTTCGGCACTATTCACAGCACAACGTGTTCAACACTATTCACAGCACAAAGTGTTTGGCACTATTCACAGCACAACGTGTTCGGCACTATTCACAGCACAACGTGTTCAACACTATTCACAGCACAACGTGTTCGGCACTATTCATAGCACAACGTGTTCAACACTATTCACAGCACAACGTGTTCGGCACTATTCACAGCACAACGTGTTCGGCACTATTCACAGCAAAACGTGTTCAACACTATTCGGCACTATTCACAGCACAACGTGTTCAACACTATTCACAGCACAACGTGTTCGGCACTATTTACAGCACAACGTGTTCAACACTATTCACAGCAAAACGTGTTCGGCACTATTCATAGCACAACGTGTTCGGCACTATTCACAGCACAACGTGTTTGGCACTATTCACAGCTCAACGTGTTCGGCACTCGTGTTTTTACAGAAATTTCAGTAAGGGTATTATGGTCTTTTGGTCGGTTCACTCTTACCTTAAGAGTTTAACCCGAGCCTTTAGGGCTCATTCTCAACACTTAGAGGATTTGGGGCATTAGAAGAGAGGAGAAAGGGTTTCCTAAGCTAGGGTTTTGCTTTTGGAGAAGAATCAAAGGGGTTTTGAGACCCTAGATCACTTCAAGTCCGGTTTTTCTCCAAGATCACGGCTCAAGCACTCGTGGAGAGCGTTCCCCAAGCTAGGGCAGCACCTCACGGTCGTTTTTGGAAGGGGTTTCTTCCTCATTTCTTCAAGATCGGTACTTCTTACTACCCTCCTAGTTATGGTTCCTCTTTTCCCTTTATTTCTTTTGATTTTCTTTCATTTACACATGTGCTATGAGATGGATGGTTGTGAATGGTGAATGGAGATGGAATGGGCGATTGGATGCCAAGGGTTGTGTTGTGATGATTAAAATGGGGAGGGCATTGTATCCATAATAAACACACCTTTATGATGTGAGTAAACTCACCTAGAAAAGCATGATTTAGGTTTAAATGAATAATGAATAATGAACACACCATGTTTGATGAAATGCCAAGGTGAATAAAATGAGTTGTAATTTAGGAAATGCATGCCTAATAAATTATGAATATTGCTAGGGCCTATGATAGTGTGTTTTCTTGCTTTCCCTAAATGATATGAATATTACATTGCTCAATCATTGATGTTATATGTGTTGTGAAATTACCCAAATGTCATATTTAAATTTAAATGCAAGTATGTACACGGTTCCCACGAGCACGGCATGCATGACATGATTTATCGAGGTTTTCAAGAACATGGTTAGAGGTGGGACATATCCTACGATATGTTTTACCTCACTTTTCACAAGAAAACAAGAACCAACATCCCACGAGGGGTCTCCCCTCACTCACAAGTGCATATCATGAAGAAGGGCCTCCCTTCCCTCGCAAGTACATACATATCAGGAAGAAGGGTCTCCCTTCCCTCGCAAGTGCATTGCATAAAGAAGGGTCTCCCTTCCCTCTCAAGGCATCTCTCAAGCACATCTCACAAGGATATCTCACAAGTGTATCTCACAAGTTACATGATCACAAGCAAGCACGCATGACATGCATGACATGACACGTACGACACGCTCGACAAGATCAAGTAAGGCAAACACGACAAGCTTTCAAGTACGAAAAGATATTTCAAGCCAAGTCAAGTGCACGATGTTTTCAAGAGGTTTTATCGGCTTTCTACGAAATACAAGCATGATTATAAATTGCTTTACTTCCTTGTATGATATGAATTGTTTCCGTCTAACATATATGAATTGCTCCTGATTTATGTATTGCCATTTTTATGCTATGACTATTGGTTAGTATTTGGTACCCGCTGAGTATTCCATGCTCAGCCGTACTTCTTATGTCGGCAGGTTCTGAGGGAGCTGCTGCTCCATTTGATGTTTGTGCTCCTGGTCCATGGGTGGAAGAGGAGTACGTCGAGGAGCCTTTGGAGGAACCTCCCGTAGAGGGTTATCCGTAGGTGGTGTTAGATTCTGAGTGGATTGGCTGTGGGTGAGCATGAGTGATTATATCCATGTATTTTGGCGGGCATGTCCGCACTTTCTTTGTTTTGATTTCTTTGTATTAAACTTGGACCATGTGTATATACTTAGAGGTTGTTAGACTTCCGCTGTGTTTTATAGTTATGTTTCCGCTGTCATCCCCTATTGTATATGCTCTGTGGGTTTTTGCAGGTTGGTTTGTCAAGCAAGTCATGTAAGCCATGATTAGTCGTCCAAAGTTCACTCTAACTCCTAGGGTGGGTTTTAGGTCGCGACAGAAGTTGTATCAGAGCTTAGGCTTTAGGTCTCTAGGGTCACTTAGAATCTCATACCACGGCTTGACAAGAGCATATGTTAGGAAACAAGTTAGGAAGGAAGTGAGTCGGGAACGAGTCTGGTTCCAAGTTTAAGACTAAACTTTAGTCTTAGTCTAAAATGGTTGCTTTAACCAAGTACGGTCCTAGGTACACCAGAACACTAAAGTATAAGTATAATGTGATGAATACTCTGATGACTTGATGTGATGTGTATTAGTATTATACAACTAATACAAATTGAATTATTGTGAAATGGCATTGAAATAAACTGTGGTTTCAAGTTAGACTCATGTGGTGTTATTATTCTCAGGACTTTAGTCATGCGACGGAACACACGGGGTCGTGGACCACATACCAGAGCTTCCTCTTCTTCACGGGATGAGGATGAGCAACCGGACCTCTCTCAGGTCTTAGGCTCTATTGCTGAGACACTCGCCATACTGGCGGCTCAGCAGGCTATACCATCATCGGCGGCACCTACTCCACCGCCCGCAGCTCCAGTACATCGTACCGCTGGAGTTGAGGCATTTAGGAGATTGAGGCCTCCACCCTTCCATGGGAGTGTGGACCCTCTTGCTGCGGAGGCATGGATCCTCCAGATGGACAAGATCTTTGCGGTCCTCTCGCCTACAGAGGAGGATAGAGTAGCATGGGCAGTTTTCATGCTAGAAGGTGAAGCCCACCATTGGTGGTTGTCCGCATTGAGGACGCGAGATTTGACCATGCAGGGTCAACCTTGGACTTGGGAGGAGTTCAAAGATACTTTTTACAAGAAGTATTTTCCAATTGGAGCACGGGAAAAGAAAGAGAGAAAATTCATCAACCTTGAGCAAGGTTCGATGTCTGTGGCCGCTTATGAGGCCAAGTTCTCGGAGCTATCACGCTTCGCGACACATATGATTGCCACCGAGGCAATGAAGGCAAGGAGGTTTGAGCAAGGACTCAAGGATGTCATCATGGAGAAAGTATCGGTCTTTAGGCACGCCACTTACGCTGAAGTGGTGGATAAAGCCTTGTTGGTTGAGACCAACTTTGAGGCGGTGTCCAAGAAGAGGGAATTGACGAGAGGCCAATCCAGTAGTTCAGCACCTCTAGAGAGGCGGGCTCGTACCGGCCCTTATCAGTATGCGTGGCCAGCACCACCGATGAGGCCATCTTATGCACCTCCAGCTCCACGGTAGTATGTGCCTCAGGCACCGCGACCTCAGGCTCTTCCGGCCCCACGGCCTGTTGCACCTCAGACGATGAGGTATGCTCCACCTCCTGCCCCTCCGACTTATACACACGAGGTCTGCACTTCATGTGACCGAAGGCACCCGGCAGGAGATTGCCGAAGAGCATCGGGTGGATGTTTTCATTGTGGTCGCCAGGGCCATATGATCAGGGATTGCCCCAGTCGGCATTTACCAGGCCAGTCTCAAGGGATTAGGCCACCAGCACGCCCAGCAGGATCATATCAGGCGTCATCTCAGACTACCCGGTCTACACCTCAGTCTCGCCAGGCGAACCAGGGGCGAGTTTTTGCCTTAACAGAGGGTGATGCACTTGCATCTGACGATGTAGTGCAAGGTATGCAGTTGTAGCTTATTTAATTATCCGTAAATTAAACTGTTAAGTATTAATTGATTGTGTACGTACTTGGCATGTTATATATGTATATATACCTACACTGTTGATGCATGGATTAACTCCGCTAGTTAAAATTTTAGGAACCCTACTAGTCAATGAGTATTTGGCTTGAGTGTTGATTGATACCGGGTCTACTCATTCATTTGTCTCGCCGAGTTTTTCAGAAGGCTTTTCTGTAGAGCCAAGTCAGCTAGAACCGGAGTTAGCCATTTCGACTCCTCTCGGCAAAACAGTAGTAGCAGATAAAGTGTATAGAAATAGTGTGGTCCAAGTTGGAAGCCACGAGTTGGCGGTTGACCTCATCGTCCTTGGATTCCAAGACTTTGATGTTATATTGGGAATGGATTGGTTAGCAGCACATCATGGGCATGTAGCTTGCTTTGAGAAAATGGTACTCTTCAAGCCAGTAGAAGGAAAACCATTCCACTTTCGCGGGTTGAAAAGTAGATATATTGCTCGTTTTGCGGCGTTGAGCTTAGCTAACCCCGAGGCAAAGGACTCATCGACTATTCCGGTTGTGAGTGAGTTCCTGGATGTATTTCCAGAGGAGTTGCCAGGATTGCCTCCAGACAGGGAGATTGAGTTTGTGATCGAGCTTGCACCAGGCACAGCTCCTGTTTTCAGGGCTCCGTATAGAATGGCCCCTATTGAACTCAAAGAGTTAAAGACCCAGTTGGAAGAATTAAAAGGTCTTGGTTTCATTCGACCAAGTGTCTCACCGTGGGGTGCCCTGGTGTTGTTTGTTAAGAAGAAAGATGGCTCGATGCGGATGTGCGTCGATTACAGGCAATTGAACAAAGTCACTATAAAGAATAGGTATCCCTTGCCTAGGATTGATGACTTGTTCGATCAGTTGAAGGGAGCGAGATTTTTCTCGAAGATAGACCTTCGATCGGGTTATCACCAGTTGAAGATTAAGGTGGAAGATGTTCCCAAAACTGCTTTCAGGACTCGGTATGGACACTACGAGTTCTTGGTGATGCCTTTTGGACTCACGAATGCGTCGGCAGCCTTTATGGATTTGATGAATCGGGTGTTCCGGCCATATCTTGATAGGTGCGTGATTGTATTTGTTGATGACATTTTGGTCTATTCCCATACACGGGAAGATCACACACGCGACCTATACCTTGCTTTGGAAATGCTAAGAGAGCACAAGCTATACGCCAAACTTAGCAAGTGTGAGTTTTGGTTAGAAGAGTTGGATCCTAGGCCACGTCTGTATCTGGCAGGAAGGTATCTCGGTAGATCCAAGAAGATCGAAGCAATTATGAGTTGGGCGAGGCCCAAGAGTGTTACCGAGATACGCAGCTTTCTTGGGTTGGCAGGCTACTACAGGAGATTCGTAGAGGGTTTCTCTAGCCTTGCAGCACCGCTCACTTACCTGACAAGGAAGAACTTCAAGTTTGTATGGAGTGATAAGTGCGAGATCAGTTTCACGGAACTGAAGAAGAGGCTTACTACAGCCCCTGTCCTTACTGTGCCATCTGGACCTTATGGGTATGAGGTGTATAGTGATGCCTCACACATTGGACTTGGGTGTGTACTCATGCAGCACAAGAAAGTCATTGCCTATGCATCGAGGCAATTGAAGGAGCATGAGAAGAATTACCCCACGCACGACTTAGAGCTTGCCGCAGTCGTGTTTCCACTCAAGATCTGGCGATATTACTTATACCGGGTGGAATTCTATGTGTATACGGACCACAAGAGCCTCAAGTACCTCTTTTCCCAAAAGGAATTGAATCTAAGGCAACGGCGTTGGATGGAATTTTTGAAAGACTATGATTGTACCATTCAATACCACCCAGGTAAAGCAAATGTAGTGGTGGATGCTTTGATGAAGACCTCCCCGGGTTATTAGCAGCAGTGAGTGAGGAAAACGGAAGGAAGGCTTACTTGAAGATGGCAAATCCGGCTGACCATTAGGTCAATGGACATAGTTCGTAGTCCTTATTTGGCAAAATGTCACGGGCGGCCATACATATAGATTTGATACAAGAATACCAAGCCACGGAGGCGAATTGTTGCTTATCGGGACAAGTGAGTTTGCAAGGGTAGTGAGGCCTTCTCCTTCACTAGTCGGGGGGCTATCACATTCAAGGGCAGGATGTGGTCCAAGCAATGCAGATCTTCGAAGAGATGGATTTTGGATGAAGCACACCGTTCGAAGTGACACAGGATCCAGGGGGTGGTACAAAGAGTACCGGACTAAGAGTCACTTTTGGGTGGCGATATGATTCAGTAGGGAGCGTCTTTCCGCCCGGAATATGTGCACGGTTTCGTATTGGTGCTTAGTCAACAGGTAAAAGAAAGAACACATGCGGCCCGCAGGTCTATTACAGTCCCTTCTGATTCCCGAGTGGAAATGGGAGAACATATCCATGGATTTCATAGTTGGCTTGCCAAGACGACAAGGGGCTCAGATGCGATATGGGTAGTAGTGGATCGTTTGACGAAGTCCGCTCACTTCTTACCTTACTGAACTACTTTCAACTCTAGTCAGTTAGCTTGCTTTGTACATCAAGGAAGTGGTGAGGTTGCACGGGAGTGCCGTTAGTATTGTGTCAGATCGGGATCCAAGATTCACATCACGATCCTGCTGGAAAAGCTTCTAGGAGGCTATGGGGTTCCCGGACTTGATTTCAGCACTGCTTTTCATCCACAGACGATGGACAACCGAGAGAGTGAACCAAGTCATTGAAGACATGCTTCGGGCTTGTATGTTGGGATTTCAGAGGCAGTTGGGAGAGGCACTTGCCTTTGGTTAAATTCGGCCTATAATAACAGCTATCAGGCGAGTATCCAAATGGCACATTTGAGGCATTGTATGGGCAAAGTTGTAGGTCTCATCTCTATTGGGATGAGTAGGAGAAAGGAAAGTACTTGGTCCGAGTTGATTGAGCAAACTGTAGGCACAGTTAAGATCATTCGGGATCGATTGAAAGCCGCTCACGATCGCCAGAAAAGTTATGCGAACAAGCGCCGTAGGGACTTGGAATTTCAAGTAGGGGATCAAGTTTTTGTGAAAGTATCTCCTAGCAAAGGGATCGTGAGATTTGGAAAGTGAGGCAAGCTCAGTCCTCGGTATATTGGGCCTTTTGAGATTATCACACGAGTTGGTGAGGTTGCTTACAGGGTAGCTCTCCCACCTCACATGGCCGCAGTTCACAACGTCTTCCATGTGTCTATGCTTCGGAAGTACATTGCGGATCCTTCGCATGTCATAGACTTGGAACCATTGGAGATTCGAGAGGACCTCACCTTGATTGAAAAGCCGGTTCAGATTTTGGATCGAAGAGATCAGGTGCTTCGCAACAAGACAATCCCTTTGGTTCTTGTGCAATGGCAACACCATGCTCAGGAAGAAGCTACATGGGAGCGTGAAGCCGAAGTCAAAGCAAAGTACCCAGAATTAATTGAATGAGTTTCTGTATAAGTTTGTATATGACTTGTAATTTTCTTTTTGGTTTGTAATACAAGTAGCGCCTAAATTTCGAGGACGAAATTTTGTAAGGGGGGGAGGATGTAGAGCCCCGGACCTTTTCACATTTAATGCATGACACTTTCGTTGCTATTTTTCCTTTGAAGAGGTATAATTAATAAATAAGGAAGAAATTAGAAATTCCGAAATGCCAGAAATGTTCCTTTTCGAAGTACGAACCCAACGCAAGTTGAATCGTCAAAATCAGACGAACGAGTCAAAAGATATGGCCAAAACAGTCTGGACCTGCAGGCAATCGTAGCTCGGAAGGCACTAAGGACGTAGCTATGATAAGGCTTTGAGAGAGGCACAGACACCGCATTTAGAAAACGTACTTGATAACGTAGCTCTAGCTTGGAAGCAGTGGAAAGACAAGCATTTCATGGAGAAGTGACACCAAAACCAACACCAACCGCGCTTGAGTGGAGTGATGGCCGCCGGCTCAACATCTTGGTGGGGGGGGGGGGGGGGGGGGGGGGTTTGGTGTTTTCTTTGGAGTAGTTGGTGATTGAGCCAAATATTGTACAAATGGGGAGGGGTATGTCTCCCAATTCATTCATTCCGTAAAACCTCAAAATGAAATTTTATTTATTTAAGATGATGGCAAGCAAATAATAATAATATGAAAGGAGGCACATGGTGGTAGTTCAATCATGGAAGGGGGATAAAGCCATAGACGTGCTTTCCCAAATAAGAATCTCTTTGTGCTGTTATTTCTCCCATTACGTTTCTCCCTTTTTTTCAAAAAAACATTCTGTATGCAATGGGTAGAGCCCATGAAGGAAACTCCAATGCAGGTGGGGTTAAGATTTTAACTGTGGTTAAGATCCACCCACCCCTAGGTTTTTAGAAAAAAATATTAATTCTTTTTTCAAATATTTTAATATTAAAAAAACCCTCATTTTTTTTAATATTAAAAAAAGAATTAATATTTTTTCTAAAAACCAAGGATGGGTGGATGAACCCTAAGGGTGGGTGGATCTTAACCATAGTTAAGGGGTTTCAAAAGGGATATGTGGCGACCTCAAGGGTGATTACCGGATTTGCCAAATCCGGTTATCATTGTAGAGTATTTGGTCTCTTGATATTTTTGTTTTATGGTTTATACCAACTTAATTTCATAGACGATAAGAAACCTTACAATTTTAGAATTATACTTTATCAATTTTGATTCTTAAAAAAATCATATTTTTCTTTCATTTTTTCCCTGTAGACTACTTTCCTAAATTTGCACTATTCTCTTACAAAGTTTATTTACTTTTTAATCACATGATTTTGGGGGTGCTTGATGTTTTGGTTTTAAGGTTTATATATCAACTAAAGTTTCAGATTTTAGATTTTAATTACAAATTCTTTCTAATTTTTTCCCATTTTCGCAATTGGTTTGGAAGATTACATTGGATACATATAGAGTTCATGATTCTCCAGTTAATGTATTTTTTGTTTCATATCTTATTAGTTGTGATGATTTTCCTTCCTGATCTTGTACATGCATACAAACACACACATATCTTAAAATATATGAACATGCATGTTTATCTCATTCTACTTTGTGCTTATGCATTGCATGGGAGTTTTGCTAGTTTCTACTAAAGCATGAGATTATTTTACATTATCATATGTATTCCTCCATCATGCATATATTTATTGATTATCGTCAACATCAATCACGTGTAGATAGTACATAGTAACATTATTATAATTTGGGAGTACTACAACTTATAATTATGCTCCCACTATTCTATACATGTCTACATTGACAGTAAATTAACTTATACTGTTAATCTTTAATCAACATAGATCAAAACTAAATTTTCTAGCATTTTAAACCAATGTGATTCACTATGTTATCTGTACACTAAATTTCATATTGGTGTCAATTACTTTATCACTAGTATACTCATCTAGTCTAGTCATAAGAAATTATATATGACACTAATATAGCATGCAATAGCAAAAGTAATTAACAGAGAACATAAATAGTTTGGGTTTCAGAATTATGACCGTTCATTGATAGTGTTATCAATGCGTATGTCTAACACTTGATTTTTAGAACCGCAATTCACTCTTTACTTTGTTCTCTACATCTCCAGAAACACACCGGTTCAGATGAATTGAAAATCGAACTTATAATATATATATAGTACTAGTAAAAGTGCACGTGCGTTGCACGTAATAATTTATTTATTAAAGATTTAATCAATTTGTGTTTAATCATTTTTAGAGAAAATTACTTTAGATAATTAATAAAATAATTTTAAAAAATCAATTAGAATTAGTACAATTATTTAAGATTCTAATTAATTCATAATTTATTTTTTTTTTAACAATTATGTACACATTTTTTATAATTATTAAAATATTATAATAAATAAGCATTAATTTATGGTAGTGGTAGTAGCTAACAATATTACTTGCCAAGTTCTTGGGCTGCACACAGTACCATTGCAGCGAAATTCTTGCTTGAGATTCTTAAGGATCAATAGAATCCCTATTTTTTTTTGGTAAAAATAGAATTAATATTTTTTTCTAAAAACTAAGGTTGGGTGGATGAATCTAAACCACAGTTAAGGGGTGTCAAGGGGAACACGTGGCCACCTCAAAGGGTGATAATCGGATTTTCCAAATCCGGTTATCACCGTAGAGGATTTGACTTGCACAGTAGGGGTATCAAGCCGAGCGGAGCTTTTATAGAGCAGGGTGCTTTTTGAAGGTGTTCAAACTGGACTTGTTTATAATTGAGGAAATCGAGCTCGAGCTTTTAACCAGCTCAATTAAAATTTGATTAGTTAAAAAAACTATAATATATGATTAAACAAGCTGAGCTTTTAAGGAGCCGAGTATAATGGTATTCGAGCTCTAAAACTGTGTTCAAACTTGTTTTATTTAGCTTTGCAAACCGAGCCGAGCATCGAAACGCTCGTGCTCGTGCCCATCCCTACCTCATGTCAGGCCCACCTGTATTGGACTTTAGCAAAATTGGTGCAGCCAGGGCGGAGCCAAGAATTTTTCATTGGGGGGGCCAAAATACATGTATACAAAAAAAAATTTGGTTTGAGGGTATGGGATTTGGGGGTTCGGGGGCGTAGCCCCCGAGAAAATTTTTTTTGGGGTAGTTTTTTTATTTTGAAATTTTTTTTTCTCGGTAATACCTTTGAGGTCGCCACGTGTCCTATTAATACCCCTTCATTGTGGTTAAGATTCACCCACCTATCCTTGGTTTAAAAAAAATATATCAAATTTCTTTTTGAACCCTTGTTAAAAATTCACTAACTGCTAAGATTAAAATTATTTAAATATTTTTTTCTAAAATCAAGGATAAGTAGGTGAACCATGAGATTGGGTGAATTTTAACCATAGTTAAGGGGTGTCAATAGGGACATGAGCATAAGGGGACTCCATTGGGGGGCCACTATATATGTGACAAAAAAAATTGGGGGGGCCACTACATCATATAGGACAAAAAAATTGGGGGGGCCAAGTATACAAAAATTTTTTTTTTTAATTGAGGGGCCCACTAGTCATACTAGTACAATAGGGATTTACAAAAAATTTGGGGGGGGGCCATGGCCCCCCCCCCGGCTCCGCCCCTGGGTGCAGCCCATTGATAGGTCTAACCTGGGAAACTTGGAATACAGGGAATGGAATCCATTGCTATACCCACAACTTCATTAAAAGCCAACAGAAAACCAAATGGGTGAAGAAAGAAAGAATCTCTCAAAAGGTTTTAATTTTAAAAGCAATCCAAAAGCAAAAGATACAAAACAGACCATTGTTGTTGTTTGTGGATATTCCTGCCTAACTAGAATTGGTTTGTATGAAAGGACATCCCCAAGAAGAAGCTAAGGACTCCTTCCTCCAAAGCCCAAACTCCTTTTAACTTGAACTCCAAGACAATCAAACTCAGATGCATGGGAAGGATTCTCTCTCTTTCCATCCATGCTTCTCTTTCTTTCTCTCCTTCCACACCATTTATAACCAGATGATGATGATAGCACAAAACCTCAATTCTGGGATAGTGATTGTTTAGAAAGAGAGAGAGAGAGAGAGAGAGAGATGGTGATCAGTCCTAATGATTGTGCAGCACAGATGGTGTTCTTGGACATAGAAACAAATGTACCAAGTAAAGCTGGACAGAGGTTCTGGGTATTGGAGTTTGGTGCAATTGTAGTATGCCCACAGAAGCTGATTGAACTGGAAAGCTATTGTACGCTCATAAGGCCTGGAGATCTATCAGCTGTTGCAGTGAGGTCAGGACGATGCGAGGGGATAACTCGGCAAGCTGTTGCAACAGCGCCCATGTTCGAGGAAGTCGCCGACCGGATATTTGGGATTCTGAATGGAAGAGTGTGGGGAGGACATAACATCCGGAGATTCGATTGCAATCGGATTAAGGAGGCCTTTGCTGATATTGGACGTCCTGCTCCAGTTCCCCTCGGGATTATTGACTCCTTAGGGGTTCTAAGTAAAAGGTTTGGTAAGAGAGCTGGTAACATGAAGGTAAGCACCTACAAGTTCATCACATTTTAGTTCACACCTTGATTATATTTGATATCACATTTTAGTTGACACCTTGATGAAATCACATTTTAGTTGATACCTTGGTGAAAGCGCTCCACATGTGACATTCCTTTGGGCACATTAAAAAAAAAAAAAAAAAAACATTTCCTTCACACCAATTTCATTAACACATGACAAAAAATCAATTCAATCAATCGAAGATGCCTAGATTATTCAATTATATGTTAGAAGCGCATTCAGTTATATGTTAGAAGCGTCTACCATTAACCCTAATTGGTCAGTAATAACCCACAAGGCTAATACAACCCAAACCTAGGTTATAGTTTACACCGTTCCATGAGACGGCCTAAACTTCTTCAATTAAACTATTTTTTGCCACTTATTAAGGGGGACCTACGCATTGATTATTTTTTTGTGGGTTGAAAGAAAGGCCATGTATCGCTTAAATGTATAACACAGACAACCTTGCCTATGCATCACATATATACTACCACGCTTCGCACCTGCACACATATACATGAGCGACTGGTGAATTTTTTTTCCCTACAAGTTGCGTTTCAATCATGTGGGGAGAGAGGATGAAAAGTAATTTTTTTTTGGTCTATAGCCATGTAGGGAGAGAGGATGACAAGTAAATTTTTTTTGGTCTATAGCCATGTTTGCAGTGGATAAACATGCCTATTTTATGAAAGCATAATTATAAGTATACCCATTTTAAGATCACTAGTTGGGGTTGCACGTGCAATTCATATAAGTAATAATAAAGAATAGTATAATATAATAATAATTTATTACAATATACTATATTTATATACTACATAGTATGCGTAGCATTCTAATGAGTCATGCTCATTACAGCTTTTAATGAACGGTCCCTAATAATATGACACGTGGCAAGTTGGCTCGGAATCTGACCATTGGATATCAAGACAGGTTGCTCAAGAGACACGTGGTAAAAAAATTAGTTCATTGCTTTTGAAATCCCAAAGCCTCTCTCTCTCTCTCATCCTCATCTCTCTTCCTCCCCAAACCCAAAGCCTTCCACTCCATCGCTCTTCCTCCCCAAACCCAAAGCCTTCCACCCCTCGGCTGACTCTTTCTAAAATGTCCCATTGCTCCTCGCCAAAACCAAGGGATCCTTTCTCGGACTTGCTAGGCAAAAGCTCTGCTGGTTCGCCTTGTATTAGTGTCTCTTCTGGTTATAATGTGGAAGCTGTTATGTTGAGAACTACCTATTTCTAAGGAAAATTTTCCTTTGCATGATTATAAAATACCAATGTATCCTTCTGACATCCCTCTGATCAACCCTATGTTTTGAGAAAAAAATAGAATAAAATCCTAAAGGAGGGTAGAATATAAAACACATCTAGACCGCCTAGTGTGAATGGAGTAGAGGATTGGTGTGGATCAGAGACAAGCTTCTGGTTTAAATTCACAAGGAAAATAAATAAATAAATCTGACCCACCGTTCTTCATGGGTTTTAAGATGACCTTTTGACATGCTCACTTTGAAAATCTTAATACTTTCACAACAGACTCAGAGTTCCAGATTAACCATTGGCCACATGTCAATTTGAATATCTTAATACTTTCACACCAGACCTAGCTCAGAGTTCCAATTTAACCAATCCAACATTGGAATTAGACCCTTCCGTTTGAACCAGATTTCAAGACTAGGCCACCCGAAAATTTGCAACATTTAGACAACTCAAGCAGTCCAAATAAGACCCGGTCATCTGGACAAGAGATCTCAACATAGTGAATAATGCATGACTGGATGAACTTGGTGCTAAGAGATATTCAAGATGTCGGATTAGAATCAGGAATCCCCTTACGAGGGGTGGGAGGTTTTGGATTTGGGGAGGAAGAGAGATGGAGTGGAAGGCAATGAGAACTCTTTTGTTTTTGTTTCTAATTTTTAAATAAAAGGTTAGTTTAGAAATTATAATATTTAGGATTGCTAGCCCCAGTGCAAATCTTCCAAAGACGCAACTAGGGCCGTACAAATGTCAAACAATCTTTGACTTTTGTTTTTTAAAACATTAAAATAATAAAACAACTCCAAGTGTTAAGCCCATCTTGTGTGTATGGAAAAATTTGGAGTAAATGCTATTGGGGCTAGCACTCCTCTAATATTTATGTAAAGGATGTCACCTATGCATTAGTTGGACCATTGATTTTGAAAAAGAAATGGCTTAGATGAGGAGTAAAAACAAGGAGTAGGAATAGGGAGTAGCCCTAGATTGACTATATATATATATATATATTACAATATGATAAAAGAGAAAAAAGTTGGTCTCAACCAACACTTTCCTTCCCCATAATACCCATTATGTTTATTCATATTCCAGTTATATCCCAAGCCCATATTTCTCTGCCAATACTACCCTTATCTTTTTTATTTTCTTCTCCCTATACCCCTTGCTTATACTTATATACCAACTGTATCCTAAATTCTCATAATATCCTTTAATTCTATTTATATATCAACTGTATCCCAAATTCATAATTATCTTTTTCTTTTTCTATGATATTAATTTCTTCCATAATACCCCTTTGCTTCTACTTTCAATTTTAGCGATAACTCTCTCTCTCTCTCTCTCACTAGAACATGTAGTGTGTGCCCTCCTAAAAACTTGACAGATGGTAGGTTGGATATTAAGTTGGATCCCTTGGGAGACATGTGGCAACAAATTAGATTGATGGAACATTCCTAGGCCATCTGATTTAAGGTTAAAAAATAGGAACTTCTACAACCTAGGTAGGGTCTAGTGAACCCGAGAGTTTAGTTAACAAACTAGGGTCAAATCGAACGGTCTAAAAGTCCAACCGGGCTACTTTTTTGCCACTTATCTCCCAGAGGACTCACTTTAACATCCAACAATCGAATTCAAAAATAGCTTACCACGTGTGATCTTTCTAGAAGGGGCGCTCACTAGAACTTCTAGTGACCCACTAGAACCCCTCTCTCTCTTCTATACTTTCTTCTCCCTAATACCCTTATTTTGCTTCTACTTATATATAAACTGTATCCTAAAAATTACTTTCTCATAATATCCTTTAATTCTATTTATATGCCAATTGTATCCCAAGCTCATAATTATCTTTTTCTTTTTCTATGATACTATTGTCTTCCATAATTACTTGCTTATACTTATATATTAATTATATCTCAAAACCCATATTTTTCTTCGCAATTGCTAAGAGAGGGAGAAGTTGGAGTCAACCAACAGTATTCTTTCCTATAATACTCTTTTACTTATATATCAGCATTCCGAAACTCATATTTTTCTTCCTATAATACCCATTAATTTAAAAAAAATTATCATGATATCACTTTCTTCTCAATAACACCCTTTACTTCCATATATTCCCCCCCCCCCCCCCCCCCCCCCCCCATAATATTCTTGATTTCTACTTGTACATAAGTTGTATCCCAAAACTCACATTTTTTTCTTTCCATAATTTCCTTTGTTTATATATATATTTTTTCGATAAGACCTGGATCTTTTGCAGGCTGGACACTTACAATATACAATAGTACAACATCCAAACCTTTCAATAGGAGGACCATGTTATTCATGATAATAGAAGAACTTATATGCTATGAGTTTTAATTATCTATTACATAATACTATGTAATATAAATATTATTTTTAACACAACAGGATTCCTTGCACGTGCACTGTAGTATCATAAAAAAAAATATTAGTACAATACTTTTTGACTACATAGTATATGTTATACTATGAGAAAAATAAAAAAAATGGAGTCTGTAGGTTAAAACACTATGCATGTGCTGGATTATTCTTATCTGTTAATTGTCGACCAATAAATTCAAGAACGAAAAATTTTCATTTTAATAACTACATAAAAAAAAAAATCAAACAGACATTTCTAGTTGATGAGAAATAATTGGTTTACGGGTGGATAAAATTGGAACAATACTACTTTTAGAGAACATATAAACAAAGCTTAATGGTGATGGATAAACCCACCTTACTTGCAAGATTTAAGCACGACAAGAAGGTATATATAGCATATAGTAGATCAACAAACAAAAAAAATAGCACGATCTCCATACGCTCGGCAAAAGTGATGAGATTTTTCCCTTGCAATTCTTCCTTTATAGATGGCAACATTAGCTGCCTACTTCGGGCTTGGGCAGCAAAAGCACAGGAGCCTCGATGATGTCCGGATGAACTTGGAAGTTGTCAAACACTGTGCAACCGTTCTATTTCTGGTATATATAAAGTCACTGATCTTTTTCTATTCGGCAGAGTAAGCTATTGTATTTCACATTCTTTATGATCTCTATTTCTAGGAATCAAACCTCCCAGGTTTATTGGATGGAAAGTGTCAAGGCTCTCCCACCATGACAACGAGAAGTAGAAGCAATGGTAGACTGTCTTGCAGAGAAGAAACGAGCAGGAAATATCCTCCTATTTCCCTTGGATATCAGAGAGCAGTTCCTTATGCAAAGGTTTATTTCTACTTCTTCAATAAGTGCATGGTTCATCATAGAAACAGTACTTAACAGGGAAAATGAAATTGTCAAAACAGATGACAGAAAGTGTGAAGGATTTGTTATCTAAAGCCCATGAGAAACCACCACTTGAGAACTTACTCAAGCATTCGCGTTCACTGCTTAGATGAGTAAGAAAAATGAGGCCACCCAAGTCTCCTCCGCAGATCCATCTCCCACAACCCTTCCACCACAAGGGCGGCAACAGTTAAAACTCAGCACAAAAAAAAAGGGAAATGCTTAAATTGGAAGCATCAATCTCTTGCAATGCACATCGGAGCCTCTTAGCATCATTCATTGGGTCATGCCAAGCATGGTCATCCAAGGGTTTATATGACGATTGAAGATATTATTTTATAATTACAAAATGGAAATCAGATTGGACATATATAATCTATTCTGAAGGGAAAACTGGAGCATCAAGCAATTATTTGTTAACTGAATATTTTTTTTTTGTCCAATGTGCAATTGAATTTCTTAAGGTCACTTGTATCATGTGTTGGGAAGTTTCTATACAAGACTAGAATAGAAATGGCAACCAGAAACATCACTCATGCGTAACAATAATACAAGGAAAAACCAAGCCAAAAAAAATTAAACAATAATCTAAATCAAAGGAAGACTCGTACTCCAAGGAAAGCTCAATGGTTATGTTATAATCAGTTCGACAAATCTAGATAAATAAGAAAACAAGAAACCAAGCAATCGCACAAAAGAGACAAAATATACGTGGTTCGGCAAGGTGCCTATGTCCACGGGAGAAAACGGCAAGAAATCCACTAAGAATAGGGAGAAAAACAGTGTACAAAAGCTCTCTCTAAACCCTCTTTCTGAAACCCTCGAAAAAACCCCTTTTTCCGCATCCTCAAAGAAAACCCTTTATATATCTAGGGTTACAACAGGAAGACAAAACGGGTCAGAAATACGGGTGAATCCCACACATTGCCTATTAATCGGGTCACTTGGGTTGCACACCGGGTCATCAAGGATCCGGGTAAGATCCATACCAACTTTCCAACAAAACCCATATACAGAATTTGAGCCAAAACTCACAAATCTCCACCTTGGCGAGAATTCCAACAAAAGCAATCTCCACCATAACAAGCAACTCCTCTTGCCGCCTCTACCCCTTAAGGGCACTCAAGTACTATCAACACCAATCAGGTCCAAGCATTGCTTGAACTTGACTGCAGGGATGGGCTTGGTCATCATATCTGCTGGATTTTTTACTGTAGCAATCTTCTTCACTGCAATAGCTCCCTGAGAAACCACATCTCTAATAAAATGGAGTCTGACATCAATGTGTTTGGTCCTCTCATGGAACATCTGATTTTTGGTCAGATGTATGATACCCTGATTGTCACAAAACACAGTAGACTGCTCCTACTGCATCCCCAGATCACCAACCAAACCTCTCAGCCATATGAATTCCTTCATTGCTTCTGTAGCTGTCATAGACTCAGCTTCAGTAGTAGACAATGCAACTGTAGACTGCAGAGTCGCTTTCCAACTGATGGCACTCTCACAAAGAGTGAAAACATAACCTGTCAAAGATCTCCTATCCAGATCTCCAGTATAGTCTGAATCAACATATCCAATGATACTATCAGGAGTGTCACTGTCTCTGTCATATATTAACCCAACATCTGCAGTACCTCTCAAATATCTAAGTATCCATTTCATTGCCTGTCAATGGGCTTTCCCAGGCTTATCCATATACCTGCTTACCATGCTAACTGCCTGTGAAATGTTTGGCCAAGTGCAGACCATAGCATACATAATGCTCCCAACAACACTAGCATAAGGAACACGTGACATTTGCTCCACCTCCTCCTGCCATATAAGTGAAGTGCCCAACTTCACCCATAGCTGTGACTATATAAGGTATCAGGAATTGAAAAGTTATATCTGCCTGTGATAATCCAATCACATAATTTTCTTACAATATCCTAAGGACCTTTATTGATATCTCATATCGTATAGATCATCTCATGATCATGGTCAATTACCCATAATGAATACACAATAGATAAAGAAGAAGTCTTTACTAATCAAATTAATAAGAATCTAACAATCTAAATGACTTTTCTGAGCATCATGTCTAACAATCTCCTACTTGCCCTCAAAGTCACTGTGTCATAGATTTCAATCTCATACTATCTTAGTGTTACAAATACTTTATCTGATAAAGCTTTAGTCATCGGGTCAGCAACATTAAGTTGAGACTTAATCTTTGTAACAACTATATCTTGCCTTTCTCTCAATAATCTCATTAATAAGAAGATACTCCCTCTAAATGAAAAGTAAGCACATAATCCCTAGTCCTTTTCAGGTACTTCATGTGTAACGCCCCAAAATACCCCCTAGGAGTTTAGGGATATTTTAGGTGTCACACTGCGAACCTATCAAACCAACCTGTAATGCACAAGATAAAATACAGTACTAACAACGATAATCAGAGCGCGGAAGCTAACATATATGCGGAAGCGTAAACAAATTTTCATTTCTTCTGATGATCCAAAATAGTATTCCAAGTTAACATAAATACAAGACATGTCTGAGCCTAAGGTGGACAGGCCCACCTATCAAAATATCAAAATACACCAAATCCCTCTCATACTCTCCCCTCAACAGTAGTCGAGGTATGGCCACGCATCGAGGTCTCGGTCCGCCTGAGACTGTAATGGGATAGCCGACTCTCTCTCCTCTGTATACTCTTCCTCGACCCAAGGCTCCGGGTTGAGGGCTCCCTCAGTACCTGCCGACATGAAAGTACGGCTGAGCATGGAATACTCAGCGAGTACAAGCTACTAGCAGACCATAACAACGCATAATAGTAATATCATACAAGCAGTAATAGAAACATCACAAAGGAACAGTATAGGGCATGACACAATACAAGCATCCTGACGTGCGTACATGAATGCGAAAATGCCGATAAAACTCATGCTTCAAACCCTTGTCATGTCCCGGTATGCCTCGTAGAAATCATGTATGAGTGCATGCATGAATGCATGATCATCATCTTGTAAACTTCCATCTTGTAAACTTGTGAGCCAGAGGCTAGCACCCGAATCTCCCTGGGCTGCCAACCTCCTTGATATGCAATGCACTTGTGAGCCAGAGGTTAGCACCCGGATGTCCCTGGGCTACCAACCTCCTTGTTATGAAATGCACTTGTGAGCCAGAGGTTAGTACCCGAATCCTCCCTGGGCTACCAACCTCCTTGTTATGAAATGCACTTGTGAGCCAGAGGTTAGTACCCGAATCCTCCCTGGGCTACCAACCTCCTTGATATGAAATGCACTTGTGAGCCAGAGGCTAGCACCCGAATCCTCCCTGGGCTACCAACCTCCTTGTTATGAAATGCTTTCTTGTTGTTTATTAAATGCACATGCTCTTGAAATCACGGTTCATGTTATCATGCGTGCTCGTGTACGTGTCCATAGTGACAATCATGATAATGGAAATAACCAAATATGACATTATAATTCAATTCATGATATGAACATAAGTAACATAAGTAGTTTGCATAACATTTGATCAATTTATCATTTATAAGGAAACATGCATAACACCCATTTCCATGTCCTTCGTTGAGATCATTTATTCATAGTTTAGGCATTTTGTCAAACACTTTCATACGTTATTCCTTAGTAGTTTATCTCCTTCTTTTTAATGCATATTTTCCATTCAACCACACAAGGGTAAGTTTGTTATTTGTACAATGCCCATCCTCCATTTTTCAATCCACATCCCACACATCATATATCACACATTCGGCATCCAATCGCCGTATCCAACCTCCATCCAAGCATCCCTACTCTTTCTTTATCTTGTTTATATTTATTATAGATGACACATTTTGTAAGGAATAAAACACACTAACAAGAATCATATTTCATAAGGAAAAACCTAGATTTATTGCTAGGGTAAGTTAGTAGGGTGTACTAACCTTAAATCAAGGCTTGATCCTTGGTAGAAACCTTGATTGAAGCTCCAACTTGAAGGAAGAACACCTTTGCTTGAAGGAGACTTGAGTTGGGGAAGAAACCCCTTTCAAAAACGTGCTTGGGTTGCTGCCCTAGCTTGGAGAATGGAACCCCACACGAGCTTGAGTTGAAATCTTGAAGAAAATGTGCTTGGGGACGATCTAGGGTCTTCACCCCTTTGATTTTCTTCTCAAAACCAAACCCTAGGTTAGAGCTTTCTCCTCTTCTCTCTCTATCTCTCAAAATCCCTCAAATGTTGTAAGTGAGGCCTCAAAGGGTCGAGCAAACCCTTATGGGTAAGGGTTTAACACCCAAAAGACGAAAACGCCCTTACTGAAATTTCTGCAAAAACGCGAAGACCGAGCGATCGGTGGTTATGACCGATCGATCGGTTGCCTACCGAGCGATCGGTGTTTATGACCGATCGACCGGTCAAAAACTCACTCTCTGGAAAATTTCCCCATACAAAATTTCTGACCGCGCGATAGCTACCGATCGATCGGTTATGGACCGATCGATCGCTGACTGGACCGAGCGATCGGTTCTCTGTATGTCTGGACTGTTTTGACCATATCTTTTGACTCGCTCGTCGGATTTCGACGATTCAACTTGCGTTGGGTTCGTCTTTCGAAAACGCACATTTCTGACGTTTCAGAATTTCCGATTTCTCCCTTATTTATTAATTAGACTACAAAAACGGCCAATTAGCTACGAAGGTGCTATTCATTAAGGATGAAAAAGTCCGGGGTGCTACATTCTCCCCCCCTTACAAAAATTTCGTCCCCGAAATTTGGACGATACATACATGCACAAAATCAAAACAAAATTACAAGCCATATGCACAAGTCAATTCAAACAACTCGGGATACTTTGCTTTGACTTCGGCTTCACGCTCCCACATGGCTTCTTCTCGTACATGATGTTGCCATTGCACGAGGACTAGCGGAATAGTCTTGTTGCGAAGCACTTGATCTCTCCTATCCAGAATATGAACCGGCTTCTCCACTAAAGTGAGGTCCTCTCGGATCTCTATCGGATCAAGCTCGATGACATGAGAAGAATCCGAGATGTACTTCCGGAGCATAGAGACATGGAATACATTATGGACTGCCGCCATGTGAGCGGGCAAAGCAACACGGTAAGCCACCTCGCCAACTCGAGTAATGATCTCGAACGGACCCACATATCTCAGGCTAAGCTTGCCTCTCTTCCCGAATCGCATAACACCTTTGGTCGGTGAAATCCTTACAAACACAAAATCACCGACTCGGAATTCAAGATCCCTCCTTCGGTTGTCGGCATAGCTTTTCTGTCTATCTTGTGCGGTCTTTAACCTCTCCCGGATAAGCTTGACCCTATCCGCGGTTTGTTCAATTAACTCGGGGCCCAAAATCTTTCTTTCTCCCACTTCATCCCAATACAACGGGGATCTACAACTCCTTCCGTACAAAGCCTCGAAAGGCGCCATTTGTATGCTTTCTTGATAACTGTTGTTGTAAGCGAATTCCACCAAAGGTAGGTGATCTTCCCAACTTCCCTTGAAGTCTAGCATACATGCTCGGAGCATATCTTCAATAACCTGATTCACCCTCTCGGTTTGCCCGTCGGTCTGTGGGTGGAAAGCTGTGCTAAAGTCTAACCGGGAGCCCATTGCACCTTGAAAACTTTTCCAAAACCTGGATGTGAATCTTGGGTCTCTATCGGACACAATACTCACTGACACCCCGTGTAATCGGACTATTTCCTTGATGTATAGCTCCGCTAACTGATTGGAGTTGAATGTAGTCCGGTACGGTAAGAAATGAGCGGACTTCGTGAGTCTATCAACAACTACCCATATAGCATCAGTCTTCCTAACCGTCTTCGGCAACCCCACGATAAAGTCCATAGAGATATGTTCCCATTTCCACTCGGGAATAGGGAGGGACTGCAAAAGTCCAGCCGGTCTCCTGTGTTCGGCTTTGACTAGTTGGCACACCAAGCATTTAGACACATACTCTGCTATTTCTCGCTTCATGTTCCGCCACCAAAAATGCTTCTTCAAGTCCCTATACATTTTGGTACCCCCGGGGTGAACGGTGTACTTGGACCGGTGAGCCTCGTACAAGATTTCTCGCTTAAGCTTCTCATCGGCTGGGACACATACTCTTCCCTTGAAAGTGATAATTCCATCTTCCCTCACCATAAAGTCCTTACTGCCACTTTTAACTGACTTGCCTCGGCAAGAAAGTAGTTCGGCATCCATTTCCTGCAACTCCTGGATCATGCTCAACATAAATGGCCTAACTGTGATGTTAGCCATTACCGGCCCATAGGTAGGGAGACTAAAACTGATGTCGAGGTTGGATGCATCCTCCAGCAATCTCCACTCCTTCAGCATCATATGCGCCAAAAGTCCAGTAGGCTTCCGGCTAAGAGCATCGGCTACTACATTTGCCTTGCCCGGGTGGTATTGAATGGAGCACTCATAGTCCTTCAAAAATTCTACCCATCTTCTTTGCCTCAGGTTCAACTCTTTCTGGGAAAACAAATACTTAAGGCTTTTATGATCTGTGAATACCTCAAATTGTTCCCCATAAAGATAATGTCGCCAAATCTTCAATGCAAACACAACTGCGGCGAGTTCTAAGTCGTGAGTGGGGTAATTCTTTTCATGCTCCTTCAATTGTCTTGATGCGTAGGCAATGACTTTCTTATGCTGCATAAGGACACACCCAAGTCCGATATGCGAAGCATCGCTATATACCTCATAACCTCCATGTCCGGATGGCACAGTAAGGACAGGGGCTGTGGTGAGGCGTTTCTTCAACTCTTGGAAACTTACTTCACATCGGTCACTCCAACTGAACTTTGCATTTTTCCTTGTCAAGTAGGTGAGAGGTGCAGCCAGACTGGAGAATCCCTCCACAAATCTCCGGTAGTAGCCTGCCAATCCGAGGAAACTACGTATCTCCGTGACGCTCTTGGGCCTCTCCCAACTCATGACTGCCTCAACCTTGGCTGGATCTACCGAAATGCCCTCGGCCGACACCACGTGTCCAAGAAATGCGACCTTCTCTAACCAGAACTCGCACTTACTCAATTTGGCATATAGCCTATGCTCTCTCAACATCTCCAGAGCAAGGCGGAGGTCTCGCGCGTGATCTTCCCGTGTCTGGGAATACACCAAAATGTCATCAATGAATACAATCACGCATCGATCCAAGTAAGATCGGAACACCCGGTTCATCAAATCCATGAATGCCGCCGGTGCATTCGTCAGCCCAAAAGGCATGACAAGGAACTCGTAATGCCCATACCGAGTCCTGAAGGCCGTCTTCGGAACATCTTCCGCCTTGATCCTTAATTGATGATACCCCGACCTAAGATCAATTTTGGAGAAGAATCTCGCTCCCTTCAGTTGGTCGAACAAGTCATCGATCCTTGGCAAGGGATCACGATTCTTGATAGTTACCTTGTTCAACTGACGGTAGTCTATACACATTCTCATCGACCCGTCTTTCTTCTTTACAAAAAGGACCGGAGCTCCCCACGGTGACACACTTGGTTGGATGAAACCAAGTTGTTGTAACTCCTCAATTTGCTTCTTCAATTCTTCAAGCTCTATCGGGGCCATTCTATATGGGGCTCTTGAAATTGGAGCGGTGCCCGGAGTAAGCTCTATAGCGAACTCAATCTCCCGATTCGGAGGTAACCCGGGAAGTTCCTCCGGAAACACGTCCAAGAAATCACTCACGACCGGAATGGCCGAGGAGTTTTGTGCTTCTAGGTTTGTTACACTCAAGGCGGCGAGGCGAGCAATGTCCCTCTCTCTTAATCCTCGGAAGTGAAAAGGCTTACCCCCTTCTGGCTTGAAATTCACCATCTTCTCAAAACACGCAACATGCCCGTGATGGTTTGACAACCAATCCATCCCTAAGATGACATCAAAATCCAAGTCTTGAAAATCTAGGACGATGAGATCGGCTAACAGTTCATTCTCCCCCACTTGAACCACACTATCCCCGAATATCTTGTCCGTATCAACTGACTTGCCGAGTGGAGTTGCAATGGTCAACTCCTGCTTTAACGGAATAGCCTCAGTCAAAAATCCCTTTGCGAAACTAGGCGACACAAAGGAGTGAGTGGATCCTGTATCGATCAACACTCGGGCGAGACACTCGTTCACTAACAAAGCGCCTGTGCGATTAAGTAGTTACTATTAGTAGATTTCAAACAACAACAAGCATCATATATAGGTAATCCTTAGTATAATTAATCACATAATAATTCATAGAAATTTTTCACAACTTAGACTCTAGGATTGTTGCGTACCTTGCACGACATCGTCGGATGCACGTGTGTCTTTCTCGGATAAGGCAAAGACTCGGCCCTGTGTGGCTGGGCGAGGAGGCCGGGTAGACTGTGAGGCCCTCGAAGCCTGAGAAGAGCTAGGCTGAGATGTCTGCCTAACCGGGGGCCTGCTCCCTGAAGACTGAGTTGGCAATTGACGCCGGGGACAATCTCTGACCATGTGGCCTTGGTCACCACAATGGAAGCAACTTCCTGAAACTCTCCGGCATTCTCCCGCTGGATGCCTCCTCCCACAAAGAGTGCAAACATCATGCAAATAGGAGGACGGAGCATACCCCGTAGCCTGAGTAACTGCGGGGCGAGGAGCATATGAGGTAGCCGGGCGGAAAGCCGGTGGAGCGAAAGAGCGGGGAGCCTGTGGTGCTGAATACATCCTCTGTGACTGAGCCGGGCCTGCAGACTGATACAAGCTCGTCCTTGCTCTTTTCTCCCCTGAACTACTCGACTGTCCTTTTTCCATTCCTCTCCTTTTGAAGAACTCCTCGGAGTTCGACTCGGCCAATAGTGCTTTATCAACAACTTCAGAATATGTCTCATGTCTAAACATCGAGACTCGGTCCTTGAGATAGGCCTTCAACCCCCTCTCGAATTTCCGGGCCTTCATAGCCTCGGTCGCTATCATGTGTGGAGCAAATCGAGATAGCTCCGAAAATTTGGCTTCATAAGCCGCTACAGACATATTACCTTGCTCCAAGGTAATGAATTCGACTTCCATCTTTTCTTTCATCCCGACCGGAAAATACTTCTTGTTGAAAACCTCCAAGAATTCCTCCCAAGTCCAATCTTGACCTTGCCGGGTCAACTCTCGGGTCCGAAGTGCAGACTTCCACCAATGATCGGCCTCGCCTTCAAGCATAAAGGCGGCCCATGTGACCCTTTCCACTTCAGTAGGTGCTAACACCGAGAATATCTTCTCAAGTTGCCGGATCCAACCCTCGGCAACAAGTGGATCAATGCTTCCACAAAAAGTTGGAGGCCTCATCCTCCGAAAAGCTTCTATCCCGGCTTGGGCTCGGTTAGGAGGAGCCGGTATGAGTGCCGCATTAGGCGGAGTGGCCGGTTGCCTTGCCGCCAACATAGCCAAGGTCTCGGCTATGGATGCGAATGCTTGGGCAAAGTCGGGTTGATCATCACCCGATGGAGCATCACCTCCATTACCCCTTGTGTTGTACCCGCGACCCCGGGTATTGCGTCTCATGATTTCTCCTGAGAACGACAATACAGCATGAGTCTAACTTGGATACGCATTTAGTACAATTTTTCGCAATTCACTCAATACATATTCATCAAGCACATTTAATAAGTACAACACCAATAATGTACACATGGTATATAACACAATAGCATAACATACATTCCGTGTTCCTAGCGTAGGACTCTATGTTCGGTTGAAGTTCAACCCATTTTGACTAAGACTAACTTGTTAGTCTATACTTGGAATACAACTCTCTAAGGTGATTCTAATACCTTGTTCAATCATCTAAGTGACCCTAGGGACTCTAATGCCTAGAGCTCTGATACCACTCTGTAACGCCCCAAAATACCCCCTAGGAGTTTAGGGATATTTTAGGTGTCACACTGCGAACCTATCAAACCAACCTGTAATGCACAAGATAAAATACAGTACTAACAACGATAATCAGAGCGCGGAAGCTAACATATATGCGGAAGCGTAAACAAATTTTCATTTCTTCTGATGATCCAAAATAGTATTCCAAGTTAACATAAATACAAGACATGTCTGAGCCTAAGGTGGACAGGCCCACCTATCAAAATATCAAAATACACCAAATCCCTCTCATACTCTCCCCTCAACAGTAGTCGAGGTATGGCCACGCATCGAGGTCTCGGTCCGCCTGAGACTGTAATGGGATAGCCGACTCTCTCTCCTCTGTATACTCTTCCTCGACCCAAGGCTCCGGGTCGAGGGCTCCCTCAGTACCTGCCGACATGAAAGTACGGCTGAGCATGGAATACTCAGCGAGTACAAGCTACTAGCAGACCATAACAACGCATAATAGTAATATCATACAAGCAGTAATAGAAACATCACAAAGGAACAGTATAGGGCATGACACAATACAAGCATCCTGACGTGCGTACATGAATGCGAAAATGCCGATAAAACTCATGCTTCAAACCCTTGTCATGTCCCGGTATGCCTCGTAGAAATCATGTATGCGTGCATGCATGAATGCATGATCATCATCTTGTAAACTTCCATCTTGTAAACTTGTGAGCCAGAGGCTAGCACCCGAATCTCCCTGGGCTGCCAACCTCCTTGATATGCAATGCACTTGTGAGCCAGAGGTTAGCACCCGGATGTCCCTGGGCTACCAACCTCCTTGTTATGAAATGCACTTGTGAGCCAGAGGTTAGTACCCGAATCCTCCCTGGGCTACCAACCTCCTTGTTATGAAATGCACTTGTGAGCCAGAGGTTAGTACCCGAATCCTCCCTGGGCTACCAACCTCCTTGATATGAAATGCACTTGTGAGCCAGAGGCTAGCACCCGAATCCTCCCTGGGCTACCAACCTCCTTGTTATGAAATGCTTTCTTGTTGTTTATTAAATGCACATGCTCTTGAAATCACGGTTCATGTTATCATGCGTGCTCGTGTACGTGTCTATAGTGACAATCATGATAATGGAAATAACCAAATATGACATTATAATTCAATTCATGATATGAACATAAGTAACATAAGTAGTTTGCATAACATTTGATCAATTTATCATTTATAAGGAAACATGCATAACACCCATTTCCATGTCCTTCGTTGAGATCATTTATTCATAGTTTAGGCATTTTGTCAAACACTTTCATACGTTATTCCTTAGTAGTTTATCTCCTTCTTTTTAATGCATATTTTCCATTCAACCACACAAGGGTAAGTTTGTTATTTGTACAATGCCCATCCTCCATTTTCCAATCCACATCCCACACATCATATATCACACATTCGGCATCCAATCGCCGTATCCAACCTCCATCCAAGCATCCCTACTCTTTCTTTATCTTGTTTATATTTATTATAGATGACACATTTTGTAAGGAATAAAACACACTAACAAGAATCATATTTCATAAGGAAAAACCTAGATTTATTGCTAGGGTAAGTTAGTAGGGTGTACTAACCTTAAATCAAGGCTTGATCCTTGGTAGAAACCTTGATTGAAGCTCCAACTTGAAGGAAGAACACCTTTGCTTGAAGGAGACTTGAGTTGGGGAAGAAACCCCTTTCAAAAACGTGCTTGGGTTGCTGCCCTAGCTTGGAGAATGGAACCCCACACGAGCTTGAGTTGAAATCTTGAAGAAAATGTGCTTGGGGACGATCTAGGGTCTTCACCCCTTTGATTTTCTTCTCAAAACCAAACCCTAGGTTAGAGCTTTCTCCTCTTCTCTCTCTATCTCTCAAAATCCCTCAAATGTTGTAAGTGAGGCCTCAAAGGGTCGAGCAAACCCTTATGGGTAAGGGTTTAACACCCAAAAGACGAAAACGCCCTTACTGAAATTTCTGCAAAAACGCGAAGACCGAGCGATCGGTGGTTATGACCGATCGATCGGTTGCCTACCGAGCGATCGGTGTTTATGACCGATCGACCGGTCAAAAACTCACTCTCTGGAAAATTTCCCCATACAAAATTTCTGACCGCGCGATAGCTACCGATCGATCGGTTATGGACCGATCGATCGCTGACTGGACCGAGCGATCGGTTCTCTGTATGTCTGGACTGTTTTGACCATATCTTTTGACTCGCTCGTCGGATTTCGACGATTCAACTTGCGTTGGGTTCGTCTTTCAAAAACGCACATTTCTGACGTTTCAGAATTTCCGATTTCTCTCTTATTTATTAATTAGACTACAAAAACGGCCAATTAGCTACGAAGGTGCTATTCATTAAGGATGAAAAAGTCCGGGGTGCTACATCATGATATGCTTCACAACAGTCCAATTATCTCATACTTAGATTGCTTTGGAACCGACTAGCAACTCCCACTGCATGACAGATATCCGGTCTAGTACATAGCATGGCATACATGAGGCTCCTAACTGCCGAAGCATAAGAGCACCTCTTCATCTGCTCGATCTCATTAGCTGATGTAAGGGCCATCTTTTTAGACAAAGTGACACCATGTCTAAAAGGAATGAGTGTTGTCCTACAGTCACTCATACTATACCTAGACAAAATCCTGTCTATGTAGGAGGTTTAGCTCAATCCCAACATTCGGCATTTCTATCTCTTAGAATCTTTATTCCGAGAATATAGGATGCCTCTCCCAAGTCTTTCATTGAGAAATGCTGAGAAAGCCAAATTTTGACTGATGACAACATCCCTACTTCATTCTCAATGAGTAGGATGTCATCTACATAAAGAATTAGGAATACAAGTGCTCTCCCACTGTCCTTCTATATTCAAGATTCCTCTAAATTATTTTGGAATACAAATTCTTTGATCGAAAGATCAAATCTTTGGTTCCAGCTTCTGGAAGCTTGTTTTAACCCATATATCGACTTGTTGAGTTTGCATACCATGTTCTCGTGGTTAGGAGCAATGAAGCCCTCAGGTTGTTTCATATAGATGTCTTCATCTAACATTCCATTAAGGAAAACAGTTTTTACATCCATTTGTCATATCTCATAGTCATGGTGTGCAGCTGTAACCAGTAATATCCTGATGGATTTGAGCATAGCTACAAGTGAAAAGGTATCCTAATAATCAATTCCTTGAATTTGTGTGTAACCTTTTACAACAAGTCTAGGTTTATAGGTCTCCACATTACCATCGGCACCCTTCTTCCTTTTCTAAATCCATTTGCATGCAATTGGCCTTATACCATCTGGTGGATCTACTGAAGTCCAAACGCCGTTGTCATACATGGAATCTATTTTAGCATTCTTAGCTTTATTCCATTGAGATGCATCTACATCTAATGTAGCTTCCTGATAAGTATTAGAATCCGTATCCTCATCATCAGGGGTAACTAGATAAACCTCATTATTATAATACTGAAGTTTATCTAGTTGTCTAGAAACTCTTTTAGACCTTCTCAGTGGAACAAAATTAGAAGAATTAAAAGTTGAAGGATTAGGTTCATCTTGAACACTGGTTATGTTGTCTTTCATCTCATGAAATTCAACCTTCTTAAGAAGATCCATTTCTTCCTCTAAGAAAGTGGCATGATGCCTAACAACTATTGTTTGATCTGCCTTGGAGTAGAAATAGAAACCCGTAGTTTCTTTTGGATATCCTACAAAGTTTCATTTCTCTGTTCTAGATTCTAACTTAGTGGGTTCGAGTTTGCGAACATGCACAGGATAACCCCATACCCTTAGATGTTGTAAACTAGGTTTTCGCCCAGTCTACAATTCATAGGGTGTAACCGGTATAGATTTAGAAGGAACCCAGTTTAGAATATAAATGGCAGTTTGTAAAACATATCCCCAAAGATATGAAGGTACATCGGCATGGCTCATTATAAGGCAAATCATATCTAATAAGGTCCGGTTTCTTCTTTCAGAAACTCCACTTTGTTGAGGAGATGCAGGACTTGTCCATTGCGAGATAATCTCATTATCCCTTAAGTAATCCATAAACTCGTTAGTGAGGTATTCACCACCTCGATTTGATCGAAGTATCTTTATGGATTTTTCTATTTGATTCTCAACTTCTAATCTGAATTCTTTGAACTTTTCAAAGGTGTTAGATTTGTGTTGCATCTAATAGACATATCTATATCTGGAATAGTCATTGGTAAATGTGACAAAATACCGGTATTGCCCTCGTGCAACAATGTTAAATGGACCACATACATCACTATATATGAGTCTTAACTTTTCTTCGGCTCTTCCTACCTTTTTAGGGTAAGGCTTCTTGGTCATCTTCCCTTCGAGACATGATTCGCAAGTAGGGAGTGGTTCTACCTTGAGAAATTTAAGGGGACCATCTATTACCAACCTCTTGATCTTATCAAGATTAATATGACCAAGTCTCTTATGCCAAAAATAAGTAGACTCAGTGCAATGCCTCTTCATTCCAGACATTCTAGATGATGAGGCATTGTCACTTTGCAGACATTCATTATTTACCAAAGGAAATATTAAATAAAGACCATTAATGAGATTACCAGTAATCAAGACCATTCGAAGTACGATCGCTTTTTGACAAAGTAAATGTCTAGATACTGAAATCAAATTCCTATATTCAGAAGACACAGTCTTTTATAATTAATGTCTTTCCTTAAGGTAAATAAAGAGTAAGATTGCTTATTGACTTGACTGCAACTTTTGCATCCGAGCCAACTTTAAGCATCTGCTCCTATCTTGTCGATTTCTTGGTTTCATTGAATCCCTGTAACCAATTGCAAACATGTACAGTGGATTCAGAATCCATGCACCATGAATTAGGGAAACCATCCAGAAAGATTGACTTAATAGTAAATAGTACTTCAAAGCATCTCATACCTTGAGTACTGGTGCGACCCTTCTTAAGAGTTGTGAGGTAAATCCTACAGTTCCTCTTCCAGTGGCCTATTTTACCACAGTGGAAACACTTTCCCTTGCCTTTCCTATCTTAGCCAGCATCTCTTGATGAACCTTTGGTAACTATTGTCTTATCCCAATTGTCTTTCAGCTTTCCTTTACCATTGTTTCTCTTCCTTTTCTTTTCAGACACCATCATAGGTATAGGTCTTTCAACAAACATAATTTCAACATCAATATCTTTTCTGATCTCATCTTCCACAGCCAATAGTGATTCTATCAATCAACTAAGAGTCATCTCTTACTTGTTTATACTGTAATTCACTACAAACAAGTTGAATGACCGAGGGAGTGACTGTAAAATAGTATTGATTTTGGTGATATTGTAGAGCCCCGGACTTTTTCATGCTTAATACATAGCACTTTCGTTGCCAATTTTCCTTTAAAGTAGTGCAATTAATAAATAAGGAAGAAATTAGAAATTTCGAAACGTCAAAAATGTTCCTTTTCGAAGTACGAACCCAACGCAAGTTAAATCGTCAAAATCCAACGAGCGAGTCAAAAGATATGGCCAAAACAGTTTGGACCTATAGGCAACCGATCGCTCGGTCCATGGAGCGATCGATCGGTCCAAAACCGATCGATCGGTAGCTATCGACTGGTCGAAGAATTTGTATGGAGAAATTTTCCAGAGAGTTAAATTTTGGTCGAGAGCTCGGTCAATTGACCGATCGCTCGGTAGGCAACCGATCGATCGGTCATAACCACCGATCGCTCGGTCTTCGTGTTTTTGCAAAAATTTCATTAAGGGTGTTTTCGTCTTTTGGGCGTTTCACTCATACCTTAAAGGCTTTGCCCGATCATTTGAGGGTTCATACACAACCCTTAGAGTCTTTTGAGAGATAGAGAGAAAGGAGAAGGGTTTCCAAAACCTAGGTTTTCATTTGGGGGGAAATCAAAGGGGTTAAGGCCCTAGATCAACCCCAAGTCTGTTTTCTTCAAGATCAAGGCTCAAGCATTCGAGGAGCTCGTGATCCAAGCTAGGGCAGCAACTACACGGTCGTTTTTGGAAGGGGTTTCTTCCTCATTTCTTCAAGGTCGGTACTTCTTGCAACCCTCCTAGTTATAGTTCTTCTTTTCCTTTATTTTCTTTGTGTTCCTTTATACATCCATGTATTATGAGATGGGTTTTGAATGGTGAATGGAGATGAATGTGGGCGATTGGATGCCGTGTGTATTGATGTGATGGATTAACGGGGAGGGCATTGTACCTATAATGAACATACATATGTGATGTGAGTAAAACCCACCTAGAAAAGCATGTTGTAGGGTTGATAAATAATGAATGCACCATGTTTGATGAAATGCCAAGGTGAATAAAATGAATAATAAATTAAGAAAATGAATGTTTAAGGTTTATGGAAATTGCTAGGGTCATGATAGTGTGATTGTTCGCTTTCCCTAAATGATATGAATATTAAATTGCTCAAATCATTGATGTTATGTGTTATGAATTACTCAAATGTCATATTTAATTCCAAATGCAAGTATGCACACGACCTCACGAGCACGCATACATGACATGATTTACCGAGGTTTTCAAGAATGGGATTTAGAGGTGGGGCATATTCTACGATATGTTTTACCTCGCTTTTGGCAAGGACAAGACAATCATGCATTTTCATAAGAAGGGTCTCCCTTCCCTCGTAAGTGCATCTCACAAGGACATCTCACAAGTGAATCTTACAAGTGGAAGGACAAGCATGAGCATTCCAGGAAGAAGGGTCTTCCTTCCTTCACAAGTAGTTTACTTTTCCGAGTAAGCATGACATGACATAGCATGACAAGCATGAGCATTCTAGGAAGAAGGGTCTCCCTTCCCTCACAAGTAGATTACTTTTCAGAACAAGCAAGCATGATACACGCATGGCATGACATGACACGCATGATACAAGCATGACACGCATGACATGGTAGACAAGGTTTCAAGCATAAAAGGGGTAATTTCAGTCAAGTCAAGTGCCCAAGATTTCAAGGGTTTTTACCGACTTTTATGAATGCAAACATGATGAATTATATTGCTTTACTTTATTTACATGATATGAATCATTCCTGCTTTATATGCTTAAATTGTTTCCTGCTTTATGTATGCTATCCGTATGCTATGACTGTTGGTTAGCGCTTGGTACCCGCTAAGTATTCCATGCTCAGCCGTACTTCTTATGTCAGCAGGTGATGGCGGAGCAGCTGCTCCTTTTGATGTCTGTGCTCCGAGCCCTTAGGTGGAGGAGTACGTTGAGGAACCTCCAGTAGAGGGTTACCATTAGGTGGTGGTAGATTTTGAGTGAATAACTGTGGGTGAGATGAGAGATATACATTCATGTATTTTGGCGGGTCTGTCTGCACTTTCTTTTGGATTCCTTTTGTGTAAACTTGGATTTGGATATACATAGAGGTTTGTTTAGACTTCCGCTGTGCTATGTTAGAGTATGTTTCCGCTGTTTATATCCTCTATTGTATATGCTTTGTGGGTTTTTACAGGTTGGTTTGTCAAGTAAGTCATGTAAGCCATGATTAGTTGTCCAAAGTTCACTCTAACTCCTAGGGTGGGTTTTGGGTCGCGACAGAAGTGGTATCAGAGCTTAGGCTTTAGGTCTCTAGGGTCACTTAGAATCTAATACCACGGCTTGACAAGAGCATATGTCGGGAAACAAGTTAGGAAGGAAGTAAGTCGGAAGCGAGTCTTGATCCAAGTGTAAGACTAAACTTTAGTCTTAGTCAAAATGGTTGCTTCAACCAAGTACGAGTCTTAGGAACGCTAGAACACCAAGGTATAATATTATAAATACACCGATGGTTGTGATGCGATGTATATTAGTATTATATTATACACATAATGTCACTTGAATTATTGTGAAATGAAAATGCGATAAATGGTGGTTTCAAGTGAGACTCATGTGGTGCTATTGTTCTCAGGACTTTAGTCATGAGGCGGGGCACACGTGGTCGTGGACCACACACCAGGGCTTCTTCTTCTTCACGAGATGAGGATGAGCAGCCGGACCTCTCTCAGGTCTTAGGCTTTATTGCTGAGACTCTCGCCATTCTGGCGGCTCGGCAGGCTATACCATCGTCGGGGGCACCTACTCCACCGCCCGCGGCTCCAGTACATCATACAGCTGGGATTGAGGCATTCAAGAGATTGAGGCCTCCATCATTCCATGGGAGTGTGGACCCTCTTGCTGTGGAGGCATGGATCCTCCAGATGGAGAAGATCTTTGCGATCCTCTCGCCTACAGAGGAGGATAGAGTAGCATGGGCAGTTTTCATGCTAGAGGGCGAGGCCCACCATTGGTGGTTATCCGCATTGAGGACATGGGATTCGACCATGCAGGGTCAACCCTGGACTTGGGAGGAGTTCAAGGACACGTTTTATAAGAAGTACTTTCCTGTTGGGGCACGGGAAAAGAAAGAAAAAGAATTCATCAACCTAGAGCAAGGTTCGATGACCGTGGCCATTTATGAGGCTAAGTTCTCAGAGCTCTCTAGATTTGCGCCTCACATGGTTGCCAACGAGACAATGAAGGCAAGAAGGTTTGAGCAAGGGCTCAAGGATGTTATCATGGAGAAGGTCTCGGTTTTCAGGCATGCCACCTACCCTGAGGTAGTGGACAAGGCCTTATTGGTCGAGGCCAATTCAGAGACAGTGTCCAAGAAGAGGGAATTGGCGAGGGGCCAACCTAGTAGTTCGGCACCTCCAGAGAGGCGGGCTCGTACCGGCCCTTATCAGTATGTGTGGCCAACACCACCAATGAGGCCATCTTATGCGCCTCCAGCTCCACGGCAGTATGTGCCTCAGGCACCGCGACCTCAGGCTCTTCCAGCTCCACGTCCAGTTACACCTCAGACGGTGAGGTATGCTCCACCTTCGGCCCCTCTGACTTATGCACACGAGGTCTGCACTTCATGCGGCCGAAGGCACCAGGCAGGAGATTACCGAAGGGCATCTGGTGGATGTTTTCATTGTGGTCGCCAGGGCCATATGATCAGGGATTGCCCTAGTCGGCATTTACCAGGTCAGTCTCAAGGGATTAGGCCGCCAGCACGCCCAGCAGGATCATATCAGGCGTCATCCCAGGCTACCCGGTCTACACCTCAGCCTTGCCAGGTGAACCAGGGGCGAGTTTTTGCCTTGATAGAGGGCGATGCACTTGCATCTGATGATGTAGTGCAAGGTACGCGTTTAGAGTTCTTTAATTTTCCATAAACTATCATGTTGTGCCTTATTCCTTGTGTACGTATATGGCATGTTATATATCTATGTATCTATATGTATACTCTGTTGATGCATGGATTGACGTAGCTAGTTGAAATTTCAGGAACCCTATTAGTCAACGAATGTTTGGCTAGAGTGTTGATTGATACCGGGTCTACTCATTCGTTTGTCTCGCCGAGCTTTTCAGAAGGTTTTTCTATGGAGCCTAGTCAGCTAGAACTGGAGTTAGCCATTTCGACTCCTCTCGGCAAAACAGTGTTGACAAACAAAGTGTGTCGAAATAGTGTGGTTCAAGTGGGAAGCCATGAGTTGGCGGTTGATCTAATAGTTCTTGGATTCCAAGACTTTGACGTGATATTGGGAATGGATTGGTTAGCGGCACATCACGGGCATGTAGCTTGCTTTGAGAAAATGGTACTCTTCAAGCCAGTAGAAGGAAAACCATTCCACTTTCGCGGGTTGAAAAGTAGAGATATTGTTCGTTTTGCGGCGTTGAGCTTAGCTAACCCTGAGGCAAAGGACTCATCGACTATTCCGGTTGTGAGTGAATTTCTGGATGTATTTCCAGAGGAGTTACTAGGGTTGCCTCCAGACAGGAAGATTGAGTTTGTGATCGAGCTTGCACCAAGCACAACTCCTATTTTCAGGGCTCCGTATAGAATGGCCCCTATTGAACTCAAGGAGTTGAAGACTCAGTTGGAGAAATTACAAGGCCTTGGTTTCATACGACCAAGTGTCTCACCGTGGGGTGCCCCGGTACTGTTCGTTAAGAAGAAGGATGGCTCGATGCGGATGTGCGTCGATTATCGGCAATTGAACAAAGTCACTATAAAGAATAGGTATCCATTGCCTAGAATTGATGACTTGTTCGATCAGTTGAAAGGAGCAAGATTTTTCTCAAAGATAGATCTTCGGTCGGGTTATCACCAGTTGAAGATTAAGGCGGAAGATGTTCCCAAAACTGCTTTCCGGACTCGGTATGGGCACTACGAGTTCTTAGTGATGCCTTTTGGCCTCACAAACGTGCTAGCAGCCTTTATGGATTTGATGAACCGGGTGTTCCAGCCATGTCTTGATCGATGTGTGATCGTGTTTATAGATGACATCTTGATATATTCCCAAACACGGGAAGACCACATGCGAGACCTTTGTCTTGCTTTGGGAATGCTGAGAGAGCACAAGCTATACGCCAAACTTAGCAAGTGTGAGTTTTGGTTGGAAGAGGTGGCATTCCTAGGCCACGTTGTTTATGCGGAAGGCATCTCCGTTAATCCGAAGAAAATAGAGGCTGTTATGAACTGGGTGAGGCCCAAGAGTGTCACGGAGATACGCAGTTTTCTTGGTTTGGCAGGCTACTACAGGAGATTCGTAGAGGGTTTTTCCAGCCTTGCAGCACCACTCACTTACCTGACGAGGAAGAATGCGAAGTTTGTATGGAGTGACAAGTGTGAGATCAGTTTCATGGAACTGAAGAAGAGGCTTACTACAGCCCCTATAATTACTGTGCAATCCGGACCTTATGGGTATGAGGTGTATAATGATGCCTCGCACGTTGGACTTGGGTGTGTACTCATGCAGCATAAGAAAGTCATTGCCTATGCATCAAGACAATTGAAGGAGCATGAGAAGAATTACCCCACGCAAGACTTGGAGCTTGCCGCAGTCATGTTTGCACTTAAGATTTGGCGTCATTACCTTTATGGGGTGGAGTTCTATGTGTTCACGGATCACAAGAGTCTCAAGTATCTCTTTTCCCAAAAGGAGCTTAATCTAAGGCAACGACGTTGGATGAAATTTTTGAAAGACTATGATTGTACCATCCAATACCACCTGGGTAAAGCAAATGTAGTGGCTGATGCTCTGAGTAGAAGACCTCCGGGGTTATTAGCATGCATGTTGGTGCAAGAATGGAAGCTACTTGAAGATTTGGCAAATCTGGACATCAGTGTGAATGACTTCGTCCGTAGCCCTATCTTGGCAAATGTCACGGTTCGGCCATACATTATAGATTTGATCCAAGAATACCAAGCCACGGATGCTGAATTGTTGGCTTATCGGGACAAGGAAGTTGCTAAGGGTAGTGAAGAGTTCTCTCTCACTAGCCGAGGTGCTATCACATTCAAGGGAAGGCTGTGTGTCCCAACCAATGCAGATCTTCGGACGGAGATTTTGGATGAAGCCCACCGAGCAAAGTACACTGTGCATCCAGGGGGTACGAAGATGTACCGGAACCTCAAGAGTCAATTTTGGTGGCGGAATATGAAGAGGGATGTTGCTGAATATGTGGCACGGTGCGATATGGGTAGTAGTGGATCGTTTGACAAAGTCTGCTCATTTCTTACCCTACCGTACTACCTTCAACTCTAGTCAGTTGGCTGCACTATACATCAAGGAAGTAGTTAGACTACATGGGGTGCCAGTCAGTATTGTGTCAGATCGGGATCCAAGATTCACATCAAGATTCTGGAAAAGTTTTCCAGAAGCTATGGGTTCCTGACTTGATTTCAGCACTGCTTTTCATTCACAGACGGATGGACAAACCGAGAGGGTGAACCAAGTTATAGAAGACATGCTTCAGGCTTGTATGTTGGATTTCAAAGGCAGTTGGGAAGAGCACTTGCCTTTGGTAGAGTTCGCCTACAACAATAGCTATCAGGCGAGCATCCAAATGGCTCCATTCGAGGCTTTGTATGGGCGAAGCTGCAGGTCTCCTCTCTACTGGGATGAGGTAGGAAAAAGAAAAGTACTTGGTCCGGAGTTGATTGAGCAAACTGCTAGTATAGTCAAGATCATCCGGGATCGGTTGAAAGCCGCTCAAGATCGCCAAAAGAGCTATGCAGACACGCGCCGCAGGGACTTGGAATTCCAGGTTGGGGATCGAGTCTTTGTGAAAGTATCTCCTAGCAAAGGGATTATGAGATTCGGCAAAAGAGGCAAGCTTAGTCCTCGCTATGTTGGACCGTTTGAGATTATCACGCGGGTTGGTGAAGTTGCTTATCGAGTAGCTCTTCCACCTCACATGGCCGCGGTTCACAACGTTTTCCATGTGTCTATGCTTCGAAAGTACATTGCGGATCCTTCGCATGTCATAGACTTGGATCCGTTGGAAATTCGAGAGGATCTCATGTTAGTTGAGAGGCCGGTTCATATATTGGATCGGAGAGATCAAGTCCTTCGCACCAAAACGATTCCATTAGTTCTCGTGCAGTGGCAACATCATGCTCGAGAAGAGTCTACATGGGAGCGTGAAGCTGAAGTCAAAGCGAAGTACCCGAAATTGTTTGAATGAGTTTTGTATAGGTTTTGTATATGACTTGTAATTTTGTTTTGGTTTGTAATGCAAGTATCGTCTAAATTTCGAGGACGAAAGTTTTGTAAGGGGGGAGGATGTAGAGCCCCGGACTTTTTCATGCTTAATACATAGCACTTTCGTTGCCAATTTGCCTTTAAAGTAGTGCAATTAATAAATAAAGAAGAAATTAGAAATTTCGAAATGTTAGAAATGTTTCTTTTCGAAGTACGAACCCAACGCAAGTTAAATCATCAAAATCCGACGAGTGAGTTAAAAGATATGGCCAAAACAGTTTGGACCTACAGGCAACCGATCGCTCGATCCATGGAGCGATCGATCGGTCCAAAACCGATCGATCGGTAGCTATCGACTGATCGAAGAATTTGTATGGGAAAATTTTCCAGAGAGTTAAATTTTGGTCGAGAGCTCGGTCATAACCACTGATCGCTCGGTCTTCATGTTTTTGCAGAAATTTCATTAAGGGTGTTTTCATCTTTTGGACGTTTCACTCATACCTTAAAGGCTTTGCCTGATCATTTGAGGGTTCATACACAACCTTTAGAGTCTTTTGAGAGATAGAGAGAAAGGAGAAGGGTTTCCAAAACCTAGGTTTTCATTTGGGGAGAAATCAAAGGGGTTAAGACCCTAGATCAACCTCAAGCCCGTTTTCTTCAAGATCAAGGCTCAAGCATTCGAGGAGCTCGTGATTCAAGCTAGGGCAGTAACTACACGGTCGTTTTTGGAAGGGGTTTCTTCCTCACTTCTTCAAGGTCGGTACTTCTTGCTACCCTCCTAGTTATAGTTCTTCTTTTCCTTTATTTTCTTTGTGTTCCTTTATACATCCATGTATTATGAGATGGGTTTTGAATGGTGAATGGGGAATGGTGAATGGAGATGAATGTGGGTGATTGGATGCCGTGTGTATTGATGTGATGGATGAACGGGGAAGGCATTGTACCCATAATGAACATACATATGTGATGTGAGTAAAACCCACCTAGAAAAGCATGTTGTAGGGTTGATAAATAATGAATGCACCATGTTTGATGAAATGCCAAGGTGAATAAAATGAATAATAAATTAAGAAAATGCATGTTTAAGGTTTATGGAAATTGCTAGGGTCATGATAGTGTGATTGTTCGCTTTCCCTAAATGATATGAATATTAAATTGCTCAAATCATTGATGTTATGTGTTATGAATTACTCAAATGTCATATTTAATTCCAAATGCAAGTATGCACACGACCTCACGAGCACGCATACATGACATGATTTACCGAGGTTTTCAAGAATGGGATTTAGAGGTGGGGCATATCCTACGATATGTTTTACCTCGCTTTTGGCAAGGACAAGACAATCATGCATTTTCATAAGAAGGGTCTCCCTTCCCTCGCAAGTGCATCTCACAAGGACATCTCACAAGTGAATCTCACAAGTGGAAGGACAAGCATGAGCATTCTAGGAAGAAGGGTCTCCCTTCCCTCACAAATAGTTTACTTTTCCGAGTAAGCATGACATGACATAGCATGACAAGCATGAGCATTCTAGGAAGAAGGGTCTCCCTTCCCTCACAAGTAGATTACTTTTCAGAACAAGCAAGCATGATACACGCATGGCATGACATGACACGCATGATACAAGCATGACACGCATGACATGGTAGACAAGGTTTCAAGCATAAAAATGGTAATTTCAATCAAGTCAAGTGCACAAGATTTCAAGGGTTCTTACCGACTTTTATGAATGCAAACATGATGAATTATATTGCTTTACTTTATTGACATGATATGAATCATTCCTGCTTTATATGCGTGAATTGTTTCCTGCTTTATGTATGCTATCCGTATGCTATGACTGTTGGTTAGCGCTTGGTACCCGCTGAGTATTCCATGCTCAGCCGTACTTCTTATGTCGGCAGGCGATGGCAGAGCAGCTGCTCCTTTTGATATCTGTGCTCTGAGCCCTTGGGTGGAGGAGGAGTACGTCGAGGAACCTTTGGAGGAACCTCCAGTAGAGGGTTATCATTAGGTGGTGGTAGATTTTGAGTGAATAACTGTGGGTGAGATGAGAGATATACATTCATGTATTTTGGCGGGTCTGTCCGCACTTTCTTTTGGATTCCTTTTGTGTAAACTTGGATTCGGATATACATAGAGGTTTGTTTAGACTTCCCCTGTGCTATGTTAGAGTATGTTTCCGCTGTTTATATCCTCTATTGTATATGCTCTATGGGTTTTTGCAGGTTGGTTTGTCAAGCAAGTCATGTAAGCCATGATTAGTCGTCCAAAGTTCACTCTAAGTCCTAGGGTGGGTTTTGGGTCGCGACAGATATGATCCATCTCTCCATCGTACATCTCCAGTTCTTTAATAAAACCCATCATCTTCATGACGTGTTCTCTGATAGAAGTTCCCTCTTTCATCTCGATGGTAAGAAGAGACCTTAACACTGTTTGTTTGGCAGACTTATTCTCTATACCAAACATCTCATTAAGGTGTTGCAAAATGTTTGAAGTATTATCCATATACTTATGATGATTATATAGGATATTGGATAATGATACTCACCCAATCCCTTGTTGTCTGATTAGAACGATTCCATAAATCAGCTTCAGCCAGCAGATCTGGTGTTGAATCCGGGAGAACCATAGGTTTAGGAGTTGTAAAACACAGGGTAAGCTTTTCAGTAGAGAGTACCAGGTATATCCTAAATTCCCAATCTACATAGTTAGTTCCAACTAACTTCTCATCATGAAGAATTTCAGTTATAGGATGAAGGCCTGTCATGATCTAATCAAATGACAAATAAGATAGTATTAGGGATCTATTGTATTTATTAATTACTATTAGATTATGGGTATGTTCTAATAGTATTGCTAATTTTAGGAAGTTTCAATTGGCATCGAAAACCTAGACATTGGCTTATGTAATCCTGCCTTTGGGCACAACATCACATTGCCTTGAATAGGAAGACAGAAACTATCTTCTCTATTTTCACAGATCTCATCTTGTGAATTCTGGAGCACTCAATCTACTATCTGATCTATAAGGGATATTATATTCATGCTTTGGCATTATTATATAATATCTCTTATTCATGTCCCCACCCACCATAAACCTAATAAACACCTAGCGAAAGCTCACACTTTGGCGTTATTGCTCCCACTATTTGCTTATATAGTTTTTACCATGTTCTCACATAGGTGAGAGGGATTGGGCCCGGCTTTGGCCTGTCAGCTTACTCATACTCCCCACTATAAGATCACATAGTGTATGGCAAAAGATCATAATACTTAGGGACTTGTCCCCAGTCTTATATACACATGATATATTAGGGCAATTATTTCAACAGAATAATTAATCATATAAATTAAAACAGATATCATCTCATGATAAAATAAACAGCAGTTATCATCTTATGATAATAAAACAATAATATACGAGATTAATCACTATGGGTTAAATAAAATTAAAATGCATGGATGTAAGAGAATGATATAAGAATAAAGGTAACTCGTAAACTCCTTTGTGATCCCTTCCTTTATCATCTTATGGAGATCACATTGCAGCATCCTCCTTTGCAGCATCTCCACCAATGCATTATACAGAATTTAAATGGCATTAGGAAAACTAGTATTCCATTCACCCTTTTCAGGGAAACCGAATGAATCTGCCATTTACAGATTGCCAAAACCTACTACATATTATCCTCTAATATGAATGCATGATAAACAATTTATCATAAAATAAATTTGACCCATAACTATAATCTCATATAATTAGATGCAACATGGTGATGGAGTAATTTTCTGATATTTAAAAAGATTTAAAATATTGATAACAATTATCAATTAGCTCGATAAAATCTATATCTTATATAGATCAAACCCCGGAGAATAAAACTATTGTATTTTCCATCAAACAATTTTCATAAAATTATTTTTAAAATATAAGATAGGATTTTCTTAAATCTTTACAATATTTTATTCCTTACTTGAATGTAAGATCTTTTTTCGAATGGAAGATCATTTCATAAAGATTGGTTCTACTATTATCCAATATAAAAATAAAAAATTAAGAGAATTGAAAATCCTAAATATGACCTCATCATAAAATAGAGTTTTATAATTTTTTGAATAAAATCTATTTATAGGAAAAATCATTCATTAATTATTTTAAAAAATGAATAAATATATATTAAATGATCAAATCATTTAAAAGGGATTTTCAAAATAAACTATTTATTTTAAAAATAATTATATCACATATAGTACTAGTTTTTAAAATTATTTAATTACCATTATCAAATCTCATTCGAAAGTATAATTGTCGCGCCCCAAAATACCCTCTAGGAGTTAAGGGATACTTTAGAGGTGACTATTCGTACCTGACAAACCGTCCTGTAATGAACAAGGTAAACATAACATAATAATAACATTAATCAAAGTGCGGAAGCTATTTCATGAAAGCGGAAGCGTGAACTAACTTTTTCTTTTCTTCTATAACTCAAAACAGTATCCCAAGTAAACATATACATTATACATCAAGTCAAAGGTGGACATGCCCACCTATCAAAATACAAAATGAGAACCTCGCAACTCTCTCTCACTCAATAATCACCCCCATGGGGCCAGTGGTCTAAGTCCCTCGCCTCAACCTGAGGCTCAACTACCGACTCTTCATATAGTTCTTCCTCGTTGTAGTCCTTCTCAACCCAAGGACCCGGAGCACAAATATCAAAAGGGACCCATGCACCTGCCGACATAAAAGTATGACTGAGTATGAAATACTCAGCGAGTACAAGCCACTAACTAACAATAGCAATAACAAAGCACAACAATAATAACCACAATACACAACATCAACTTTAAGCGATACTAGCAACATATGGCATACATAACATTTAAAGTAAAGCAAGGTAATAATCCTGACATGCTTGAATGAATGCAAAACTCCGGTAAAACCCATATTTAGAAATCATGACTTATTCTTGAAATTAGCTTTTCTTGTTTTACAAAACTTGCTTATCATGTTAAAACTTGTTCTTGGATTGTGGGAATCACACCTGTCTTGCTTGTTCTTGTCATATTCTTGATATGTTCTTGATTTGACTTGCTTGCATACTTGTGAGCCAGAGGTTAGTGCCCTTGAGGCGACTTGTGAGTCAGGAATATAAATTCCCTTCAACGAAATAGTACACCAACCTCCTTGGCTTGTTTTCTTGTGAGCTAGGTATGACATATCTTGCGATATGCCCTACCCTTGACCGGCCCAATGTCTGGCTTTATCATTCCTGCTTGTTTTACTTGTGAGCTAGGTATAACATATCCTAGGGATATGCCCTACCCTTGACCGGCCCGATGTCCAGCTTTATCAATTGTATCGCAAATCACGTTTCTTGTACATGTTGTTTCTTTCAAATACTTATACTTTTAAAAACATCGGTTCATGCATGCATGCGTGTGTCGTGTGACAATATGTGAGCATAATAATTACATGACGAGATTGAATGCAACATATAACATTTTGATAATTATAGTTACATGTGGAGTCTAGGAAACTCGTGAAGCATATTATTTTATTCCACATTTTGCACATACATTATAATAAACACCTTGCATGCAACATTTGTTTAACCCTTTATTCAGGTTTCCTTAATCTTAGGTTTTTAACTCATTCATGCATTTTCTCCACATTTAATATGCAACACTTCCATAGCCATTTTATTCGAGTCCTTAGTTCATACATTTCCACAAACACATAGTGTGCGTTTATTATGAGTACTATGCCCTTCCACCATTTTCCATCACACATAACATTCATATGGCATCCCATCGCCTCACCCTTCATCCATTCTCACATCCCACACCATTTATTATCTTGTTCATTCTGGGGAAAGTTAAGGTATTACAACAAGAAGGGGAAAATAGGGGAGATCAATACACTACATTCAAGAGAAAAACTAGGTTATTGCTAAGTGAGTTAGTAGGGTGTACTAACCTTGAAGAAAAGAAGAAAACCCTTGAGAATGCCGTGGAAGATGCTGCCCTAGCTTCGAAAAGAACTCCACACGAGCTTGAGGGTGGATTTGAGAAATCCAAGCCCTTGGGATGATTCTAGGGTTCACAATACCTTGATTCTCTCAAGCTGAAACTCTAGGAGGAAAACCCCTTTCTCCTCTCTCACTCTCACTCTCACTCAAAGTATGATGCCTTAGCGTTTATGAACCCTTATGGCTCGAGAAAGCCTTTATAGGCAAGGGTAGAATGCCCAAAATACAAAAAAGCCCTTAATGAAATTTCTGCAAACCACGAAAGACCGAGTGATCGGTGCTTATGACCGAGCGATCAGTGTTTTTGACCGAGCGATTAGTTGAAAACGCCCTCTCTAGAATTTTTCCCCATACAAAAAGGTGAACCAGTCGATAAATATTGATCGATCGGTTGTGTACCAATCGATCGCTAGTTTGGACCGAGCGACTGGTGTTCTACAAATTTTGATACTTAGTCTATTTTGCTGTTTCGGCCATATCTTTTGACTTGTTCGTCGAATTTGACGATTCAACTTGCGTTGGATTCATCATTCGAAGGGGAACGTTTCCGATGTTTTAGAATTTTCTAATTCTTCTTTATTTATTAATTGTACTACGTGAAAGGCCAATTGGCTATGAGAACACTATTCATTAGGTATGAAAAGTTCCGGGGCACTACATGTTGGACATATATACCCTTGAAAGACAATAAGAGACTTTTCTATGTTGATTAGACAAGCATCATATTCACACAACCAACTATAAAGGGTATTTATATTAATTACTGTCTCATATGATGAAGACATAAAGTTCCATAGGTAACATTGTAGGAAAATCATGCAAAGGTTGCGAGGAGATATAATTTTCCAGTTCCATGTAAACCTAATATTGTTCGAAGCCTCTAGAGTACTGGTTGGGCGCCGTACTTCATCATGGCTTGCACATGTATAGTTCTATGAGATATTGTGATGAATCTCATTCACAGAGAGTGGTGACTCTTAACTAACATGTGAGTATGTGTAAGAAGTACATAATACTGAACGGGGTCACTAGTGGATACCCTATGGAATACACTGTCAGATTGTATTAGGGTTATCCATTTGACAAATTGTCCTTAGACCTGAGAGGTTAACATCTTCTCAGACATCTGTCTATATGGCTTTGATGTGCCATTCGACAATGTCCAATACACAGGACTAACTCCGGGTACGTTGGGTCATGTACACAATGTTTGGAGAAGTGTGTAAACACTCAATAAAGAATCCACAACTCCTTAATTGGAGATAATGATATCGAGGTGATACTTGTTGAACTGAACTGTTAAATCTAGTATTGGTGCTTTTCGGTAAAAGGGTCTTTATCGAAGTTGATATTTTCAGTATGGAAAAGTATATATAAATTTATATATGTCAGTTCTTTTCTAATGTTTCTTCAAAAGTGTTTTGGAGGTTCAGTTCAATGAAAAAGTAATCATGAGAAAGGGTTCTATTCATAAGCTAGGGACTAGACAGTGGAATTGTTCCAATCCCGGAAGCTTACAAGTGATATCGGAATGTGGAAGGATTTATTTGTAAATATATTGTGAGATGGTACTTACAAGCAATTCTCTAATTTCTAGAGGTTAATCACATTGTGTTAATGGACATTAATTAGGATAAGGATAAGATTAGTTGGACACTAATGGATAAGGTTAGTTTCTATTTTGATTAATCCTAATTAATTAAGGAGAAATCAAACAGGAAACAAATTGAGAAATTCTAATTGGATTAGAAAGTGGATTTTGAGTTGCAAGTAACTCAAATCCTTATAAATAGAGGTGGACGTCCAAGGCTTGTGGGCAATTTAATTTTCCAGAATTTTTGGATTCCTCTCCTCCCTCTCTCAATACCTCACGCCCCTCTCTCTCCCATTGAAAAGGTGTAAGGTCACACCCTCCACCTCTCTTCTCTCTTGTCTTCTAGGTTGAATATCAAGAAGAAGAAGATCATCAATTCTTGTTTGATCAAGAAAGGTTCTTGATAATAAAGATTGGATCTTTATTTCAAGATCCTAGAGCTGAAAATTTGGAAGGGGCATTAGCTTCCATTAGAGAAAGCTTTAAAGGAACAAGAAGGTTCATGTGAATCGACAGGAGACTTGACACTTGTGAAGTTTTGCGAGTACTATTCTAACGTGGATTTGACTTAACAATTTCAAAGTCGCAAAGGTGATTGTTATTCCTACCTTCATTGAATAAAATCAACTAGAATCTTAGTCAGATGTTGGGATTCGATGTATGCCCCCCAAGAACTGTTTTTCTAAAATTAAAAAGAGGCATACTTTCACTACATTCTCCTCCCTTACAAAAATTTCATTCTCGAAATTTGGACGATACATACACGTACAAAACAACAACAAAAGTTTTACACGGCAATACATAATACCCTATGCAAATAACTCCGGGTACTTTTCTTTGACTTCGGCCTAGTATTCCCATGTGGCCTCTTCTCGAGCATGATGTTGCCATTGCATGAGAACCAATGGAATAGTCTTGTTGCGAAGCACTTGATCCCTCCAGTCCAAAATCTGAACCGGTTTCTCCACAAGTGTGAGGTCCTCTCGAATCTCAATCGGACCAAGCTCGATGAAATGGGATGGGTCCGGAATATATTTCCAGAGCATAGAAATATGGAACACATTGTGGACCGTTGCCATATGAGTGGGTAAGGCAACACGATAAGCCACCTCACCGACTCTAGTGATGATCTCGAACGGACCCACGTATCTTGGACTGAGCTTGCCTCTCTTTCTGAATCTCATAACACCCTTGGTCGGTGAAATCTTAACAAAAACCAAGTTGCCAACTCGAAATTCAAGATCTCTCATTTGGTTGTCGGCATAACTCTTCTTTCGATCCTGTGCGGTTTTCAACCTTTCCCGGATAAACTTGACCCTTTCTGCAGTTTGCTCAATCAATTCTGGGCCTAAGATCTTCCTTTCTCCCACTTCATCCCAATACAAGGGAGATCTGCAACTCCTCCCATATAAAGCCTCAAAATGTGTCATTTGGATGCTCACTTGATAACTGTTATTGTAGGCGAACTCCACCAATGGTAGGTGATCTTCCCAACTGCCTTTAAAATCTAGCATACAAGCTCAGAGCATGTCTTCTATCACCTGATTCACTCTCTCGGTTTGCCCATCGGTCTGTGGATGGAAAGCTATGCTAAAGTTTAGTCGGGAACCCATGGTGCCCTGAAAGCTCTTCCAGAACCTGAATGTAAATTTAGGATCCCGATCTGACACGATGCTTACTGGTACCCCGTGCAACTAAACTATTTCCTTGATGCACAGTGCTGCTAACTGATTTGAATTGAATGTAGTTGGGTACGACAAGAAGTGGGCGGACTTAGTTAATCTGTTAATCACCACCCAAATAGCATCGGTGTTTCTAGCCGCCTTTGACAACCCCATAGTAAAATCCATGGAGATGTGTTCCCATTTCCACTCAGGAATGAGGAAGGATTGTAAAAGTCCTACAGGTCTCCTATATTCAGCTTTGACTTGCTGGCACACCAAGCATCGGGACACGTACTCGGCCACTTCTCTCTTCATGTTTCGCCTCCAAAAGTGCCCTTCAAGTTTCTATACATTTTCGTACCCCCAGGGTGTACTGTATACTTGGAACGGTGGGCTTCATCTAGAGTCACTCTCTGGAGATCTACATCGGCAGGAACGAAAGTCTACCCTTGAACATGATTGCTCCATCACGGTTCGTGGCGAACTCATCACTTCCTTTGCTAACCACCTTGTCACGGAAAGAAATCAACTCGACATCTATTACTTGCAGCTCTCGGATCGGATCTATGATGCATGACTTTACCGTGATATTTGTCATCAATGGCCCATGAGTAGGATGAACAAAGCAAATGTCGAGGTTGGAGGCATCCTCCAACAATTTCCATTCTCGAACCATCATATACATCACAAGTCCATGTGACTTCCTACTCAATGCATCCGCCACTACATTGGCTTTGCCCGGATGATATTGAATTGAGCATTCATAGTCATTTAAGAACTCCATCTATCGTCTTGCCTTAAGTTCAACTCCTTTTGGGAGAATAGGTACTTTAAGCTTTTATGGTCCGTGAACACCTCAAACTGTTCCCCGTAGAGATAATGTCGCCAAATCTTCAAGGCAAAGACAACCGCGGCGAGCTCTAAGTCGTGAGTGAGATAATTCTTCTCATGCTCTTTCAATTGCCTTGAGGCGTAGGCAATGACCTTTCCGTGTTACATGAGCACACATCCCAACCCCATGTGGAAGGCGTTACTATAAACGACAAAACCACCACTCCCAGATGGAACTGTGAGGACGGGATCCGTAGTAAGGCGTTTCTTCAACTCCTGAAAGCTCACTTCGCATCTGTCACTCCAACTGAACTTGGCATTTTTCCTCATCAAGTAAGTGAGAGGTGTAGCCAAACTGGAGAATCCACAAACCTCCGGTAATAGCTGGCCAACCCGAGGAAACTCCGAATCTCGGTGATGCTTCTAGGTCTCTCCCAGCTCATTACCGCCTCAATTTTTGCTAGGTCAACTGAAATGCCTTCGGCTGATACTACATGCCTGAGAAATGCCACCTTCTCCAACCAGAACTCGCACTTACTTTGCTTGGCATACAATCTATGCTCACAAAGCGTCTCTAGAGTAAGGCGAAGGTCTCGATCATGATCCTCCCGAGTCGGGGAGTATACCAAAATGTTGTCTACGAACACCACGACACATCTATCGACACACTACATTCAAGTGAAAAACTAGGTTATTGCTAAGTGAGTTAGTAGGGTGTACTAACCTTGAAGAAAAGAAGAAAACCCTTGAGAATGGTGTGGAAGACGCTGCCCTAGCTTCAAAAAGAACTCCACACGAGCTTGAGGGTGGATTTGAGAAATCCAAGCCCTTGGGATGATTCTAGGGTTCACAATACCTTGATTCTCTCAAGTTGAAATCCTAAGAGGAAAACCCCTTTCTCCTCTCTCACTCTCACTCTCACTCAAAGTATGATGCGTTAGGGTTTATGAACCCTTCTGGCTCGAGAAAGCCTTTATAGGCAAGGGTAGAATCCCCAAAATACGAAAAACCCTTAATGAAATTTCTGCAAAATGCAAAAGACCGAGCGATCGGTGCTTATGACCGAGCGATCGATGTTTTTGACCGAGCGATCGGTTGAAAACACCCTCTCTGAAATTTTCCCCATAGACAGTTTGGACCGAGCGATCGGTGTTTTGCAAATTTTGATACTTAGTCCATTTTCCTATTTCAGCCATATCATTTGACTCGTTCATCGGATTTTGACGATTCAACTTGTGTTGGATTCATCATTCGAACGGGAACATTTCCGGCATTTTAGAATTGTCAAATTCTTCTTTATTTATTAATTGTACTACGTGAAAGGCCAATTGGCTATGAGAACACTATTCATTAGGTACGAGAAGTTCCAGGGCGCTACAATAATAAAAATAATTATTTATTTATTCATCTCATGAACAAATAAATAAAAAAACTATGAGCATCATTAAATAAATAGAATTAAATTCATCTCATGAATTAATTCATCTATTTAATTATACTTTAAAATAAACAAAAAAATACTCCCTCACCATGAGCTTTGATACCACTTGAAGGGGGATCCAGATAAAAATCTGTGCAGAAACTGGATCCTGATGATCTTTACACCATAGAAAGCGACTAATATTATCTATGAGTTTTAGTCATATTACCTCGGTGAATGATGTTCAATGGTGAAGCTAAATCCACTCGAACCGTCAGAACTCTTTGTAGAGATTTCTCGAAGAAATACTCGAAGCTCAATCCTTGTTCTTTGTTATCCCCGCGAAGCTTTAGAATCTCTACTTGGAATTGAATAAGCAAGAGGAAGAAGTTGGAGTAATGGTGTAGACTTTCTATCACCCAAAACCCTAGAATTGAAGAACCCAACTTGGATGCATCCTTGTAGCTCACGAAAATCCCTAGGGAATACCCTAGGGGCTCAATGTTTTGGAGAGGAGGAGAGTGAGGGAAAAAATTCTGGAGAATTAATGATTATCCACTCTCACATGTTTTGGGTGTTGAGTATTTATAGATTGGATCAAATCAAAATCCTACTCCAACTACAACTTATCCCTTTAGGAGTTATTTATTAATAATAACTCTTATTATTGATTTAAATAAATCCTAGTTTAACTATAACTACTTTAGCTATAGTAATCCTACTAATTAAAGAGTCATTTTCAAAAAAAAGATTCCTTAATTAAAAGGATTAGTCAACAACCAACCAATCCTAATCCAATTAGAATTTCTCCAAAGGGGGCGTGAGCACAAGGGGGGCATGAGCTTTGGGGAGCCTTGGCTCCTAGTTTGGATCCAATTCCATCTTATCTTAATCCTTGTTGCATTCCAACAATTGGAATTTAATTCCATGATTAATAGAATTATTATTCAATAACTATTCAAGTAACCAAATCCTAATCCAATTAGGAGAACTAAAGTGGGCGCCCCACCCTAGGGTTTAAACCCATGGGCTTGGGCCCATATCAAAGGTCTATCTTTATGGGTTTATGGATATGGGTCAAACCCATTTCCCCTTTAATTAGGTTAATTAGATAATTACTAATATAATCCCTTAATTTAAATGAACAATTAATTTAAACTATAGATTAACTTTTAATCTTTTTAATCAATGATTAACATTTAATCATTTTTAAATAATTGATTAACTTTTAATCAAAATCTATGAGCTTGTATTTCCTATGTGAGCATCTCCACAGATTGCCCTGGGACATTCTTACCTTGGCTTACCCAATGTTATCCCATTGATCATAAACAAGAATTACATTGGAATTGCAACTGAGGTGAGATATCCATTTTGCAATTGAATCCCAGTGTTTGAACATTAACCAATATGGATCCTGTAGAGACCCGAATCTTTTTCATGTTTTTAGTGCATTGCATTAGGGGTATTATAGTCCTTATGATGTTTTGATGTTTATTGTATTATATATCTAATTATGGTGATGTAAACTAGGCTTAATCAACTTGTAACGGATGGATGTCATGGCACATCCTAAATTTAGGAAGCTCTAGTTTTGGCACCGTTCACGGGAATTGAGTGATTCTTGAACCATTAGAAAGGTGTTGGAACCTTCTTCGAGGTTCATGTTTAGTGTTTTTCCTCATTTTGAGAGTTTAAGTCAAGTCAATAGTGAGTTTTGTTTAATGGAAATGCAGATCAGTCAACTTTGGGGATATTTTAGTCTATAAATTAAGTAGAAATTGGAAATTCTAAAACGCCAGAAATGTTTATTTTCGAGAGACGAATCCAACGCAAGTTGAATCGTCAAAATCCGATGAACGAGTAAAAAGTTATGGCCAAAACAGTAAAGGGAGTCAAAACCTGTAGGAACCAATCGCTCGATCAGAACCAGCGATCGATCGGTCCAAAACCGATCGATCGGTATCTATCGACTGGTCCAAAATTTTGTATTGGGAAATTTTCCAGAGAGTGTGTTTTTGACCGATCGCCCGGTCATAAACACCGATCGATCGGTAGGCAACCGATCGCTCGGTCATAACCACCGATCGCTCAGTCCTTCGAGTATTTTTGCTGATTTTTAGTAAGGGCTTTTTGGTCTTTTTGTTCTCAGACCTTGAGGCTATAAATAGGGGGTCCTACTCGAAATATTAAAATACTCCACCTAGTTCTAACCTAATTTGGCAAAAAGGGGAGAAACACTAGGGTTTTGAGAGAGGGTTTTGCTTGGAGAAGAAGGAGGTTGCTAGAAGATTGAGAGGAAAGTTGGGAAATCGTCCTCAAAGCTTCTCCAAATCGTCTCGGGAGCGTTTTGAATCCAAGGGAAGGATTCCTAAGGTCGATATACTATCCTAATCAACTTTATTTTAAGGTTTTGTGAATGTTAAGATGCTAGGAATGGTAGAAATAGATGTTTGATGCATTTTCCCTAATTTTCTAAGAAGCAAGCTAATTATGGATGGATATGTGGATTAGAAATGTGGATTAAATGTGGATAGAATGTATGGAGGATGGGATTAATTTGTGGATGTGGATGAATATATGGATTGTATGGATGAAATTATGATTTGATGAATGCATGAAAAGGTGGAGAAACAATGGATTCATATTATGTGTACTCAAGGTGTTTGTGAAAATGTCTGTGAGAATAAATGCTATGATACTTTTATAAAAATGGTGGTAAATGGATTATAAATGATGTTAAGAATTATGATAAGAAATATATATGTGATTGTTTGTTAAGTATACTTAATTACTTGCTTGGGAATTGATAGTCGGGAAGGTAAGAACTTAGAGGAACATCTCTCAAACCGGGAATTCTCTAACTATTTGGTATGGGACATATAGTGGAGTTTCCATGGTGGGAAATCGGAAGCTAAGCAATTACCGACTCGAACGTTAATTTCGACACTTAAGCACATAAGCACGTGCATGTTAAGATAAGAGTCTCACAAGTCACACATGTGGACCACAAGCATGAGCATGGCATACGTATGACATTCTGAATAAGCATAAGCATGGCATGGTCCGTATCCGCCAAGAACGGCATGTCTCATTACTGTGTGATCTGAATAAGTGCATAAGGCATGGTCCGTATCCGCCAAGAACGGCATGTCTCATTACTGTATGATTTGAATAAGTGCATAAGCATAAGCATAAGCATCTCACAAGCACGTGGTCTCGTAAGCATAAGTATCTCATAAGTGTATGGTTTTCTAAGTCTAAGATTCTCACAAGTACACGAGTCAAGGTGATGATATGATGTATATGCGCACATGTTCTTCCGCACTCTGATTTATGTTATTATGCTATTGGATATGTTTCTGACTAAGTGCAGGTATATTATTATTGTTGGTTGGATTTTATATACATTGAGTACCTTTGTACTCAGCCGGACTTTGTCTTGGCAGGTTTAGGGCAGGAGTACACGGTGGAGCCGTGGGTTGAGGAAACATACATTGAGGAAGGAGGTGAAGGTGTGCCTGCCGAGGAGAGAGCCGGAGACTTGGGCGGCTACACCTCTTAATTTACATTTCTTTTCATTGAGAGAGTTTTGTATTTGACTTTTAGAGGATGTTGCTCAGTAGACTTCTTATTAGTTGTGTATCAGACTTGTTGGTTCATTGTGAGTTGTATATATAGACCTTAGACTTGTGCAGGTTGGATTGGGTTTATATATCGGAATTTTATTACTCTAATTTTTGGGAGACTCGTGTAGTAGCCTTGTATGCATGGTTTGTAAGCAGGTTTAAGTAATGTGGGGATTCCAAAGTCTTATTTTAGCCTTGTGGGATTTTGGGGTCGTTACAGAGGTGGTATCAGAGCTCAAGGCATTAGGTTCCCTTGGGCTAAGTTGTCCTCTCAGTAGGGGTTATGTTTATGTCACTCCGGGTCTGATACCAGAGGATATCAATCAAAGCACAAGGAATTAGAGTCCTTAGGGCTAAGGTATTAAGTATAGGATACAGGAAGATGTCAACCTTAGGAAAGCAACATCAAGTTTAGGATTTTAAAATGGTTCAGGATTGAGTTTTGGTTTAAGTGTAGACTCAGGAATTTTATGTGAGTGTGCCCCTAAATGAGTTGTTTTCTTCTTCTCAAGACTGTAAGAATGAGGAGAGGTGGAAGAAACCATAGGAATGGAGGAGGCAGTGTGACAGATGGGGATTCCCCAGATGGTGCTTCCCAAGCCAATGTGAGTCGGGCTATGGAAGCTATTGCAGCAGCCATGGAGAGGCAGGCTGAAATTATGGCTCAGCAAACTGCATTGCTAGCAGCTGGTCAAGCTAGGCAAGAGAGGCAGATTGATGTTCACCCACCCCGTCCCAACGGAGTGGAAGCTTTTAGGAGGATGAATCCTCCAGCCTTCTACAGTAGTACGGATCCCTCAGTTGCTGAGCTGTGGATCATGCAATTAGAGAAGATTTTCATCGTGCTTGAGGCTACCGATGAGCAGAGGGTGAAATGGGCCTCCTTCGTCATGGAAGGCGAGGCTGAACATTGGTGGAGGGCCGCATCTAGGCAGAGGAATGAGGTGCGAGCCGGACAAGAGTGGACTTGGGGAGAGTTCCTCGACATCTTCTACGAGAGATACTTCCCGATGTTTGTGAGAGATCAAAAGGAGATTGAATTCTCTACCTTGGAGCAAGGGAGGATGTCAGTGGCCGAGTATGAGGCCAAGTTTGTAGAGCTTTCTAGGTTCGCTCCTCACTTGATTGCTACGGAGAGAATGAAGGCAAAAAGGTTTGAGCGAGGTTTGAAGGATTTTATTCGGGAGAAAGTTTCGATACTTCAACTCGAAACATGTAGGGAGGTGTATCAGCGCGCTTTGATAGCTGAGAAGAATTCACAGGAGTTTTTGAAGAAGAGGGAGAAGATGCAACCAAGCAGGTTTGTCCCCCAGGACAAGAGGTTGAGGATAGCAGGTCCTATGCCCATTGCTAGGCCTACTCAGGTAGCCCCACGAGTAGCTCAGGTGGCTCCGCCTACTACTGGCATTCAGCTGTTTGATGTATGCCGCCAGTGCGGAAAGAGGCACAGAGTAGGAGAGTGTAGGGCAATTACTGGAGGTTGTTTCCATTGTGGAGAGGTCTCACACCGGATCCGAGATTGCCCACTCCTCTTTCAGCAGGGGATTCAGTCGACTCAGCCACAGGGAGTCAGGCCCCCAGGTAGGCAGTCCACACAGCAGAGGCCACCACAGGGTCCTAGACTTCAGCAGCCTCACCAGCCAGCTCAGGGTCGAGTGTTCGCTACCTTGAAGCGGGATGCACAGGCGTCCGATGACGTTGTGCAGGGTACGTTTAATTGTGTTTTAGTCAATTAAAATATTGTTTTGATGCTATGTGTGTGATATTAAATGTTATCTGGTATGATGTATGATGCATGTATGTATTCATGATTTGACAAATTGGCCTTGTGTATTAATTCAGGCTCATTGTTGATAAATGATTTCTTCGCTCATGTTTTGATCGATACTGGTTCCACTCACTCCTTCGTTACACCTAGTTTTGCACGAGAGTTTCCGATGGAGCCAAGTCTGTTAGATCGTGAATTGTCTATCACTACTCCTGTCGGTAGTTCAGTCATTACTGATAAGGTCTATCGAGCTTGTGATATTTGAGTAGGCCAGAGAGAGATGCCAGCTGATCTGATTGTCCTTGAGTTCCAAGACTTCGACGTCATTTTAGGCATGGATCGGCTTTCCAAATACCATGGGCATGTCGACTATTTTGGGAAGGTAGTCAACTTTAGACCAATCAGTGAGCCCTCTTTTCGTTTCCAAGGGTTGAAGAAGAAGGACTTAGCTCGTTTCGCGGCATTGAGTCTTACTACCTCGGAAGCACCAGATTCCTCAAGTATTCCAGTTGTAGAGGAATTCATGGATGTCTTTCCTAAAGACTTACCGGGTTTGCCACCAGATAGAGAAGTAGAGTTTGCGATTGAGTTGGCTCCGGGTACGGCACCCATCTCTAAAGCGCCATATAGGATGGCTCCAGCAGAGTTGAAAGAGCTTAAGGAGCAGATTGACGAATTGCTTGGTCTTGGATTTATCCGCCCAAGTGTATCACCTTGGGGAGCTCCTGTTTTGTTTGTGAAGAAGAAGGATGGTTCGATGAGGATGTGCATCGACTATCGGCAATTGAACAAGGTCACTATCAAGAACAAATATCCTTTGCCTAGGATCGACGACTTGTTTGATCAGTTGCAAGAAGCTAAGTATTTCTCCAAGATCGACTTAAGGTCAGGCTACCATCAACTGAAGATAAAGGCGGAAGATGTGCCTAAGTCTGCTTTCAGGACCAGATATGGGCATTTTGAATTCTTAGTCATGTCATTCGGTTTGACAAATGCTCCGGCAGCATTCATGGATCTCATGAACAGGATCTTCAAGCCGACTCTGGACCGCTTTGTGATCGTGTTCGTGGATGACATTTTAGTGTACTCCAGGACACAGAAGGAGCATGAGATGCATCTCCGGATCACCCTGAAGACACTCCGTGAGCATAAGCTATATGCTAAGCTTAGCAAGTGCGATTTTTGGCTAGAAAAAGTAGCATTTCTAGGCCATGTAGTGTCAAAAGATGGGATTTCAGTTGACCATGCTAAGATAGAAGCAGTGGAAGGATGGGGGAGACCTAAGAGTGTTACAGAGGTTCAAAGTTTCTTGGGCCTAGCTGGATATTATCGAAGATTTGTAGAAGGATTTTCCAGTTTGGCAGCTCTGCTTACTCATCTAACTCGAAAGAACGCTAGATTCGAGTGGAATGAGAAATGTGAGAAGAGTTTTCTTGAGTTGAAGAAGCGTCTCACCACCGCTCCGATCTTGACTGTTCCATCGGGTAGTGAAGATTTTGTGGTGTATAGTGATGCCTCACTCGTTGGGTTAGGTTGTGTTCTTATGCAACACGGGAAGGTGATTGCCTATGCTTCTCGGCAGTTGAAAGACCACTAGAAGAACTATCCTACCCATGATTTGGAGTTAGCATCCTTGGTTTTCGCTCTTAAGATCTGGAGACACTACTTGTACGGTGCGCAGTTTGAAGTTTTCACCGACCACAAAAGTCTAAAGTATTTATTCTCGCAGAAAGAGCTGAATTTGAGGCAGCGTCGTTGGGTGGAATTCCTCAAAGATTATGATTGCTCTATTCAGTACCACCCGGGGAAAGCAAATGTAGTGGCAGATGCTCTAAGTAGGAGACCTACTGGGTTCTTGGCACACTTGATGGTCTAGGAATGGAAGCTACTAGAAGAGGTGTCTAGCCTTGATGCAGGTTTCAGTGTGGGAGCTTCTGGGGCCTTGTTGGCTAACATTATGGTCAGGCCAACCTTATTGGACAGGATTAAAGATCTGCAGTGGAATGATGGAGAACTGCACGCTGCTATGAATAAGTCACTGAGCAGTGGGTTTGAGGATTTCTCTTGGAGAGATGGTGGAGTTTGTTTCAAGGGTAGACTTTGTGTTCCGGATGATGAGGATTTAAGAAGGGAGATTCTGGATGAAGCACACAAGTCTAAGTACACCGTGTATCCGGGAGGTACTAAGATGTACCAGAACCTTAAGAAGTATTTCTGGTGGAAAGGTATGAAGAAAGATGTGGCTACCTTTGTATGCAAGTGTTTGGTGTGTCAGCAGGTGAAGGCCGAACACAGGAGGCCGGCAGGACTTCTTCAGTCTCTTCCTATTCCCGAGTGGAAGTGGGAAAATATCTCCATGGATTTTGTTGTTGGTTTGCCAAAGACGGCCAAGAACTTTGATGCCATTTGGGTTGTGGTTGACCGATTGACTAAATCAGCTCACTTTATTCCATATCGGACCACTTTCAACTCCAATCAATTGGCTAACCTCTATATCAAGGAGATAGTTCGTTTGCATGGAGTACCAGTTAGTATTGTTTCTGATCGAGATCCGAGATTTACATCCAGATTCTGGAAGAGTTTTCAGCAAGCCATGGGTTCCCATTTAGATTTTAGTACGGCATTTCATCCGCAGACAGATGGGCAAACTGAAATAGTGAACCAGATCATAGAGGACATGCTACGAGCTTGCATGTTAGACTTTCAGGGTAGTTGGGTTGATCACTTGCCGTTGGTTGAGTTCGCCTACAACAACAGCTATCAAGCTAGCATTCAGATGGCACCGTTTGAGGCACTTTATGGGAGTTGTCGTTCACCTTTGTGTTGGGACGAAGTTGGTGAGAGGAAGCTTTTGGGTCCCGAGCTCATTGGTCAGACTGTGGATAGAGTTCTGTTGATCAGGGAGAGGTTGAAAGCAGCTCAGAGTAGACAGAAGAGCTATGCCGATACTCGGAGGAGAGATCTTGAGTTCCAAGTCGGAGATTTTGTATTTGTTAAGATCTCACCTATGAAGGGGGTGATGAGGTTTGGCAAGCGAGGCAAGCTTAGTCCGAGATATGTGGGTCCTTTTGAGATCATCACCCGAGTCGGGGTGGTTGCTTATCGGGTTATCTTACCACCTCACATGGAAGGAGTGCATAATGTTTTTCACATCTCTGTCGCGACCCAAAATACCCCCTGGGAGTTAGGGATACTTTGGCTCGTGATGTGCCATATCCGATACCAAACCATCCTGTAATAACATCCAAGTCATGACAAACATAATCATGAATAAGGCGGAAACTTAAACCAATGTGCGGAAGCGTTATCCAAAAATTTCTTTTCTATACATGCTGTGTATTCCAAGTTTGTACATACATCACAAAAGTAAAGGTGGACATGCCCACCTATCAAAATACAAAATGATAATACTCTCTCTCTCTATATAATCACTCTAAAAGGGCCAGTGGTCTAAGTCATTTGCCTCCTCCTGAGGCTCTACATATGGCTCCTCCTCGCCATAATCCTCCTCTATCCAGGGCCCCTGATCACATATGTCAAATGGAGTCCGTGTACCTGCCGACATAACATGTACAGCTGAGCATGGAATACTCAGCGAGCAAAATCTACTAGCTAACAATGCTATCATAATCGCAATATTTTATACAGTGCATAAAAGAATACAATCACCAAAATCCATGCTTAAAACCCGTTGGGAAAAACCTTTCATAAAAATTGGTCCTTTCATGGAAAAAAAACCCTCTCATGTATGCTTATGACTTCTTACGAATGCTTGTGAGCCTCGTGTTTTCTTATGAGTTCTTATGAGCTTAGAGTTCTTGTGAGCTTGTGAGTACTTGTGAGCTTATGAGCTTCTTGTGAGCTTATGAGTACTTGTGAGCTTATGATCCTTGTGAGCTTGTTCTCCTTGGAGACATATGCAAGATCTTAGACTTGTGAGTTTCTTATGAGTTCTTGAAAAGCCTTGCGAGACTTATGATCCGTGGAGTTTATGCGAGATCTTAGACTTGATCCTTGTGAGCATGAAGTAACCGATCTTAGAATGCCAACCCAAAGTTTGGCTTAGTCAACTCTTATGCATGTACGCTTCTTACTTATGAATGCCTTTGAAAATCCTCTTATGTTTTCTTGAAAATTCATGCTTATGAGAAAAACCACGGTCGTGCAATACTTATCGTGCGTAGAGTGCTTGTGAGCATTATAACATCTATGTGGAAAGCTTTAACTAATTAAACATGTTCATGCAAGGCATAATGATCATTATAGTATACTTGAATACCTTAATAACTCATATGGTTCATGCAAGGTATATTAGCATCATAACATACTTAGACAATTCTAGAATGTAGAACATTTCATTCATTGCATCACATCATAACAATTATGGCTTCTAAGCCTAATTCATCATATCACACTTAAAATCATGGTTCCTTGGAGGATATTAACACTAACTTGCACTTATAGTCATATTCACCCTTTTATTGGAAAACCCCCAAAATCTTAAATCCTTATTTGCTTATTTGAACATAATCAAGTTCGCCCAAAATCCCTTGTTTGTCATTGCATCATAGTATACTTAAAATTATGGTTCATTTAAAGGTATTACAATTTTCTTACAAGTTTAGCCATATTCATCCTTGTTATTGAAAAACCCCCAATTTGTAAAACCCTATTTGATTGTTTATTCATGATCTAGTTCACCCAATTTCCACACTTCCTATTTGTATCATAATAGAATTAAAATCACCTATAGAATCATCTTTGTATGATAACAAGGTTAGATAGTAGTTTACTAACCTCTTTGGATCAATTTCTAGGTTGAAGAAATCCCTTGAGAAAATCCTCACTTGATTGGAATGATCCAAGCTTGATTTGGAGAAGATCAAACCCTTGTTGAAGCTTTTCTTGATTCCAAAACAAAACCCTATTTGGAATCCTCAAGATCCTCTCCTTCTCTTTCTAGGAACTCTCCTTGGTTTAGGGTAAACCAAAAACCCTCCTAAAGTCTTCTATTTATAGTGTAAGGGGTGAAAACCCCCAAAAAAAATCGCATCTAAAAAGTAAAATCGCGTATCTACGATCATTCGTAGCGATTTACGATCGATCGTAGCCTTCTACGATCGATCGTAGCCTTCTACGATCAATCGTAGCTTCACCCGAGAGTTTTCAGCATTTCTGGAGATTTACGATCGATCGTAGCAACTCTATGATCGTTCGTAGCTCCGCTACGATCGTTCGTAGGGTCCCTACGAGCAATCGTAACGTTTCCAGAAAGTTTTCAGCATTTTTGCATTTTCGTATTTCGGCCATAACTTTTGAATCGCTTGTCCGATTGTGACGATTCAACTTGTGTTGGATTCTTCTTTCGAAGAAGAAAAACTTTCATGTTTTTCACAACTTCCAATTCTTCCTTTTTCTTAGACCATTTTGCCCCTAAACCGGACTGATCCGAAATTGGGTTTCGTCAGTCCAGATTTTGAACCGACCCGACTTCAGAAATCGGTCTTTTGACCTAACACCAATTCAAAACCAAGATAAGTGATCAACATGAACCCCAAAGAGGGTTCAATTACCTTTGCAAAAATCTAAGAATCGCTTGATTCCGACGAGCGGTGTGAACGCTAGGGCTATTTAGAGTCGAGGGTATGCCAAGGCATAACCCTTGTCAATACTCAAGAGTATTCTATACTCTTGCCTATTTCATTCCAAACACCCATACACCATAAATACATTCTTAAATGCTTTAGTATATGATATCATTCTTCGTACATGGCCATCAAGATCCGGGGTTCTACATCCTCCCCCCCTTACAGAAATTTCGTCCTCGAAATTGGAACGATACATAGAGATTATAAAGAACAAAAATTTACATAAACATCACTCAAAAAAATTTAGGATATTTTTCCCTCACTTCCGTTTCGCGCTCCCATGTAGCTTCTTCTCGTGAATGGTGTTGCCATCGAACAAGAACCAAGGGGATGACCTTATTGAGCAAGACTTGATCCCTACGGTCCAAAATTTGAACCGGCTCTTCCACCAAAGTGAGATCCTCTCGGAATTCTAGCGTATCAATGTCGATCACATGAGAAGGATCCGGAATATATTTCCGAAGCATAGATACATGGAATACGTTGTGAACCGCCGCCATGTGAGTGGGTAGAGCAACTTGGTATGCAACTTCACCGATTCGGGTGATAATTTCAAATGGACCAACATACCTCGGGCTGAGCTTTCCTCTTTTGCCAAACCTCATAACACCCTTTGTCGGTGAAACCTTCACAAATACCATATCGCCAATACGGAACTCAAGATCTCGTCTACGGGTGTCGGCATAGCTCTTTTGCCTGTCCTAAGTCGTCTTTAATCTCTCTCTGACGATCTTGACTTTATTCGTGGTTTGTTCAATCAATTCCGGGCCCAATATCTTTCTCTCTCCAACTTCATCCCAGTATAGGGGAGATCTACAACTTCGACCATACAAGGCCTCAAAAGGAGCCATTTGGATGCTCGCCTGATAGCTGTTATTGTAGGCGAATTCCACCAATGGCAAGTGATCCTCCCAACTGCCTTTGAAGTCCAACATGCAAGCTCGGAGCATGTCCTCTATAACCTGGTTCACCCTCTCGGTCTGTCCATCTGTCTGAGGATGAAAGGCGGTGCTAAAGTCCAAACGGGAACCCATAGCGCTCTGAAAGCTTTTCCAGAACCTGGAAGTGAATCTTGGATCCCTGTCTGACACGATACTGACTGGCACCCCGTGCAACCGAACCACTTCTTTGAGGTACAATTCTGCAAGTTGGTTCGAGTTGAACGTAGTCCGATAAGGCAAGAAATGGGCGGATTTTGTCAAACGATCAACCACTACCCATATTGCATCCGATTTCTTTGTCGTTTTTGGCAACCCAGTGATGAAATCCATGGAGATGTTCTCCCATTTCCACTCAGGAATAGGGAGGGGTTGTAAAAGCCCTGCTGGCCTCATATGCTCGGCCTTCACTTGTTGGCATACCAAGCATCTTGACACATACTCGGCAACTTCCCTCTTCATGTTCCGCCACCAAAAATGTCCTTTGAGGTTCCGATACATCTTTGTACCGCCAGGATGCACAGTGTACTTAGACCGGTGAGCTTCATCTAAGATTTCTAATTTGAGCTTCTCATCGGCTGGAACACATATCATTCCCTTGAATGTGATTGTCCCATCACTTTGCACTGCAAAATCCTTACTGCCATCGCAAACCGACTTGTCTCTATAGGCCAGTAGTTCGGCATCCAACTCTTGTAATTCTCGGATCATGGCCCATATGTAAGGCCTAACTGTGACATTAGCCATCACTGGCCCAGAGGTAGGAAGGCTGAAACTAATATCAAGGTTAGAAACATCTTCCAACAACTTCCACTCTTGCACCATCATGTGTGCTACAAGCCCAGTGGACTTCCTGCTCAAAGCATCTGCCACTACATTAGCCTTGCCCGGATGGTACTGGATCGAACACTCATAGTCCTTCAAGAATTCCATCCATCGGCGCTGTCGCATATTCAACTCCTTTTGGGAAAATAGGTATTTTAAGCTTTTATGATCCGTAAAAATATCAAACTCTTCCCCATAAAGGTAATGCCGCCAAATCTTTAATGCGAAAACCACCGCGGCCAACTCCAAATCGTGAGTAGGATAGTTCTTTTCGTGCTCTTTTAATTGCCAGGAAGCGTAGGCGATGACATTCCTGCGCTGCATAAGAACACATCCTAGCCCAACATTCGAGGCATCACTGTTAACCATGAAACCTCCACTCCCAGACGGCACTGTGAGAACGGGGGCAGTAGTAAGCCTCTTCTTCAACTCCGTGAAGCTCGCTTCACACTTATCGCTCCAAGTGAACTTAGCATTTTTCCGTGTCAAATACGTGAGCGGTGCCGCTAAGCTGGAGAATCCCTCTACGAATCTCCTATAGTATCCTGCTAAACCGAGGAAGCTGCGAATCTCGGTAACACTTTTGGGTCTCTCCCATTTCATCACCGCTTCTATCTTTGCTGGGTCTACTGAAATACCCTCGACGGATACTACGTGACCAAGGAACGCCACCTTCTCCAACCAAAATTCGCACTTACTCAACTTGGCGTATAGTTTATGCTTTCGAAGAGTCTCAAGTGTAAGGCGAAGATCTCGATCATGATCCTCCCTGGTCGGAGAATATACTAAGATGTCATCGACAAAGACGATAACACATTTGTCGAGATAAGGCTTGAATACCCGGTTCATCAAATCCATGAATGCCGCCGGTGCATTTGTTAGACCAAAAGGCATAACTAGGAACTCGTAGTGCCCGTACCGAGTCCTAAAGGTAGTCTTTGGCACATCTTCGGCCTTGATCTTCAACTGATGATAGCCGGACCGCAAATCAATCCTGGAGAAGAACCTTGCTCCTTTCAATTGGTCGAACAAATCATCTATTCGTGGCAAGGGGTATCGATTCTTGATAGTGACTTTGTTCAACTGTCTATAATCGATGCACATCCTCATCGACCCATCCTTCTTCTTCACAAAGAGTACCGGTGCTCCCCACGGTGACACACTTGGTTGGATGAAACCAAGCCGTTGCAACTCTTCTATCTGCTCCTTTAATTCCTTCAGTTCAATAGGGGCCATCCTATACGGAGCCTTAGAAATTGGAGCCGTTCCAGGAGCAAGCTCTATTGCAAATTCTATCTCCCTATCTGGAGGTAACCCTAGTAATTTCTCGGGAAACACATCCAAATACTCACTCACAACCGGTATGGCTGAGGAGTCTCGTGCCTCCGGATTTGCAAGACTTAGAGCTGCTAGACGGGCTATATCTCTCCTCCGAAGTCCATGAAAGTGGAATGGCTTGACGCCTTCTGGCTTGAACTTCACCATCTTCTCAAAACAAGCCACATGCCCGTGGTGTGCAGCTAGCCAATCCATCCAGAGAATAACATCGAAGTCCAAGTCCTGGAACTCAAGGATGATTAGATCAATTGGCAATTCATACTGCCCGACTTGAACTATACAATTTCGATATCCTCGGTCTGTGTCAACTGACTTGCCAAGCGGAGTCGAAATGGTTAACTCGTGACGTAGGCGACTCAGCTTAGACTCAAAACCTTTGGCAAAGCTTGGCGATACAAAAGAATGTGTCGATCCCGTGTCGATCAACACACGAGCTAGACACTCGTTCACTAGCAATACGCCTGTGCATTGTAATTAACTATATCAGCGGTTTTCAGCAACATACATAGAGTATAGGTAGCATGACATACAAGTGATTATACGTATAATTATAGCACTCATCATTTCATACTTGAACACTTTAGAAATTCTCGCGTACCTTGCACAACATCGTCTGATGCCGTTCTGTTAAGGCAAAGACCCGACCTCTGTTTGCCTGGCGAGGCTGCTGTGTGGACTGAGAGGGCCGTGCGGGTCTAGATGCCGAAGCTTGTGAAGACCCCTGTTGAGAAGTCTGCCGAAATGGGGGCCTGCTCCCCTGAGGATGAGCCCGTGACTGTCGGCGTGGGCAATCTTTAATCATGTGGCCCTGCTCGCCACAATGGAAACATCCTCCCGATGCTCTCCGACACTCTCCAGCCGGGTGTCACCGACCACAATAGTCACACTCCTCAAAGGATGAAGAGGGTGACGACTGTACATATCTGGTGCCCTGAGAAAAAGCGGGGCGAGGTGCCTGTGAAGTAGTCGGGTGAGGCACTGGTGATGCAAACGAAGACCTCTGTGTCTGTGTAGGCCTAGGAGGTGGGTACTGGGAAATCCTGGCCCTCTTCTCCGGTGGTGCTGAGCCACTAGACTGACCCTTCTGCATGGCTCTCCCGGAGCCACCCTCTCTTCTTTTAAGAAACTCCTCTGAGTTCTTTTCGGCAATCCTTGCCTTCCCCACAATCTCTCTCCAAGACTCCACTTGAAGAATGGAGACTCGATCGTTGATAAAGGGCTTCAACCCATTCTCAAATTTCCGGACTCGCATCTCCTCCGTCGTGATCAAGTGTGGTGCGAATCGGGACAATTCAACGAATTTGGCCTCATACTTGGCCACACTCATATTCCCTTGCACTAGGGACATGAACTCCATCTCCTTCTGTTGCTTGAAAATCTTGGGAAAGTACTGCCCATAGAAGGCATCAAGGAATTCACCCCAAGTCCACGGCTCTCCTGCCCTGGCGGTGTCTCTCTGTCTCAACGCCGCTCTCCACCAATGGTCGGCTTCTCCTTCCATCATGAAGGTAGCCCAATCTACCCTTTGCTAATCGGTGCAACGAAGAGCACGGAATATTTTCTCCAGTTGCATAATCCACGCCTCTGCAACCATGGGGTCGGTGGTCCCATAAAAGGTAGGTGGATGTAGCCTTCGGAATGCCTCGAGTCCCGAGGTGTGATGTGGAGGAGGTGGGTGTGCCAACGCAGTAGTAGCAGCGGGCTGTCGGGCTGCTAGCATGGTGATGGTCTCCACCATAGTATTTAACAACTGAGATATATCAGGTTGATCATCACCCGAGGGAGGGTCTCCTCCATTACTGTTGCCCCGAGTTTGGTAACCGCGACCCCGTCCACTACCACGTCTCATGATAATCCTGAGAACAGTAGCAGAACATGAGTCTAACTTGGAAACCGACTTCATCTCAATCACAATTTCAAGCTCATTTCAAATTCATAAGGTAATTGATAGTAATACATCAAGGTATACATCGTAGTAGATAATCATACAATGTGTGGTTCTAGCGTAGGGTACTAAGTTCGGTCGGATTCCAACCGGTTATGGACTAAGACTAAAGATTAGTCTATACTTGGAATACGACTCTTTCCTCAATCCTAATGCCTTGTTTTGATCGTGGTATCGAGTACTAAGTGACCCTAGGGACTCTAATGCCTAAGCTTTGATACCACCTCTGTCACGACCCAAAATACCCCCTGGGAGTTAGGGATACTTTGGCTCGTGATGTGCCATATCCGATACCAAACCATCCTGTAATAACATCCAAGTCATGACAAACATAATCATGAATAAAGCGGAAACTTAAACCAATGTGCGGAAGCGTTATCCAAAAATTTCTTTTCTATACATGCTGTGTATTCCAAGTTTGTACATACATCACAAAAGTAAAGGTGGACATGCCCACCTATCAAAATACAAAATGATAATACTCTCTCTCTCTATATAATCACTCTAAAAGGGCCAGTCGTCTAAGTCATTTGCCTCCTCCTGAGGCTCTACATATGGCTCCTCCTCGCCATAATCCTCCTCTATCCAGGGCCCCTGATCACAGATGTCAAATGGAGTCCTTGTACCTGCCGACATAACATGTACGGCTGAGCATGGAATACTCAGCGAGCAAAATCTACTAGCTAACAATGCTATCATAATCGCAATATTTTATACAGTGCGTAAAAGAATACAATCACCAAAATCCATGCTTAAAACCCGTAGGGAAAAACCTTTCATAAAACTTGTTCTTTTCATGGAAAACAAACCCTCTCATGTATGCTTATGACTTCTTATGAATGCTTGTGAGCCTCGTGTTTTCTTATGAGTTCTTATGAGCTTAGAGTTCTTGTGAGCTTGTGAGTATTTGTGAGCTTATGAGCTTCTTGTGAGCTTATGAGTACTTGTGAGCTTATGATCCTTGTGAGCTTGTTCTCCTTGGAGACATATGCAAGATCTTAGACTTGTGAGTTTCTTATGAGTTCTTGAAAAGCCTTGCGAGACTTATGATCCGTGGAGTTTATGCGAGATCTTAGACTTGATCCTTGTGAGCATGAAGTAACCGATCTTAGAATGCCAACCCCAAGTTTGGCTTAGTCAACTCTTATGCATGTATGCTTCTTACTTATGAATGCCTTTGAAAATCCTCTTATGTTTTCTTGAAAATTCATGCTTATGAGAAAAACCACGGTCGTGCAATACTTATCGTGCGTAGAGTGCTTGTGAGCATTATAACATCTATGTGGAAAGCTTTAACTAATTAAACATGTTCATGCAAGGCATAATGATTATTATAGTATACTTGAATACCTTAATAACTCATATGGTTCATGCAAGGTATATTAGCATCGTAACATACTTAGACAATTCTAGAATGTAGAACATTTCATTCATTGCATCACATCATAACAATCATGGCTTCTAAGCCTAATTCATCATATCACACTTAAAATCATGGTTCCTTGGAGGATATTAACACTAACTTGCACTTATAGTCATATTCACCCTTTTGTTGGAAAACCCCCAAAATCTTAAATCCTTATTTGCTTATTTGAACATAATCAAGTTCGCCCAAAATCCCTTGTTTGTCATTGCATCATAGTATACTTAAAATTATGGTTCATTTAAAGGTATTATAATTTTCTTACAAGTTTAGCCATATTCATCCTTGTTATTGAAAAACCCCCAATTTGTAAAACCCTATTTGATTGTTTATTCATGATCTAGTTCACCCAATTTCCACACTTCCTATTTGTATCATAATAGAATTAAAATCACCTATAGAATCACCTTTGTATGATAACAAGGTTAGATAGTAGTTTACTAACCTCTTTGGATCAATTTCTAGGTTGAAGAAATCCCTTGAGAAAATCCTCACTTGGTTGGAATGATCCAAGCTTGATTTGGAGAAGATCAAACCCTTGTTGAAGCTTTTCTTGATTCCAAAACAAAACCCTATTTGGAATCCTCAAGATCCTCTCCTTCTCTTTCTAGGAACTCTCCTTGGTTTAGGGTAAACCAAAAACCCTCCTAAAGTCTTCTATTTATAGTGTAAGGGGTGAAAAACCCCAAAAAAAATCGCATCCAAAAAGTAAAATCGCGTATCTACGATCGTTCGTAGCGATTTACGATCGATCGTAGCCTTCTACGATCGATCGTAGCCTTCTACGATCGATCGTAGCCTTCTACGATCAATCGTAGCTTCACCCGAGAGTTTTCAGCATTTCTGGAGATTTACGATCGATCGTAGCAACTCTACGATCGTTCGTAGCTCCGCTACGATCGTTCGTAGGGTCCCTACGAGCGATCGTAACTTTTCCAGAAAGTTTTCAGCATTTTTGCGTTTTTGTATTTCGGCCATAACTTTTGACTCGCTTGTCCGATTTTGACGATTCAACTTGCGTTGGATTTTTATTTCAAAGAAGAACAACTTTCATGTTTTTAACAACTTCCAATTCTTCCTTTTTCTTGGACCATTTTTCCCCTAAACCTGACTGATCCGAAATTGGGTTTCGTCAGTCCAGATTTTAAACCGACCCGACTTCAGAAATCGGTCTTTTGACCTAACACCAATTCAAAACCAAGATAAGTGATCAACATGAACCCCGAAGAGGGTTCAATTACCTTTCCAAAAATCCAAGAATCGCTTGATTCCGACGAGCGGTGTGAACGTTAGGGCTATTTAGAGTCGAGGGTATGCCGAGGCATAACCCTTGTCAATACTCAAGAGTATTCTATACTCTTGCCTATTTCATTCCAAACACCCATACACCATAAATACATTCTTAAATGCTTTAGTATATGATATCATTCATCGTACATGGCCATCAAGATCCGGGGTTCTACAATCTCTATGTTGAGGAAGTACATAGCGGACCCTTCACATGTCATTCATTTGGACCCATTGGAAATTCGGGAAGACTTGACTCTGGTGGAGCAACCGGCTCGAATTTTGGACCGGAAAGAGCAAGTTTTGCGTTCAAAGGTCATTCCTCTTGTACTCTTGCAATGGGAGCATCACTCTAGAGAAGAGGCTACTTGGGAGAGAGAAGCCGAAGTCCACGAAAAGTACCCGCACTTGTTCACCTAAGGTACGTAATTTCGAGGACGAAATTCTTTTAAGGGGGGGAGGATGTAGAGACCCGAATCTTTTTCATGTTTTTAGTGCATTGCATTAGGGGTATTATAGTCCTTATGATATTTTGATGTTTATTGTATTATATATCTAATTATGGTGATGTAAACTAGGCTTAATCAACTTGTAACGGATGGATGTCATGGCACATCCTAAACTTTAGGAAGCTCTAGTTTTGGCACCGTTCACGGGAATTGAGTGATTCTTGAACCATTAGAAAGGTGTTGGAACCCTCTTCGAGGTTCATGTTTAGTGTTTTTCCTCATTTTGAGTTTAAGTCAAGTCAATAGTGAGTTTTGTTTAATGGAAATGCAGATCAGTCAACTTTGGGGATATTTTAGTCTATAAATTAAGTGGAAATTGGAAATTCTAAAACTCCAGAAATGTTCATTTTCGAGAAACGAATCCAACGCAAGTTGAATCGTCAAAATCCGATGAACGAGTAAAAAGTTATGGCCAAAACAGTAAAGGGAGTCAAAACTTGCAGGAACCGATCGCTCGGTCAGAACCAGCGATCGATCGGTCCAAAACCGATCGATCGGTATCTATCGACTGGTCCAAAATTTTGTATGGGGAAATTTTCCAGAGAGTGTGTTTTTGACCGATCGCCCGGTCATAAACACCGATCGATCGGTAGGCAACCGATCGCCCGGTCATAAACACCGATCGATCGGTAGGCAACCGATCGCTCGGTCATAACCACCGATCGCTCGGTCCTTCGAGTATTTTTGCTAATTTTTAGTAAGGGCTTTTTGTTCTTTTTGTTCTCAGACCTTGAGGCTATAAATAGGGGGTCCTACTCGAAATATTAAAATACTCCACCTAGTTCTAACCTAATTTGGCAAAAAGGGGAGAAACCTTAGGGTTTTGAGAGAGGGTTTTGCTTGGAGAAGAAGGAGGTTGCTAGAAGATTGAGAGGAAAGTTGGGAGATCGTCCTCAAAGCTTCTCCAAATCGTCTCGGGAGCATTTTGAATCCAAGGGAAGGATTCCTAAGGTCGATATACTATCCTAATCAACTTTATTTTAAGGTTTTGAGAATGTTAAGATGCTAGGAATGGTAGAAATAGATGTTTGATGCATTTTCCCTAATTTTCTAAGAAGCAAGCTAATTATGGATGGATATGTGGATTGGAAATGTGGATTAAATGTGGATAGAATGTATGGAGGATGGGATTAATTTATGGATGTGGATGAATATATGGATTGTATGGATGAAATTATGATTTGATGAATGCATGAAAAGGTGGAGAAACAATGGATTCATATTATGTGTACTCAAGGTGTTTGTGAAAATGTCTGTGAGAATAAATGCTATGATACTTTTATGAAATGGTGGTAAATGGATTATAAATGATGTTAAGAATTATGATAAGAAATATATATGTGATTGTTTGTTAAGTATACTTAATTACTTGCTTGGGAATTGATAGTCGGGAAGGTAAGAACTTAGAGGAACATCTCTCAAACCGGGAATTCTCTAACTATTTGGTATGGGACATATAGTAGAGTTTCCATGGTGGGAAATCGGAAGCTAAGCAATTACCGACTCGAACGTTAATTTCGACACTTAAGCACATAAGCACGTGTATGTTAAGATAAGAGTCTCACAAGTCACACATGTGGACCACAAGCATGAGCATGGCATACGTATGACATTCTGAATAAGCATAAGCATGGCATGGTCCGTATCCGCCAAGAACGGCATGTCTCATTACTGTGTGATCTGAATAAGTGCATAAGGCATGGTCCGTATCCGCCAAGAACGGCATGTCTCATTACTGTATGATCTGAATAAGTGCATAAGCATAAGCATAAGCATCTCACAAGCACGTGGTCTCGTAAGCATAAGTATTTCATAAGTGTATGGTTTTCTAAGTCTAAGATTCTCACAAGTACACGAGTCAAGGTGATGATATGATGTATATGCGCACATGTTCTTCCGCACTCTGATTTATGTTATTATGCTATTGGATATGTTTCTGACTAAGTGCAGGTATATTATTATTGTTGGTTGGATTTTATATACACTGAGTACCTTTGTACTCAGCCGGACTTTGTCTTGGCAGGTTTAGGGCAGGAGTACACGGTGGAGCCGTGGGTTGAGGAAACATACATTGAGGAAGGAGGTGAAGGTGAGCCTGTCGAGGAGGGAGCCGGAGACTTGGGCGGCTACACCTCTTAATTTACATTTCTTTTCATTGAGAGAGTTTTGTATTTGACTTTTAGAGGATGTTGCTCAGTAGACTTCTTATTAGTTGTGTATCAGACTTGTTGGTTCATTGTGAGTTGTATATATAGACCTTAGACTTGTGCAGGTTGGATTGGGTTTATATATCGGAATTTTATTACTCTAATTTTTGGGAGACTCGTGTAGTAGCCTGGTATGCATGGTTTGTAAGCAGGTTTAAGTAATGTGGCGATTCCAAAGTCCTATTTGAGCCTTGTGGGATTTTGGGGTCGTTACAGATCCCGCTACATGAACTTTTTAATTCAATTGATCCTTCCATTTACATTATCCCTAATGAGCCTTCAAGATTATTTATACTATCTAACTCATAGCCCATTGCACATCATCCAGGTTTCCAAGACTTCTGATTAAGCCATGAGAAACATTTTCTCATGTAAAACATTTTTAGAGAAAGCTTTTATAAGTATAATATATTTTAAATAAAATATATTTCAAACTTGTTTTGTTTCGAAATTACCTGCACAGGATTTAAGCTTAATCGACTGTCTTACCCGGAACTTGGATAATCTCTCAAATTAATGAGTATGGATTTCTTGTTTCAAATTCATTATGACTCGAACAACTTTCTGACTATCCAACTGTCACTGTATCGTAATCCCTAAGGTAGAGATTACTTTGGTGGAATCAAAACAATCAAATTACTGTTTAGTTATAAATGAACTCATCAGATCTAAGGATCATTGAAACTGTTCAATATGAATGAGAGACCAACTATTTGATAGTATGTTTATGCAAGAGGTCTCTCCTTGAATGCAATCAGTCAGTGTACATCTAAGCACCCATATGCTGATGTGTAGTCTCCACTGCAATAGTTTGAGATAAAACATCTCAACCATTGAGAACATCTTAGCATTCTGGCAGTCATATAAGTGAAGTGCCCAGCTTCACCCATAGCTGTGACTATATAAGGTATAAAAAACTAAAAGTTATATCTACCTATGATAATCCAATCACATAACTTTCCTACAATATATCCTAAGGACCTTTATCAATATCTCATATCGTATAGATCATCTCATGATCATGATCAATTACCCATAATGAATACACAATAGATAAAGAAGAAGTCTTTATTAATCAAATTAATAAGAATCTAACAATCTAAATGACTTTTCTGAGCATCATGTCTAACACGGGTCGTACACCGGGTCATTAAGGATCTGGGTAAGATCCATACCAACTTCCCAACAAAACCCATATACAGAATTTGAGCCAAAACTCACAGGGTCGATTAATTTGAAGCACAAAAGTCTGGATCATGGGTAAAGTACTGCTCTAGCACATTCTAATACAAGATTTTCATTCCCCTAATGTCAACCAAATTAAGCATATATCAGGAGCCTTGTTTAGTTATGCATGCTTTACAACAGATGCCTCTCTTTGAATAAGTTTAAATTCACAACAAATGCCACAATATATTTTATTCGAATTTCATAATATACCAATTGCACATAAATAGAGATTTAAAAAAAAATTGAGAGAATGCATCCATTAACATTCTTCATATTATTCTTCTACTACTTTGGCAAAATATACTGCTGAACCCATTTCTTCTTCTCCTTCTCTACACTAAGTCAAATCTCCTACTAGTACAACAATGTTTTTTTTAGTCACCTATAAATGCAACAAACTTCAAATAAGTATGATAAGCAAATTGCACTTGCTGAAGAGCAGATGTTTCAATTTTTTTTAAATATTGGTTGCATTCAAATATGTGAAAATCGTCAAGCTTGTTGCAATAAGAGGAAATAACTTTGATATAAGTGATAGTGGAATTAAAGATTCAATATTGTCATACCAATATAAATTATTCATGAGTGCAAGATAGGAAGAAAAGGATTCAGCAGTGTAGAGCCTGTCGAAGGAGTAGTTGTAGAAGAAGAATAGATAGAAGGCAGACTAATGCATCTCACATTTATTTTCCTCTATACATATGCACAATGGGTGAATTGTGAAATTCAAATTAAATAAAGTTGAAATTGCATAAGCTATGCAACTTGGTCAGTGGCAGACTATCTCAAGAAATTGAAGTTGCAGTTATTAATAAGATCAAATTTCTAAATAAAAAGATATGTTGAGATCAAACACATTACCTTTCCCAACTGGGCCCTCTTAAAAGATTTCATTTTCTCTTTAAACATGCCACGTCATCTATTCCTTAAAAAAATCATAACCATTATGTACTTGCATATTTTGGCCATCTCCTGATAAAAACTAAATACTCGAATATAGAGCTTCCATTGTATGGATAGAACCATTGATAGATCCTAAAGAGTACTCAAATTGCAACAGGTAAACTTGAATATTTGAGTGGATGAAATACTTTTACTAATAAATGAATTCAGAAAATCTAAGGTTCTCCGGATGGATCATAAATATGACATATTGCATAGCACTGTGTCCACCTAGGCAGATTCATGCATTGAAAGCATAGATGAACCAAAGTTGTAACCATCTAATCGATTATATTCTTGGCTGGTCAATTATACTTTTTCTACTAGGGGATGCAATCATGCAACCCACTAACTACTACTTTATTGTTAGACCATACTTATACTCTACAAGATGGGGTTTGTTGCCCAAGGATTGGACCCTAGAGGAGGGGGTGAATAGGGCTATGGTAATTTAAAATTTCTTTCTATTCCCTTAAGCAGAATTTCAATTATTCTAATTAAAAGAGAAATGAATGATGCAATTCTACACACAATGCAAAATAAATAAAGTAAAGGAGAAGGGAAAGAGAATGCAAACACAAGATGTTGTTCATGAGGTTCGACAATCCCGCTTATGTCCCCGCCTCAAGCTATAACCGGCAGAGGATTCACCATTATTTTACTCAATCACCAATCTTCTTCTGGGAGAAGATCAAATATTTATAATCCTCTTCCGGGTGAGGATTAGACCTTTACATTCTTCTTACGGGTGAATAATAAGCATATTTGCAAGAGAACAATCGTCTCTTGACTATACAAAGTTTCCCGCTTCAATGACAAGAATCTACGATTCTTGATTTCAAAATACTTGTTGAGAAGTGTTTACAATTAGAAATTGCTCCTAAATGGGATGAATGATCTCTTTAAAGTTTACTGAAAATCTCCCAAAGATTAGAGTTGAATAGCTCTTTAAAACAAATTTGGGGATTCTTGGAAATAAGTCAATAGATTTGGAATCTAAGCTTTTGAGTGAATGATTGGACTTGTAGATCATCTCAGTCTAGTTCATAAGTCATTCCATTTTATAGCCTTTGCAAAATTATAGTCATTGGAAAAAAATATGACCGTTGAAAAATAGCCATTACAAGCTTTTTCTGGGTTTCGTATGATTTTATCGATGAGATTGGATATGCTTTGAGAATTCATCGACATGATGGAGACAAAATTAAAAATAGTAGCTCTGCAACTGATTTCGTTGACGAGATTGAAATTCCTCTTCAATTTCTTTGACGAGATTACCTGTTTTCTTTTGAAAATCTCATCTTAAGTTGACCTATATGATGGGCATGATTTCATTGTTCTTCTATCTTATTTTAATCATGATTTTGGTTATTCCAAATGATGTCATAGGGCCTTAGAATGTTATTCAATTTTGGTCTTAGGCTCCTATGGTCAATCTAGGCTTTGAGCTTTCAATCAACCAATCTTTGAGGACTTCTTACACATGTCATAAAACACTCTCACTAAAATATAAAACATTTAAACCTTTTAGAGAGTCTTCTATCTTGATCTTGGGTCCTCTTCTTAGATTTTATCTTTAAGATTCTTTGACCAAGATCACTTCTTCATTCTTCATGACTTGGTTTGGTATGATCTTTAATTTGCTTCAATAGCTTGCTTGGCTTGATGTTGAATTATGCTCTTCATAAACTGAATTACACTTAAACTCAATAGAAGCATTAGTAACACAAATATCATTACATTATTGTATTATCATCAAATCAATGATGTTACTAAAATTAGACATCAAAATCCTAGAATTCTGCTCTTGAGGTGCATGTTAGCGGGTTATTGTTTTTAGGTGCAAGTTAGCAGGAATTTTCATGAAGCTCATTAGGGTTTCATGGTAGCTGCCCCTTTGAGAGGGTGATCACCATCACGGCCACCGGATGATCAACCCAAAACTTTTGCAGAAGTGGTGGGGAATAAATCCAAACCGGATCAAGGTAGCATTAATCATCGCGAGTTCAGCATTGAATCTGTCACGGAAGTGAAAAAATATCTACTTATCAAGGTGAGCTAGCCTTATTTTACTCCAATGAAGAACTCACAACCTCGGCAGAAATTTTTAAACATGTTCTCATCGCTAAATTTACGTTTGGGTGATCATCCATTGAAGATTTGATTTTTACATAAGAGAATCAATACTTACAAAGCTGGGTATTTCAGTTGGGATTCTGGACGAGAGACACATGCTCATCAGATTTGAATCAGAGGTAGACTAACTCTCCCTTTGGATCAAAGAATACTACTACATGGAGGGACAGCTAGTGCGTTTTATAAAGTGGACACCTTATTTTCTAGCAGGTTCTGAACCCACGGTTTGTCCCGCCCCAAAATACCCCCTAGGAGTTAAGGGAACACTTTAGAGGTGACTATTCTTACCTGCCAAACCATCCTCTAATGAACAAGGTAAACATAATACTATAACAACAATAATTAGAGTGTGGAAGCTAAAACATGAGTGCGGAAGCGTAAATCAACTTTTTCTTTTCTATTTAAGGTGGTTTGTATTCCAAGTTCACATATACAAAACATAATCATAAGGGTAAAAGTGGACATACCCACCTATCAAAATACAAAAGACAGAACTCAACAGTAATCTAAGTATTGACCACACGTCAAGATCTCTATCCGCTTGCGATTGTATCGGGATAGGTGGCTCTCTCTCCTCTACGTACTCTTCCTCGATCCAAGGCTCAGGGTCGAGGGCATCTACAGTACCTATTGACATAAACGTACGGTTGAGCATGGAATACTCAGCGAGTACAAGCTACTAGCTAATAATAGCAATAACAAAACACGACAAAAATGAATACAATACACAACATCAATCTAAAGCAATACTAGCCATATGTGACATTCATAGCATTGAAAGTAAAACAATGTAATGGTCTTGACATGATTGAATGAATGCGACAACTTCGATAAATCTCATACTTTAAAAGTCATGTAGTATTCTTTAAAATAGCCTTTCGTGTTTCTTTCGAAACTTGCTTCTCATATTTGAAAACTTGTTCTGGTCTTTGTTCCCTTCATCAGAATCATGCATGGATCTTGTCTTGCTTGGAATCACTTGTCTTGCTTATTCTTGTCATGTTCTTGACAAATTCTTGACTTGACTTGCTTGTTTACTTGTGAGCTAGAGGTTAGTGCCTTTGAAGTGACTTGTGTGTGAGGCAATGTGTAGTAATCATGATGACATTAACAATAAAGGAATCATGTGTGTAGCACTTGTGGTGATCATGATAGCATATACAATTTAAAGAAATGGCATATGGCATTTCAGTTCTAGATTTAACATGAGGAAATAGGTAAGCATACAAGGCATTGAATCAATTTATCATTTAAGGAAAACCACATAAGTCCTACTTTCATATTCTTTGTTAAATTCATAAAATTCTCATTTAGGTATGTTATCAAACACATGGCGTGCCACACATTCATAGTGATTTCATTTCAATTTCTTAGTGCATATATTTCATCAAACCACATAAAGTGTATTCATTATGCTTGAAATGCCCATCCACCATTCCCCATCACACAACATTCATCACACAATACAACATCCAATTGCCTCAACCACATCCATCCATACATCCCACACCTTTTATTTATCTTGTTTATATTTAGGAAAAATGGTACATTTCAAAGACAAGAAGAACACAAGATAAAAAAAAAATCATCATTTTCAAGAAGGAAAACTAGGTTATTGCTAAGTAAGTTAGTAGGGTGTACTAACCTTGAGATCAAAGCTTGATCTTGGAAGAAAACCCTTGAATGAAGCTCCCAACTCAATAGAGGTGATCCCTCTTGACAAAAATGCTCCAAGCTTGAAATAGGGCTTCACTCCATCAATCCCAAGCCCCCACCTTGAGCAAACCCTAACCCTTCCTCCTTCTTCTCTCTCGATCTCCTAAAACCTATGCTTTAGGGTTTTGGAAACCCCAAACCCACGAATTTGGATTTATATAGAAAAAAAGGGGGTCAAAAGACTCATTTACCCTTAATGATTCGGCAAAAACCAACCAAAAGGGCAAAATCCCGCATGATCGGTCGACCAGTAGCGACCTTAGGTCGATCGGTCAAAAATGACCTCTTTGGAATAAAAACCCATTCATTTAGTGCGATGTTTGGTCGACCGGTAATGGGCATCAGTCGACCGGTGGCTGTTCGGTCGACTGGTAGCAAAATCGGTTGACCGGTTCCTTGTGTTTTTTGCATATTTTTCTGTTTTCTCTCATTTTTTCCACTTCTGTATTTTGGCCATAACTTTTGACTCGTTTGTCGGATTTTGACGATTCAACTTGCGTTGGACTCATTATTCGAAAAGAAATAATATTTGGTGTTTTAGAATCTTTCAATTCTTCTTTATTTGTTAAGGACTACGTGAAAGGAACAACACTGTTCATTAGGTACAAAAATTTCTGGGGTGCTACATTCTCCCTCCCTTACAAAAAATTTTGTCCTCAAAATTTGGATGATATAAACACATACAAAAATTGCAACAAAATACAAAAGAATGAAAAATGCCTAAATAAACAGTTGAGGATACTTTTCTCTCACTTTGGCCTCTCGTTCCCATGTGGCCTCTTCTCGAGCATGATGTTACCATTGCACAAGAACTAACGGGATAGTCTTGTTGCGAAGCACTTGATCTTTCCGATCAAAAATCTGAACCGGTTTCTCTACAAGTGTGAGGTCCTCCCTGATTTCTACCGGATCAAGCTCGATAACATGGGATGGGTACGGGATATATTCCGGAGCATGGAAATGTTGAATACATTGTGGACCGCCGCCATATGAGTTGGAAGAGCTATCCGGTAAGCAACTTCGCCTACTCGCGTGATAATCTCAAAGGGACCCACATATCTCGGGCTGAGCTTTCCTCATTTGCCAAATCTCATAATGCCCTTAGTCGGCAAAACCTTCACGAATACCATGTCGCCAACCCGGAATTCAAGAGCTCTCCTACGGGTATCGGCATAGCTCTTTTGCCGATCCTGTGCAGTAAATCTTTCCTGGATAAGTTTGACTCTGTCTACGGTCTACTCAATCAATTCTGGCTCCAAAACCATTCTTTCTCAGACTTCATCCCAATATAAATGGGATCTACAACTTCTCCCATACAAGGTCTCAAAAGGTGCCATTTGGATGCTCGCTTGATAACTGTTATTGTAGGCGAATTCCACCAAAGGTAGGTGATCTTCCTAACTACCTTTAAAATCTAGCATACAAGCTCGAAGCATGTCTTCTATCACATGATTCACTCTCCCGGTTTGCCAATCGGTCTGTGGATGGAAAGCCATGCTAAAGTCTAGTCGGGAACCCATGTGTCGCGACCCAAAATACCCCCTAAGAGTTAGGGATACTTTAGCCGGTGACCGCCGTATCATACAATCCAGTATGACACATAAGGCATACATACCACATGATAAAATATATCGATATATACGCAGTGGAGATAAATGGAAGCAATTCAACATAATGTACTCCTATCATTAGGTTCAAGTTTGAATCATAGAACACCGTAACTTTAAGTATGAAGTGGACAAGTCCCACCCTCAATACTCTCAAAATATATAATCTAAAGTGGACATTTCCCACTTTCAAAATGCAAGACCTTCTCCTTCACGTCCCTCAACAATAGTCTAGATAGGCCCCCCTATCTAGAGCTCCATCATCTTGGTAGTGATCCATAGCAGGCTCAGGCTCAGGCTCATAGTACTCCTCCTACCGAAGTCAACAATTTGGCTGAGCATGGAATACTCAGTGGGTACAAAATACTAACTAACAGTGTCATAAAATCACAATATCATGCGAGCACATAGAGGGTTAACAATTCATATTTCATGCTTTAAACCGAACTAGGAAATCATACTTTTACAAGTGCATAGCTTTTTAAACTTTATCTTTTGAGCTTTTGTAAAAACAAAACGTATCTTAAGAGTGCTTATGAGTACTTATGAGTTCTTATGAGTCGTGTGAGCCACATATGATGCCTTGTGAAATATGAATGATGCCTTGCGAGATATGAATGCCTTGAGAGATATGAATGATACATTGTGAGATATGAATGATGCCTTACGAGATATGAATGCCTTGTGAGATATGAATAATGCCTTGTGAGATATGCATGAGCTTTTGAGATTCTTGTGAGCATCTATGATCCCGTAAAATCACTCGTGAGTTCTTATAAGGTTTTCTTAAACATTTCTTATGAATTTTGAAAACATCCAACTTGTGAGAAATCCGATTCATGCGAGACTAGTCTACATATGAGACTTGTGAACATCTTGACAGACTTAGAAAACATTTTGACATAATAGCGTAATCCTTTGAAAATTTGGAATATAGAATGTGAGAACTTTAAGTATCATGTTAGACTTAGAATCTCTTAAACATAGCATATAGCTCTTGTGAGTATCATAGAAATCATAAAATACCATAATAGAATTGAGGCATATGTATAAAGTATCATGCATCATAGAAATCTAAACTTTCATAAACATAGAGGATTTCTTTTATAGGTAACATCACAGAGTGAATAACAAAGTGAATTCATAACAAAGCTAGATAGTAGATTATATCTACCTTACAAGGAAGTTTTTACACTTTTGTGGATCAGAATCAAGTTTGAGGAAAGCTTGGTTGAAGCTTGGGAAAATCTGGGTTTGAAAACCCACTTCTTCAAGAACACGAACAAAATTCCTTTGGAGAAATTCCAAGCTTTGAAATCACCTTAGTGATGATTTGTGAGCTTGAGAACACTGAAGGAAGGATGCTTGACAAGGTTGGAACCTCCTTGAGCTTGGGGAAGAGCAGTTGGAAAGGAACAAAGTTTCTCTTCCTCATCTTCTTCAATCTCTCTCTCAATTACATCCAAGGGTTTGGTAACCCTTATACACAAAATTCAGACCCTATTTATAGCCTAAGGGTTGCCAAATATCTCAAAATATCTTAGAAAAAGATCCCCCAAGGACGGTGATGAGTTACAGATCATTACTGGGCGTTGTTGCCCATTTTCGAGTGGAATTCGTCGACAAATTCGGCACCTAGCACACTTCGTCGCCGAAATGGCACTCTGCCTAGGCTAGTTTTTCCCACTTTTGTATTTTGATCATAAATTTTGACTCGCTTATCCGATTTTGACGATTCAACTTGCGTTGGATTTTTTTTAAAGGGCTACAACTTTGATGTTTTGTACAAAGCCTGAGTTTGAGTTCTAAGTGATCTAAATGGCCCACAAGTGGACTGGTCCTGGGATGACTTTCAGCAGACCAAAATTTACAGCAGACCAGTTTGTGGAAATCTGACATTTGACCCAATGTTTACTCAAAATCTTAAAAAGTGGTAAACATGAACCTCGAAGAGGGTTTCAATACCTTTTCAAAAATTTAAGAATTACTCAATTCGGATTAGCGGTGAGAATTCTATAGATCTTTAAAGTTGAGGGTATGTTTATGCATTCCTTTCTTTGACACTTAGAGTATACCATACTATCACTTTTCATTTATCCTAAACCCCCAAAACACTTTCCATACATATTTTGATTCATTCAATACCTCCTTTCATTATAAAACATGAACCCACAATTTCATTAAGGCTTTAGGCCTTGAAGGTACTATTCACACACTATTCACAGCATTATTCACATGAACAGTGAACCTAAATTCCGGGGCTCTACATCCTCCCCCCTTATAAGAATTTCGTCCGCGAAATTAGGATGACATAAATCAAGCGGGGATACTTTTTCCACACTTTATTATCTATAACTAAGTCAAGCAACGTATAACAACATCCATAGATTATAAGTAGCATGTTCTTACACACATAGCAACATATATCACATCTATCAATAATTTATAATTTAACAACTTTGACTTGAGAGTACCTTGCACAACATCCTCAGGTGCATATACATCTCTCCCAGATAAGGCGAAGGCTCTGCCTTGACTCGCCTATTGAGGCGGCTGGGTGGGCTACAGTGGTCTGTAGGTCTGAGAAGACCCCTGTTGTTTGGCTTGTCGAACTGGGGGCCTACTTCCCTGAGATTGGACTGGATGCATCTGACTCCTTGGGCAATCTCTGATCATGTGCCCCGAAGCACCACAGTGGAAACAACCACCAAAGAGTCTACGGCAGTCTCCAACCTTGTGCCTCTTGCCACAAGATGTGCAAGCCTCGAATGAAAATGCTTAGGATGCGGCCGGCACATTTCTAGTGGTTTGTGTCATAGCGGGGTGAGGTGTCTGTGTAACAAAATGAGGCCTTTGAGCCTGTGTAGGTGAAGAAATCTGAAAGGGAGCAGTCCTGGCCCTCTTCTCAGGCGGTACTGAGCCACTAAACTGTCCTTTAGACATGCCTCTCCTTAGATTACTATCTCTCCTCCTGAGAAACTCCTCTGAATTCCTCTCGACAATCCTTGCCTTGCCCACAATATCCTTCCAGGTTTCTACCTGGAGAATGGAAACCCGATCTCGAATGGAAGATTTTAGCCCTGTCTCGAACTTTCTGACCCGCATACCCTCCGTAGCGATCATATGCGAAGCAAATCTCGATAAGCCGGCAAACATAGTCTCATACGCGGCTACGCTCATCTCCCCCTGCTCTAAAAGCATAAATTCTCTCTCCTTCTGTTCCTTGATAAACCTAGGGAAGTACTGCTCATAGAACGTATCCAAAAACTCTCCCCATGTCTAGGGTACCCCTGCCTTTGCACTATCCCTCTGCCTCTGGGCAGCACTCCACCAATGCTCAGCTTCACCTTCCATCATGAAGGAAACCCACTCATCGCACTGCTCTTCAGTACAGTGGAGCATCGTGAAAGTCTTCTCCAGTTGCATGATTCATGCTTCTGTAGCCGTGGGATCAAGAGTCCCATAGAAGGTAGGCGGCCTCAATCTCCTGAACGCTTCAAGTTCGGCTGTGTGATGTACAAGAGGAGGTGTAGGCACAGTAGCTGCAACAGGAGTACTAGCCCTGTCTGCAAGTATAGCCATAGTCACTGCTATAGCCCCAAGGATCTGAGTCAAGTCTGGCTGCTCATCTCCCACTGGAATCTCACCCCTATTCCCTCGGTTCTGATACCCTCTACCTCGGATGCCACGCCTCATAATCAAATACTGACGATAAGAGCGAAGCGTGAGTTTAACGGTAATCAAACTCTTTGAACATAGCAATTCAACCAGCACATCCTATATAAGCACATAGTATACATCAAGGTATACACATAATAGTATAATCATACAACTTGGTTTCCTAGCGATGCTAAGTTCTCATGTTTGGTTAAGACATTAACCAACTTAAGAGTAAGACTAAATATTAGTCTATACTTGGAATACAACTCATAACTTCCACTCCGCTTAGAAGACAACCTAGCCCAAGGAAACCAAATTCCCTTAGATTGACACCCACTATGTTGCTATCTCAACCTACAATGAGAACAAACTCAAATTCGAATGAGATATGTTTTCCTTGAAGAAGAACCTCGACCCTCGGGATTCAAATTCCTAAGTATTGATACTAATCTCGTCGTAGTATCAACATAAAAGGTAGGATTCATCTGAGTTCTAAGTTCAACTCAAAGAACACCCTTAAGTCCCTCGGGTTCTATTGCCTAAGCTCTGATACCAAGTCTGTCACGACCCAAAATACCCTCTAGGAGTTAGGGATACTTTAGCCCGTGACCGTCATATCATACAATCCTGTATGACACATAAGGCATACATACCACATGATAAAATACATCGATATATACGCAGTGGAGATAAACAGAAGCAATTCAACATTATGTGCTCCTATCATTAGGTTCAAGTTTGAACCATAGAACACCGTAACTTTAAGTATGAAGTGGACAAGTCCCACCCTCAATACTCTCAAAATATATAATCTAAAGTGGACATTTCCCAGTTTCAAAATACAAGACCTTCTCCTTCACGTCCCTCAACAATAGTCTAGATAGGCCCCCCTATCTAGAGCTCCATCATCTTGGAAGTGATCCATAGCAGGCTCAGGCTCAGGCTCATAGTACTCCTCCTCTATCCAAGGCTCAGGAGCAGGTGCGTTCACAAAACCTACCGAAGTCAACAATTCGACTGAGCATGGAATACTCAGTGGGTACAAAATACTAGATAACAGTGTCATAAAGTCACAATATCATGCGAGCACATAGAGGGTTAACAATTCATATTTCATGGTTTAAACCGAACTTAGAAATCATACTTTTACAAGTGCATAGCCTTTTAAACCTTATCTTTTCAGCTTTTGTAAAAACAAAACGTATCTTAAGAGTGCTTATGAGTACTTATGAGTTCTTATGAGTCATGTGAGCCACATATGATGCCTTGTGAAATATGAATGATGCCTTATGAGATATGAATGCCTTGAGAGATATGAATGCTTCCTTGTGAGATATGAATGCCATTGGGAGATATGAATGATGCCTTACGAGATATGAATGCCTTGTGAGATATGAATGATGCCTTGCGAGATATGAATGCCTTGTGAGATATGCATGAGCTTTTGAGATACTTCTGAGCATCTATGATCCCATAAAATCACTCATGAGTTTTTATGAGGTTTTCTAAAACATTTCTTATGAATTTTGAAAACATCCAACTTGTGAGAAATCCGATCCATGCGAGACTAGTGTACATATGAGACTTATGAACATCTTGATAGACTTAGAAAACATTTTGACATAATAGCATAATCCTTTGAAAATTTGGAATATAACATGTAAGAACTTTAAGTATCATGTTAGACTTAGAATCTCTTAAACATAGCATATAGCTCTTGTGAGTATCATGGAAATCATAAAATACCATAATAGCATTGAGGCATATGTGTAATGTATCATACATCATAGAAATCTAAACTTTCTTAAACATAGAGGATTTCTTTTATAGGAAACATCATAAAGTGAATAACAAAGTGAATTCATAACAAAGCTAGATAGTAGATTATATCTACCTTACAAGGAAGTTTTTACACTTTTGTGGATCAGAATCAAGTTTGAGGAAAGCTTGGCTGAAGCTTGGGAAAAATTGGGTTTGAAAACCCCCTTCTTCAAGAACACGAACAGAATTCCTTTGGAGAAATTCCAAGCTTTGAAATCACTTTAGTGATGATTTGTGAGCTTGAGAACACTAAAGCAAGGAAGCTTGATAAGGTTGGATCCTCCTTGAGCTTGGGGAAGAATAGTTGGAAAGGAACAAAGTTTCTCTTCCTCTTCTTCTTCAATCTCTGTCTCAATTACATCCAAGGGTTTGGTAACCCTTATACACGAAATTCAGACCCTATTTATAGCCTAAAGGTTGCCAAATATCTCAAAATATCTTAGAAAAAGATCCTCCAAGGTCGGTGATGAGTTATGGCTCATTACTGGGCATTTTTGCCCATTTTCGAGTTGAATTCGTCGACGAAATTCGGCCACCAGCACACTTCGTCACCGAAATGGCACTCTGCCTGGGCTAGTTTTACTCGCTTTGGTATTTTGATCATAACTTTTAACTCGTTTATTCGATTTTGATGATTCAACTTGCGTTGGATTCATCTTTCAAAGGGATACAACTTTTGTGTTTTGTACAAAGCCTAATTTTGAGTTCTAAGTAATCTAAATGGGCCCACAAGTGGACTAGTCCTGGGATGACTTTCAGCAGACCAAGATTTATAGCAGACAGTTTGTGGAAATCTAACATTTGACCCAACTTTTACTCAAAATCTGAAAAAGCGGTAAACGTGAACCTCGAAGAAGGTTTCAATAGCTTTCCAAAAATTCATGAATCACTCGATTCGGATCAGCGGTGAGAATTCTATAGCTCTTCAAAGTTGAGGGTATGTTTATGCATTCCTTTCTTTGACACTTAGAGTATACCATACTATCACTTTTCATTTATCCCAAACCTCCAAAATACTTTCCATACATATTTTTATTCATTCAATACCTCCTTTCATTATAAAACTTGAACCCACAATTTCATTAAGGCTTTAGGCCTTGAAGGCACTATTCACAGCACTATTCACATGAACAGTGAACCTAAATTCCGGGGCTCTACACCATGGCACTCTGGAAGCTTTTCCAAAACCTGGATGTTAATCTTGTATCTCGGTCTGAGACAATACTCACTGGCACTTCGTGCAACCGAGCGATTTCCTTGACTTACAGTGCCGCTAACTGATTTGAGTTGAAGGTAGTCCTTTATGGCAAGAAATGGGCAGACTTAGTTAGTCTGTCAACCACAACCCAAATAGCATTGGCATTTCTAGCCGTCTGTGGCAACCCCATAATGAAGTCCATGGAAATGTTCTCCCATTTCCACTTGAGAATAGGGAGGGGCTGCAAAAGACTTGAAGGCCTTATGTGCTCTGCCTTCACTTGCTGGCACACTAAGCATCTAGACACATACTCCGTTACCTCTCTTTTCATGTTCCGCCATTAAAAGTGCCCCTTCAAGTTTCTATATATTTTCATACCCCCAGGGTGAACGGTATACTTGGACCGGTGAGCTTCATCCAAAATCTCCCTTCTAAGCTGTAGAACCCCGGAACTTTTCGTACCTAATGAATAGCATGCTCATAGCCAATAGGCCTTTCATGTAGTTCAATTAATAAATAAAGAAGAATTTTGAAAATTCTAAAACCCTAGAAATGTTCCCCTTTGAATGATGGATCCAACGCAAGTTGAATCATCAAAATCCGACGAATGAGTCAAAAGTTATGGCCAAAACATCGAAGTAGGAAAAATGAGAGAAATCAGTAAAAATGGGCAAAACACAGACCAAATGGTCGACCGCTCCCAAGACCGATCGATCGGTAGCCTACCGCTTGACCGTTAAGAATGACCGATCGACCGCTTGCCTATCGGTCGACCGCTCTACCCACCGGTCAACTGCTATTGCACTAATTTTGTATGGGAAAATTTTTCAGAGAGAGTGTTTTGGACTGATCAATGGCTCCTCATGACCGGTTGACCGCTCCTTTACGAATTTACCAGGTTTGGTCTTTTTAAGTAGATCATTAGGGTATGATGGTCTTTGATCATCCCCTTTTCGATATAAGCCCAAGTTCACGGGTTGAGGGTTTCATAAACCCTCAAGCTTGTATTTTGAGAGAGAGTGAGAAGAGGAGAAAGGGTTCTAACCTAGGGTTTCAACATGAGAAGAAATCAAGGGTTTAAGAACCATAGATCATTCCAAAGACTTGGATTCTTTAAATCTAAGGCAAAGCAAGGGACGAGCACGTCTCCAAGCTCGATAGCAAATACACGCACGTTTTGGAGGTTTTTCTTCTTTTAAGGTCGGTACCTTTTCCTACACTCCTAGTCATATCTTCTTCTTATTTGATGGTTTTTCCCCAAATTCTAAGCATAATAATATGTTGGGATGAATGGATAGAGATGGATGATTGTATATGGGCGATGGATGCCCTGTGTATGTTTTGTGATGAATGAAATGGGAAGGGCATTGTACTAATAATGAACATACATGTATGTTGTGAGCATTAATCCATCTAGAAAAGCATGATGTAGGCCTTAACCATAATATACACACCAAGGGTTTGATGAAATGCCAAGGTGAAGAATTAGTTCTAGAAATGCATGTATAAATTGATTCATTTTTATATAACTACATGAATAAAATTATTAGCTGAATTGAATTCTATCTCATGTATTATTGAAATCCAAAGGTCACGTTTAATTCCAAGCTAAAGCATGTACACGACTTCACGAGCACGGCATGCATGACATGGTTTATCGGTGTTTTTCCAAGAGAAAGGTTTATTCTCGATTCACGAATACCATGACAAGGCCAAACGTAAAGGTTGGTAATTAGAGGGAGGACATATCTTACGATATGTTTTGCCTCGCTTTTGATAAGAAGAAGTGCATCTCATTGAAAGAGGGGTCTCCCCTCCCTTGCAAGTGTATCTCATTGAAAGAAGGGTCTTCCCTCCCTCCCAAGTGCATCTCATAAGTTACATGAGAATGTTTAATTTGCAAGCAAGCAAGCATGAGTACAAACAAGAACATGACATGACAAGACAAGCATGACCCGACAAAACAAGCAGGACAGAACATGACATGACAAGTTTTCAAACACGGAAAGAGTATTGCAAGGCAAGTCAAGTACACGATGATTTCAAGAGTTTTTCCAGCTTTGATGAGATTCAAGCATGATATACAACTGCTTACTTTTCTGTCAATGATATGAACTACTTCTGGCTTTATTTCTGTTATTATTATGCTATGATGTTGGTTAGTATTTGGTACCCGCTGAGTATTCCATGCCGTACATCTCATGTCGGTAGGTGATAGTGGAGCGGCTTCTCCTTTCGACATCTGTGCTCCTAGCCTATGGGTGGAGGAGGAGTATGTTGAGGAACCTGTGAAGGAGCCTCCTGTAAATGGTTATTATTAGGTTGTAGATTCTAGGTGAGTGTGGGTGAGCATGTGAGACTTATACCCATGTATTTTTGGTTGCCATGTCTGCACTTTCTTTATTTTGTTTTCTCTTTTGTTCAAACATAAATCACATGTATATACATAGAGGTTTTGGTTAGACTTCTGCGATGCCTTGTTAGTGATTCTTTCGCTATTTTGTCCTCTATCGTATATGCTCTGTGTGTTTTACAGGATGGTTGTCAAGCATGTCATGTAAGTCATGATAAGTCGTCTAAGATTCACTCTATCTCCTAGGGTGGGTTTTGGGTCACGACAGAAGTGGTATCAAAGCTTAGGCTTTAGGTGCTTAGGGTCATTTAGAATCTGGTACCACGGCTTGACAAGAGCATATGTCAGGAAGTAAGTCGGAAGCAAGTCATGTTCCAAGTGTAAGACTAAACTTTAGTCTTAGTCTAAAATGGTGGCTTCGACCAAGTACGGGTCTTAGGGATGCTAGAACACCAAAGTGTAATATTATGAATACTCTGATGACTCGATGTGATGTATATGAGAGTACTACACTATTATTAACTACTCTATTGTGAAAAAAATTGAATCAATGCGATAAATTGTGGTTCCAAGTTAGACTCATGTGGTGCTATTATTCTCAGGACTTTAGTCATGAGGCGGGGAACATGGGGTTGTGGACCACACACTAGAGCTTCCTCTTTTCCTCGAGATGAGGATGAGTAGCCGGACCTCTCTCAGGTCTTAGGCTCTATTACTGAGACACTAGCCATACTGGTGGCTCAGCAGGCTATTCCATCGTCTGCAGCACCTACTCCACTGCCTGCAGCTCCAGTGCATCATACAGCTTAGGTTGAGGCATTTCAGAGAATGAGGCCTCCGGTATTCCATGGGAGTGTGGACCTTCTTGCTGCAGAGGATTGGATCCTCCAGTTGGAGAAGATCTTTGCGATCCTCTCACCCACAAAGGAAGAAAGAGTGGCATGGGCTGCTTTCATGCTAGAGGGCGAAGCCCACCATTGGTGGTTGTCCGCCTTGAGGACTCAGGAACTGACCAAGCAAGGTCAACCATGGACTTGGGACGAGTTCAAGGATGCCTTCTACAAGAATTAATTCCTGGTGGAAGCTCGGGAAAAGAAAGAGAGAGAGTTCATCAATCTCGAGCAGGGTTCGATGACTGTGGCCGCGTATGAGGCCAAGTTCTCAAAACTCTTGAGATTTGCGCCTCACATGATCACCACTGAGGCGATGAAGGCAAAAAGGTTTGAGTAAGGGCTCAGAGACATCATTATAGAGAGATTCTCAGCCTTCAGGCATGCCACTTATCCAGAAGTGGTGGACAAGTCCTTGTTGATCGAGGCCAACTCAGAGGCCGTATCTAAGAAGAGGGATTTGGCGAGAGGCCAGTCCAGCAGTTCAGCACCTCCAGAGAGGTGGGCCCAGACTGGCCCTTATCAGTACATTTGGCCAGCAACACCACAGAGGCCATCTTATGCTCCTCCAGCTCCACGACCGTAGATGCCTCAGGCACCACGACCTATTGCACCTCAGGCAGCGAGGTATGCTCCACCCCCGGCCCCTCCAACCTACACATATGAGGTCTGCACGTCTTGCGGCCGAAGGCACCAGACAGGAGATTGTCGGAAGGCATCAGATGGATGTTTCCACTATGGTTGCCAAGGCCATGTGATCAGGGATTGCCCTAGTCAGTATCTGCTAGGCCAGTCGTATCAAGTGTCCTCCCAGCCTGCACGGTTTGCACCTCCGTCTCGTTAGGCGAACCAAGGGCGAGTATTTGCTTTGACAGAGGGAGATGTACTTGCATCAGATGATGTGGTGCAGGGTACGTGTTTGGAGTTATTCATTTATCCATGGTTGTCTTATTATACCTTATTCCTTACGTACATATATGGCATGTTACCTATCTATCTATCTATACATACGTTGTTGATGCATGGATTGACTTAGCTAGTTATAATTTCAGGAACTTTATTAGTCAATGAATGTTTGGCTCGTGTGCTGATTGATACCGGGTCTACTCATTCATTTGTCTCGCCTAGTTTTTCCCAAGGGTTTTCTACAGAGCCTAGTCAATTGGAACTGGAGTTATTCATTTCGACTCCTCTCAGCCAGACAGTAGTAGCAAATAACATTTTCAAATGCAGTACAGTTCAAGTTGGAAGCCGTGAGTAGGCAGCTGATCTCATCGTCCTTAGGTTCCAAGATTTTGATACCATCTTGGGGATAGATTGGTTAGCAACTCATCATGGGCATGTGGCTTGCTTTGAGAAGATGGTACTCTTTAAGCCGGTGCAAGGGAAGTCATTTCATTTTCGGGGGTTGAGAAGTAAAGATATCGCCCACTTCGTGGCGTTGAGCTTAGTGAACCTCGAGGCAAAGGATTCTTCGACTATTCTGGTCGTGAGTGAATTCCTGGATGTTTTTCCAGAGGTTTTGCCAGGGTTTCCCTCAGACAGGGAGATTGAATTTGTGATCGAGCTTGCACCAGGCACAACTCCCATCTCTCAGGCTCCATACAGGATGGTCCCGATTGAACTTAAGGAGCTGAAGACTCAATTGGAAGAGATGCAAGACCTTGGTTTAATTCAACAAAGTGTCTCACCATGGGGTGCCTCGGTGCTATTTGTCAAGAAGAAGGATGGCTCGATGCGGATGTGTGTTGATTACAGGCAGTTGAACAAGGTCACGATAAAGAATAGGTATCCATTACCTAGGATTGATGACTTGTTCGACCAGTTAAAGGGAGCAAAATTTTTCTCAAAGATTGATCTTCGGTTCGGTTACAACCAGTTGAAGATCAAGGCGGAAGAAGTTCCCAAAACTGCATTCAGGACTCGATATAGGCATTACGAGTTCTTAGTGATGCCTTTTGGTCTCAGGAACACGCCGACAACCTTTATGGATCTGATGAACCGGGTGTTCCAACCATACCTGGATCGATGCGTAATAGTGTTTGTTGATGACATCCTAATATATTCCCATACACGGGAAGATGACATACGAGACCTTCGCCTTGCTTTGGAATGCTGAGGGAGCACAAGCTGTATGCCAAACTAAGCAAGTGTGAGTTTTAGTTAGAGGAAGTGGCATTCCTAGGCCACGTTGTTTCTGCGGAAGGCATCTCGGTAGATCCGAAGAAGATAGAGGCAGTCATGAATTGGACGGGGCCCAAGAGTGTCACTAAGATACATAGTTTCCTTGAGTTGGTAGGCTACTACAGGAGATTCGTAGAGGGATTCTCTAGCCTTGCAGCGCCACTCACTTATCTAACCAGGAAGAGTGTCAAATTTATATGGAGCAATAAGTGCGAGATCAGCTTCACGGAGCTGAAGAAGACGCTTACCACGGCCCCTGTGAAAGTATGCCTCTTTTTAATTTTAGAAAAATAGTTCTTGGGGGGCATACATCGAATCGCAAGATCTGACTAAGATTCTAATTGATTTTATTTAATGAGAGTAAAAATCACAATACCTTTGAGACTTTGAAATTGTTAAGTCAAATCCACTATAATAGCGATACCGGCAAAACTTCACAAGTGCCAAGTCTCCTTTGCAATCCACGCGGACCTTCTTTTTCTTTAAAGATTTTTCTAATGGAAGCTAATGGCCCTTCCAAATATCCAACTCTAGGAATCTTGAATAAAAGATTCAATCTTTATTCTTCAAGATGAGATCTTGATCTCTTCTTGATATTCAAAACTAGAACACAAGAATGGAGAAGAAAGGGGGAAAGGGGGCTGACCGTACACCACTAAAGGAGAGAGGGGCTGGGTGTGAGATTTGAGGAGAGGGGAGAAGTTTCCAAATCTGGAATTCTGGAAAATTAAAGAATGTCCAAAGTCTTGGATGTCCAACCCTCTTTATAGGCTTTATTGGTTGCTTGCAACAAAAGTTTCCTAATCCTTATCCAATAAGGATTCCTCAATTAGTTTCCTATTTGGTTTCTCCATAATTAATTAGGATTAATCAAAATAGAAACTAATCTTATCCATTAGTGTCCAACTAATTTTATCTTTATCCTAATCCAATTAGGATTCCTTGATTAGCAAGAAACTAATAGACTCCTTGTCCAACAAGGAATCCTTAATTAGTAACTAACTAACTAACTAACTAACCGTATCTTATAAGGTGTTATTAATTAGAAACTAATTAAAAACATACCAAAACATAATCCTCCATGAAGTGGGCGTCCCACCCTAGGTGGGCCCCACTCCACACGCCCCCATGGGTTCCAAACCCATTTTGTCAACATATTTGATCTTTTATCAAATTCCCCAATGGGTCCTACCCATTTGGTTTTTCACATTTAATGTGATTCCACTTTTTAGAGCTTCACTATACCATATTGTGATTTCTTAGAGAATTAAATTAATTTAATTAAATACTTTAAGAAAATCCTTGTGTGTGGGATCTAAAGGGATCTCTTATTTCCGGTTGTGGGACCAAGTACTCAACCTTTTGGTTAAAGCATTGTTACTAAGAAACACCTTTCCCACACTCCATTAGGATTATAGAATTTTATCTATATCCCTGGACTTCCACCAATCACAATTAATATCCATTAACACAATGTGATTAACCTCCAGAAAATAGAGAATTACTTGCAGGTATTTCTATCTCAAGATTTGTTTACAGATTAGTCCCTCCACTTCCAATATTGTTATAAGCTTACAGGACAATATCTAATACTGTCTTTAATCCCTGGCTTATATTGAGAACCCATTCTCTTTGATACTTTTAGTAAAACTTAGACTTTTTCAAAACATTTTAGAAATTCTTTAAAAGAAATAATAATAATAATTACATTTCTTATATACAGAAAATAAATTTCTCGATAAAACCATTGCATTGATAAATACCAGCGCTGGGTTTTTCAAGTCCGGTTTTGACAAGTATCAACTCAATATTATTTACTCTGTAAGAGTAGTGGAATCCTTGTTGAGCGTACACACACTTTTTCCAGTACAGTGTACATAACCCAACGAGCCCGTATTTAGTCCGATGTGTTGGACATTGATGATTGGCTACATCAAAGCTACAGAGGCAAATACTAGATAAGATGTCGACCTCTCAGGTTAAGGACAATCTGTCAAATGGACTACCCTAAATATAAAGTAAGTATATTTCTAAGGGTATCTACTGAGTGATCCAGTTGCAATATAAGTACTTCTTACTTATATTCACATCTTAGTCAAGAGACCCTTCTCTCAGTGATTGAGATTCATCACTCCATCATATGGAACTAACAATGTGTAAGTTATTAGGAATACATTGTCCAGATGTATCCTGATTAACTTAGAACAATTTTAGGTCTACAAGGAACTGGAAAAACCATATCACCTAGCAATCAGTTATCAACTAATTGGATGGTTTTCCTACAATGTTACCTAAGGGACAAAGTAATCTAATCCAATGAGATACTTTTGATATATTACCCAATGTAGAAGACAATGTGTGAATGTAAAATATGCATTTATTGATTTAAAAATAGATAAATACAATTCCGGAATGGCTTTGTGGGCATACATGTCTAACACCCCATCCTTATAGTGCCATCCGGACGTGGTGGTTATGAGGTGTACAGTGATGCCTCGCACGCCGGGCTTGGGTGTGTCCTTATGCAGCACAAGAAGGTCATTGCCTATGCATCAAGGCAAATGAAGGAGCATGAAAAGAATTACCCCAAGCACTACTTGGAGCTTATTGCAATCGTGTTTGCACTCAAGATTTGATGACATTACCTTTATTGGGAAGAGTTCTATGTGTTCACAGACCACAAGAGCCTCAAGTATCATTTTCCAAAAAGGAGCTAAATTTACGGCAACGGCGTTAGATGGAATTTTTGAAAGATTACGAATGCACCATCCAATACCACCCGGGCAAAGCAAATGTAGTAGCTGATGCTTTGAGTAGAAGACCTTCGGGGTTGTTGGCCGACATGTTGGTACAAGAATGGAAGCTATTGGAAGATTTGGGAAATCTGGATATTAGTGTCAATGCTTCCGTTCGTAATCCAGTGATGACGAATATCACGGTTCGACCGTACATCATTGATCATATCCGAGAGTTGCAGGCCTCAGATGCTGACTTGTTGGCTTTACGGGACAAAGAAGTTGCCAAGGGCAGTGGAGACTTTTCTCTGACTAGCCATGGTGCTATCACATTCAAGGGAAGACTGTGTGTCCTGGCCGAGGTGGATCTTCAGAGGGAGATTATAGACGAAGCCCACCATTCAAAGTATGTAATGCCTCCTGGGGGTACGAAGATGTACCGGAACCTCAAGGGGCACTTTTGGTGGCGAAATATGAAAAGAGTTGTTGCAGAGTATGTGGCAAGGTGCTTGGTGTGCCAACAAGTTAAAGATGAGCACATGAGACCGGCAGGTCTATTATAGTCTCTCCCTATTCCTGAGTGGAAATGGGAGCATATCTCCATGGACTTCATTGTTGGCTTGCCACGTAAGGCAAGGAGCTCAAATGCTATATGGGTCCTAGTTGACCGGTTGACGAAGTCTTCGCATTTCTTGCCCTATCGGACTACTTTCAACTCTAATCAATTGGCTGCATTGTATATCAAAGAAATAGTTTGGTTGCACGGGGTGCCAGTTAGCATTGTATCAGATCGGGATCCAAGATTCACATCCAGGTTCTGGAAGAGCTTTCAGGATGTTTTGGGTTCCCGACTTGATTTCAGCACCGCCTTTCATCCACAAACGGATGGGCAGACCGAGAGGGTGAACCAGATAATCGAAACATGTTTCGGGCATGTATGTTAGACTTTAAGGGCAATTGGGAAGAGCACTTGCCTTTGGTTGAATTCGCCTATAACAATAGCTACCAGGCGAGCATCCAAATGACACCATTTGAAGCCTTGTATGGGCGAAGCTGTAGGTCTCCTCTCTACTGGGATGAAGTAGGAGAGAGAAAGGTATTGGGTCCTCTGTTGATTGAGCAAACTGCGAATAAGGTTAAGATCATCCAGGATCGGTTGAAAGCTGCTCAAGATCGTCAAAAGAGCTATGCTGACACTCGTTGTAGGGACTTGGAATTTCGGGTTAGGGATCAAGTCTTCATGAAGGTATCTCCTAGTAAGGGGATTATGAGATTTGGTAAAAGAGGCAAGCTTAGTCCTCGGTATGTTGGGCCTTTTGTGGTTATCACACGAGTTTGACAAGTTGCTTACCGAGTAGCTCTTCCACCTCATATGGCCGCGGTTCACAACATTTTCCATGTGTCTATGCTTCGGAAGTACATTTCAGACCATTCGCATGTCATAGAGTTGGAACCGTTGGAAATCCGAGAGGATCTCACTTTGGTTGAAAAGTTGGTTCAGATTTTGGATCGGAGAGATCAAGCGCTTCGCAACAAGACTATCCCATTGGTTCTCGTGCAATGGCAACATCATGCTCGAGAAGAGGCAACATGGGAGCGTGAGGTTGAAGTCAAAGCAAAGTACCCAGACTTGTTTAAGTAGGCTTTTGTATGTGCCATCTAATTCTGTTTTGGTTTTGTAATGCAAGTACCGCCCAATTTTGAGGACGAAATTTTTATAAGGGGGGAGGATGTAGAACCTTGGACCGTTTCATACCTAATGAATAGCATGCTCATAGCCAATGGGCCTTTCACGTAGTTCAATTAATAAATAAAGAAGAATTTTGAAATTTCTAACACACCAAAAATGTTCCCCTTCGAATGACGGATCTAACACAAGTTGAATCGTCAAAATTCGACGAACGAGTCAAAAGTTATGGCCAAAACACCGAAGTAGGAAAAATGAGAGATATTAGCAAAAATAGGCAAAACACAGACCAACCGGTCGACCACTCCCAGGACCAATCGACCGGTAGCCTACCGCTCGACCGCTCGCTTACTGGTCGACCGCTCTACCCACCGGTCGACCGCTATCACACTAATTTTGTATGGGGAAATTTTTCAGAGAGGGTCTTTTGGACCGATCGACCGCTCCTCATGACTGGTCGATTGCTCCTTTACGAATTTTCCGGGCTTGGTCTTTCTAAGTAGATCATCAAGGGTATGATGGTCTTTGACCATCCCCTTTTCTATATAAGCCCAAGTTCGTGGGTTGAGGGTTTCATAAACCCTCAAGTTTGTATTTTGAGAGAGAGTGAGAAGAGGAGAAAGGGTTTTAACCTAGGATTTCAACTTGAGAAGAAATCAAGGGTTTAAGAACCCTAGATCATTCCAAAGACTTGGATTCTTCAAATCCAAGGCAAAGTAAGGGACGAGCACATCTCCAAGCTCGACAGCAAATACACGGACGTTTTGGAGATTTTTCTTCTTTTAAGGTCAGTACCTTTTGCTACACTCCTAGTCATATCTTCTTCTTCTTTGATGGTTTTTTCCCAAATTCTAAGCATAATAATATGTTGGGATGAATGGATAGAGGTGGATGGTTGTATATGGGCGATGGATGCTATGTGTATGTTTTGTGATGAGGGAAATGAGAAGGGCATTACACCAATAATGAACATACATGTATGTTGTGAGCATTAATCCACCTAGAAAAGCATGATATGTAGGCCTTAACCATAATATACACACCAAGGATTTGATGAAATGCCAAGGTGAAGAATTAGTTCTAGAAATGCATGTAAAATTGATTCGTTTTTATATAACGACATGAATAAAATTATGAGCTGAATTGAATGCTATCTCATGTATTATTGAAATCCAAATGTCACGTTTAATTCCAAGCTAAAGCATGTACACGACTTCATGAGCACGGCATGCATGACATGGTTTATCGGTGTTTTTCCAAGGCAAAGGTTTTATTCTCGATTCACGAATACCATGACAAGGCCAAACGTAAGGGATGGTAATTAGAGGTAGGACATATCTTATGATATGTTTTGCTTCGCTTTTGACAAGAAGAAGTGCATCTCATTGAAAGAGGGGTCTCCCCTCCCTCCCAAGTGCATCTCACAAGTTACATGAGCATGTTTAATTTGCAAGCAAGCAAGCATGAGTACAAACAAGAACATGCATAACATGCATGACATGACAAGACAAGCATGGCCCGACAAAATAAGCAAGACAGAACATGACATGACAAGTTTTCAAACATGAAAAGAATATTTCAAGCCAAGTCAAGTACACGATGATTTCAAGGGTTTTTCCAGCTTTGATGAGATGCAAGCATGATATACAACTGCTTACTTTTCTATCAATGATATGAACTGCTTCCTACTTTATTTTTGTTATTATTATGCTATGACTGTTGGTTAGTATTCGGTACTCGCTGAGTATTCCATGTTGTACATCTCATGTTGGCAGGTGATAGTGGAGCAGCTGCTCCTTTCGACATCTGTGCTCCTGGCCTATGGGTGGAGGAGGAGTATGTTGAGGAACCTGTGGAGGAGCCTCCTGTAGATGGTTACTATTAGGTGGTAGATTCTAGGTGAGTGTGGGTATACCCATGTATTTTTGGTGGGCATGTCCGCACTTTCTTTATTTTGTTTTCATTTTTGTACAAACTTGGATCACATATGTATCCATAGAGGTTTTGGTTAGACTTCCGCTGTCCCATGTTAGCTATTTTGTCCTCTATCGTATATGCTCTGTGTGTTTTACAGGATGGTTGTCAAGCATGTCATGCAAATCATGATAAGTGATCCAAGATTCACTCTAGCTCCTAGGGTGGGTTTTGGTTAGCGACATAAGCTCTTCATCTGTAGGAACTGTAGCACCCCGAACTTTTTCATCTTTAATGAATGGCACTCTCGTAGCTAATTGGCCGTTTTCGTAGTGTAATTAATAAATAAGGGAGAAATCGGCAATTCCGAAACGCCAGAAAGATTCGTTTTCGAAAGACGGATCCAACACAAGTTGAATCGTCGAAATCCGACGAGCGAGTCAAAAGATATGGTCAAAACAGTCCATACATACAGAGCACCGATCGCTCGGTCCAGTCAGCGATCGATCGGTCCATAACCGATCGATCGGTAGCTATCGCACGGTCAGAAAATTTGTATGGGGAAATTTTCCAGAGAGTGAGTTTTTGACCGGTCGATCGGTCAATAACACCGATCGCTCGGTAGGCAACCGATCGATCGGTCATTAACACCGATCGCTCGGTCTTCGCGTTTTTGCAGAAATTTCAGTAAGGGCGTTTTCGTCTTTTGGGTGTTAAACCCTTACCCATAAGGGTTTGCTCGACCCTTTGAGCCCTCATTCACAACCCTTAGACATTTTGAGAGCTAGAGAGTGAGAAGAAGAGGGTTTTGACCTAGGGTTTCCATTGAGGAAGAAATCAAAGGGGTGGACCATCCTTGGTCGTCCTCAAACTTGGATTTGCTTCAAGTTCAAGGCTCAAGCTCGTGTGGGAGCCACTCTCCAAGCTAGGGCAGCCATCTCACGTACGTTTGGAAAGGGGTTTCTTCCCCCAACTCAAGCTTCTTTCAAGCAAAGGCTTCATCTTTCAAGTTGGAGCTTCAATCAAGGTCCCTACCAAGGATCAAGCCTTGATTCAAGGTTAGTACACCCTACTAACTTACCCTAGCAATAAATCTAGGTTTTCCTTATGAAATGTGATTTATGCTATTATGTTTGCCTCCCATATGAAATGTATCATCTCCTATGAACCTAAATAAGATAAGAAAAAGGTATGGATGTGTGTGGGTGTTGATGTGGCGATTGGATGCCGAGGTGTATGTTGGGTGATGTGTGTGATGGAAATGGTGGATGGGTACTTTACCAATAATGAACATACCTTGATTTTGGGATGGAAAGTAGGCACTAAAAAGAAGAAGATGAATCATTAAGGAACCTTGCATGCTGTGTGTTTGACAAAATGCCTAAACTAGGAATAAATGACATAAATGAAGAAAATGAAAGTAGACCTTATGCATGTGTTCTTATGAAGGATGAACTATTCAAATGTCACGTAGATTACTCAAATTCCTATATGGTTATACTGTGGATTGAATTGCTATACACTACTCTTCATGTCACATTGTCATCATGATATTACAAGTGTTACACACACCACACATGCATGCATGAAACCGGGTTTTTCCAAGATTGTATTTGTATATGAAATGGAACAAGAACATGACAAGGAGGTTGGTAGCCCAAGGAAGGGTGCTAGCCTCTGGCTCACAAGTGAAATGAAACAAGAACATGACAAGGAGGTTGGTAGCCCAAGGAAGGGTGCTAGCCTCTGGCTCACAAGTGAAACGAAACAAGAACATGACAAGGAGGTTGGTAGCCCAAGGAAGGGTGCTAGCCTCTGGCTCACAAGTGAAAGGAAACAAGAACATGACAAGGAGGTTGGTAGCCCAAGGAAGGGTGCTAGCCTCTGGCTCACAAGTGAAATGGAACAAGAACATGACAAGGAGGTTGGTAGCCCAAGGAAGGGTGCTAGCCTCTGGCTCACAAGTGAAACGAAACAAGAACATGACAAGGAGGTTGGTAGCCCAAGGAAGGGTGCTAGCCTCTGGCTCACAAGAGAAAAGGGAACAAGAACATGACAAGGAGGTTGGTAGCCCACGGAAGGGTGCTAGCCTCTGGCTCACAAGTATACAAGTCAAGAACAAATCAAGACATGAAATACGAGACAAGACATGACACACATACATGATTTGACCGAGACACGAAAAAGGTTTCCGAGACATGAGTTTTACCGAGGTTTTTGCATTCATACACGCATGTCAAGATATGGCTATGTATCTTATGCTTTCACTATTGCTTTAAATTAATATCTTGTATTGCTCACTGTTGTTATGCTTTCGCTATTGTTATGGTTAGCTAGTAGTTTGTACTCGCTGAGTATTCCATGCTCAGCCGTACTTTTATGTCGGCAGGTACTGTGGATGTCCTCGACCCCGAGCCTTGGGTCGAGGAGGAGTATGTAGAGGAGAGGGAGCCACCTATCCCATGGCAGTCTCAGGAGGATGGGGACTTGGATGTGTGGCCGTACCTCGACTACTGTTGAGAGGAGAGGGTTAGAGAGTTCCTTTTTGTATTTTGATAGGTGGGCATGTCCACCTTTACTTTGATTGTATTTAGTATATGTTAACTTGGAATACTATATGGAGTAATAGAAGAAAAGAAAAAGTTGGCTTATGCTTCCGCACTTATGTTTAGTTTCCGCGCTCTGATTATCATTGTATTATATTATGTTTAGCCTCTTGCATTACAGGATGGTTTGACAGGTACACGTAGTCACCTCTAAAGTATCCCTTAACTCCCAGGGGGTATTTTGGGGCATGACAGAAGTGGTATCAGAGCTCTAGGTATTAGAGTCCCTAGGGTCACTTAGATGATTGAACAAGGTATTAGAATCACCTTAGAGAGTTGTATTCCAAGTATAGACTAACAAGTTAGTCTTAGTCAAAATGGGTTGAACTTCAACCGAACATAGAGTCCTACACTAGGAACACGGATTGTATGTTATGCTATTGTGTTATATACCAGGTGTACATTATTGGTGTTGTACTTATTAAATGTGCTTGATGAATATGTATTGAGTGAATTGCGAAAAATTGTATTAAATGCGTATCCAAGTTAGACTCATGCTGTATTGTCGTTCTCAGGAGAAATCATGAGACGCAATACCCGGGGTCGCGGGTACAACACGAGGGGTAATGGAGGTGATGCTCCATCGGGTGATGATCAGCCCGACTTTGCCCAAGCATTCGCATCCATAGCTGAGACTTTGGCTATGTTGGCGGCAAGGCAACCGGCCACTCCGCCTAATGCGGCACTTATACCGGCTCCTCCTAACCGAGCCCAAGCCGGGATAGAAGCTTTCCGGAGGATGAGGCCTCCAACTTTTTGTGGAAGCATTGATCCACTTGTTGCCGAGGGTTGGATTCGGCAACTTGAGAAGATATTCTCGGTTTTGGCACCTACGGAAGTAGAGAGGGTCACATGGGCTGCCTTTATGCTTGAAGGCGAGGCCGACCATTGGTGGAAGTCTGCACTTCGGACCCGAGAGTTGACCCGGCAAGGCCAAGAATGGACATGGGGAGAATTCTTGGACGTTTTCTACAAGAAATACTTTCCGGTTGGGATGAAAGAAAAGAAAGAAATTGAATTTATTACCTTGGAGCAAGGTAATATGTCTGTAGCGGCTTACGAAGCCAAGTTCTCAGAGCTATCTCGATTTGCTCCACACATGATAGCTACCGAGGCTATGAAGGCCCGGAAATTCGAGAGGGGGTTGAAGGCCTACCTCAAGGATCGTGTCTCAATGTTCCGACATGAGACATATTCAGAAGTTGTGGACAAAGCATTGTTGGCCGAGTCTAATTCCGAAGAGTTCTTTAAGAGAAGAGGAATAGAGAAGGGACAGTCTAGTAGTTCAGGGGAGAAGAGAGCTAGGACTATGTCATATCAGTCCGCAGGGCCGGCTCAGTCACAGAGGATGTACTCGGCACCACAGGCCCCCCGCCCTTTTTCTCCACCGGCTTTTCGCCCGGCTACCTCGTATGCTCCTCGCCCCGCAGTGACTCAGGCTACGGGTTATACTCCTCCCACTTATGCACATGATGTCTGCACCCTTTGTGGAAGGAGGCATCCAGCAGGGGAATGTCGGAAGGCTACAGGAGGCTGTTTTCATTGTGGCGACCAGGGCCACATGATTCGGGATTGTCCCCGACGTCTATTGCCAGCTCAGTCTTCGGGGAACAGGCCCCCGATTAGGCAGACATCTCAGCCTAGCTCTTCTCAGGCTTCGAGGGCCTCACAGTCTACCCGGCCTCCTCGCCCAGCCACTCAGGGTCGAGTTTTTGCTCTATCGGAGAGAGACGCACGTGCATCCGACGATGTCGTGCAAGGTACGCGAGAATTTTGAGTTTAAGTTGTATAAAATTTCTGTGGCTTGTTATGCGGTTAGTTATACTAAGGGTTACCTATGTATGATGCTTGTTACTATTTGAAATCTACTGATATTAGTTACATAATCGCACAGGCGCTTTATTAGTGAACGAGTGTCTCGCTCGAGTGTTGATAGACACAGGATCTACTCACTCTTTTGTCTCCCCAAGTTTTGCAAAGGGCTTTTCGACTGAGGCTACTCCGTTGGAGCGGGAGTTGACCATTGCAACTCCACTCGGCAAGTCGGTTGATACGGACAAGATATTCAGGGATAGTGTGGTTCAAGTGGGGGAGAATGAATTGTTAGCCGACCTTATCGTCCTGGGTTTCCAAGATTTAGACTTTGACGTCATTCTTGGTATGGATTGGTTGGCAAACCATCACGGGCATGTTGCGTGCTTTGAAAAGATGGTGAATTTCAAGCCGGAAGGGGGTAAGCCTTTTCACTTCCGAGGATTAAGAGAGAGGGACATTGCTCGCCTCGCAGCCTTGAGTATAGCACACCAAGAAGCACAAAACTCATCGGCTATTCCAGTTGTGAGTGAGTTCTTAGATGTTTTCCCGGAAGAACTTCCCGGATTACCTCCTGATAGAGAGATCGAATTCGCTATAGAGCTTGCTCCGGGTACCGCTCCGATTTCAAGGGCACCATATAGAATGGCCCCTATAGAGCTTGAAGAATTAAAGAAGCAGATTGAGGAGTTACAACAACTTGGTTTCATCCAACCAAGTGTCTCGCCATGGGGAGCTCCGGTTCTCTTTGTGAAGAAGAAGGACGGGTCTATGAGGATGTGTATAGACTACCGTCAGTTGAACAAGGTAACTATCAAGAATCGTTATCCCTTGCCAAGGATAGACGACTTGTTTGACCAACTGAAGGGAGCGAGATTCTTCTCCAAAATTGATCTTAGATCGGGGTATCACCAATTAAGGATCAAGGCGGAAGATGTTCAGAAGACGGCTTTCAGGACTCGGTATGGGCATTACGAGTTCCTTGTCATGCCTTTTGGGCTGACGAATGCACCGGCGGCATTCATGGATTTGATGAACCGGGTGTTCCGATCTTACTTGGATCGATGCGTGATTGCATTCATTGATGACATTTTGGTGTATTCCCAGACACGGGAAGATCACGCACGAGACCTCCGTCTTGCTCTGGAGATGTTGAGAGAGCATAGGCTATATGCCAAATTGAGTAAGTGCGAGTTCTGGCTAGAGAAAGTCGCATTTCTTGGACACGTGGTGTCGGCCGAGGGTATTTCTCTAGATCCAGCCAAGGTTGAGGCAGTCATGAGTTGGGAGAGGCCCAAGAGCGTTACGGAGATACGTAGTTTCCTCGGATTGGCAGGCTACTACCGGAGATTTGTGGAGGGATTCTCCAGTTTGGCTGCACCTCTCACCTACTTGACAAGAAAAGTGCAAAGTTCAGTTGGAGTGACCGATGTGAAGTAAGTTTCCAAGAGTTGAAGAAACGCCTCACCACAGCCCCTGTCCTTACTGTGCCATCCGGACATGGTGGTTATGAGGTATATAGCGATGCTTCGCATATCGGACTTGGGTGTGTCCTTATGCAGCATAAGAAAGTCATTGCCTACGCATCAAGACAATTGAAGGAGCATGAAAAGAATTACCCCACTCATGACTTAGAACTCGCCGCAGTTGTGTTTGCATTGAAGATTTGGCGACATTATCTTTATGGGGAACAATTTGAGGTATTCACAGATCATAAAAGCCTTAAGTATTTGTTTTCCCAGAAAGAGTTGAACCTGAGGCAAAGAAGATGGGTAGAATTTTTGAAAGACTATGAGTGCTCCATTCAATACCACCCGGGAAAGGCAAATGTAGTAGCCGATGCTCTTAGCCGGAAGCCTACTGGACTTTTGGCGCATATGATGCTGAAGGAGTGGAGATTGCTGGAGGATGCATCCAACCTCGACATCAGTTTTAGTCTCCCTACCTATGGGCCGGTAATGGCTAGCATCACAGTTAGGCCATTTATGTTGAGCATGATCCAGGAGTTGCAGGAAATGGATGCCGAACTACTTTCTTGCCGAGACAAGTCAGTTAAAAGTGGCAGTAAGGACTTTACGGCGAGGGAAGATGGAATTATTACTTTCAAGGGAAGAGTATGTGTCCCAGCCGATGAGAAGCTTAAGCGAGAAATCTTGTACGAGGCTCACCGGTCCAAGTACACCGTTCACCCCGGGGGTACCAAAATGTATAGGGACTTGAAGAAGCATTTTTGGTGGCGGAACATGAAGCGAGAAATAGCGGAGTATGTGTCTAAATGCTTGGTGTGCCAACAAGTCAAAGCCGAACATAGGAGACCGGCTGGACTTTTGCAGTCCCTCCCTATTCCCGAGTGGAAATGGGAACATATCTCTATGGACTTTATCGTGGGATTGCCGAAGACGGTTAGGAAGACCGATGCTATATGGGTAGTTGTTGATAGACTCACGAAGTCCGCCCATTTCTTACCGTACCGGACTACATTCAACTCCAATCAGTTAGCAGAGCTATACATCAAGGAAATAGTCCGATTACACGGGGTGCCAGTGAGTATTGTGTCGGATAGAGACCCAAGATTCACATCCAGGTTTTGGAAAAGTTTTCAAGGTGCAATGGGCTCCCGATTAGACTTTAGCACAGCTTTCCACCCACAGACCGACGGGCAAACCGAGAGGGTGAATCAGGTTATTGAAGATATGCTCCGAGCATGTATGCTAGACTTCAAGGGAAGTTGGGAAGATCACCTACCTTTGGTGGAATTCGCTTACAACAATAGTTATCAAGAAAGCATACAAATGGCGCCTTTCGAGGCTTTGTACGGAAGGAGTTGTAGATCCCCGTTGTATTGCGATGAAGTGGGAGAAAGAAAGATTTTGGGCCCCGAGTTAATTGAACAAACCGTGGATAGGGTCAAGCTTATCCGGGAGAGGTTGAAGACCGCACAAGATAGACAGAAAAGCTATGCCGACAACCGAAGGAGGGATCTTGAATTCCGAGTCGGTGATTTTGTGTTTGTAAGGATTTCACCGACCAAAGGTGTTATGCGATTCGGGAAGAGAGGCAAGCTTAGCCCGAGATATGTGGGTCCGTTCGAGATCATTACTCGAGTTGGCGAGGTGGCTTACCGTGTTGCTTTGCCCGCTCACATGGCGGCGGTCCACAACGTGTTTCATATCTCCCAGCTTCGGAAGTACATCCCGGATCCTTCTCACGTCATCGAGCTTGATCCGGTTGAGATTCGAGAGGATCTCACTTTGGTTGAGAAGCCGGTTCATATTTTGGATCGAAGAGACCAAGTACTTCGCAACAAGACTATTCCGCTAGTTTTCGTGCAATGGCAACATCACGCTCGAGAAGAGGCTACATGGGAACGTGAGGCCGAAGTCAAGGCGAAGTACCCCGAGTTGTTTGAATGATTTTATGTATGACTTGTAATTTTGTTTCAAATTGTTATGCTAAGTTGTTTAAATCGTAAAGCACGCATTGTCCAAATTTCGAGGACGAAATTTTTGTAAGGGGGGGAGAATGTAGCACCCCGAACTTTTTCATCTTTAATGAATGGCACTCTCGTAGCTAATTGGCCGTTTTCGTAGTGTAATTAATAAATAAGGGAGAAATCGGCAATTCCGAAACGTCAGAAAGGTTCGTTTTCGAAAGACGGATCCAACGCAAGTTGAATCGTCGAAATCCGACGAGCGAGTCAAAAAGATATGGTCAAAACAGTCCAGACATACAGAGCACCGATCGCTCGGTCCAGTCAGCGATCGATCGGTCCATAACCGATCGATCGGTAGCTATCGCACGGTCAGAAAATTTGTATGGGGAAATTTTCCAGAGAGTGAGTTTTTGACCGGTCGATCGGTCAATAACACCGATCGATCGGTCATTAACACCGATCGATCGGTCATTAACACCGATCGCTCGGTCTTCGCGTTTTTGCAGAAATTTCAGTAAGGGCGTTTTCGTCTTTTGGGTGTTAAACCCTTACCCATAAGGGTTTGCTCGACCCTTTGAGCCCTCATTCACAACCCTTAGACATTTTGAGAGCTAGAGAGTGAGAAGAAGAGGGTTTTGACCTAGGGTTTCCATTGAGGAAGAAATCAAAGGGGTGGACCATCCTTGGTCGTCCTCAAACTTGGATTTGCTTCAAGTTCAAGGCTCAAGCTCGTGTGGGAGCCACTCTCCAAGCTAGGGCAGCCATCTCACGTACGTTTGGAAAGGGGTTTCTTCCCCCAACTCAAGCTTCTTTCAAGCAAAGGCTTCATCTTTCAAGTTGGAGCTTCAATCAAGGTCCCTACCAAGGATCAAGCCTTGATTCAAGGTTAGTACACCCTACTAACTTACCCTAGCAATAAATCTAGGTTTTCCTTATGAAATGTGATTTATGCTATTATGTTTGCCTCCCATATGAAATGTATCATCTCCTATGAACCTAAATAAGATAAGAAAAAGGTATGGATGTGTGTGGGTGTTGATGTGGCGATTGGATGCCGAGGTGTATGTTGGGTGATGTGTGTGATGGAAATGGTGGATGGGTACTTTACCAATAATGAACATACCTTGATTTTGGGATGGAAAGTAGGCACTAAAAAGAAGAAGATGAATCATTAAGGAACCTTGCATGCTGTGTGTTTGACAAAATGCCTAAACTAGGAATAAATGACATAAATGAAGAAAATGAAAGTAGACCTTATGCATGTGTTCTTATGAAGGATGAACTATTCAAATGTCACGTAGATTACTCAAATTCCTATATGGTTATACTGTGGATTGAATTGCTATACACTACTCTTCATGTCACATTGTCATCATGATATTACAAGTGTTACACACACCACACATGCATGCATGAAACCGGGTTTTTCCAAGATTGTATTTGTATATGAAATGGAACAAGAACATGACAAGGAGGTTGGTAGCCCAAGGAAGGGTGCTAGCCTCTGGCTCACAAGTGAAACGAAACAAGAACATGACAAGGAGGTTGGTAGCCCAAGGAAGGGTGCTAGCCTCTGGCTCACAAGTGAAACGAAACAAGAACATGACAAGGAGGTTGGTAGCCCAAGGAAGGGTGCTAGCCTCTGGCTCACAAGTGAAACGAAACAAGAACATGACAAGGAGGTTGGTAGCCCAAGGAAGGGTGCTAGCCTCTGGCTCACAAGAGAAAAGGGAACAAGAACATGACAAGGAGGTTGGTAGCCCACGGAAGGGTGCTAGCCTCTGGCTCACAAGTATACAAGTCAAGAACAAATCAAGACATGAAATACGAGACAAGACACGACACACATACATGATTTGACCGAGACACGAAAAAGGTTTCCGAGACATGAGTTTTACCGAGGTTTTTGCATTCATACACGCATGTCAAGATATGGCTATGTATCTTATGCTTTCACTATTGCTTTAAATTAATATCTTGTATTGCTCACTGTTGTTATGCTTTCGCTATTGTTATGGTTAGCTAGTAGTTTGTACTCGCTGAGTATTCCATGCTCAGCCGTACTTTTATGTCGGCAGGTACTGTGGATGTCCTCGACCCCGAGCCTTGGGTCGAGGAGGAGTATGTAGAGGAGAGGGAGCCACCTATCCCATGGCAGTCTCAGGAGGATGGGGACTTGGATGTGTGGCCGTACCTCGACTACTGTTGAGAGGAGAGGGTTAGAGAGTTCCTTTTTGTATTTTGATAGGTGGGCATGTCCACCTTTACTTTGATTGTATTTAGTATATGTTAACTTGGAATACTATATGGAGTAATAGAAGAAAAGAAAAAGTTGGCTTATGCTTCCGCACTTATGTTTAGTTTCCGCGCTCTGATTATCATTGTATTATATTATGTTTAGCCTCTTGCATTACAGGATGGTTTGACAGGTACACGTAGTCACCTCTAAAGTATCCCTTAACTCCCAGGGGGTATTTTGGGGCGTGACAGGAACACATGTTCGTCCTTTGAATGTGATAGTTCTATCTACACTTGTGGCAAAATCCTCGCTACCCCTACTAATCATCTTATCTCGGTAAGCAATTAACTCGGTATCCGATTCCTGCAATTCTCGGATTCAGTCCAAGATGTAAGGCCTAACGGTGATGTTAGCCATTATTGGTCAAAAAGTAGGGAGGCTAAGACTGATGTCAAGTTTGGATGCATTCTCTAACAACCTCCACTCATGCACCATCATATGAGTCAAAAGTGTAGTAGGTTTCCTACTAAGTGCGTCTACGACTACATTAGCCTTGCCTGGGTGGTATTGAATGGAACATTTATAGTCTTTCAAAAACTCCATCCATCTTCTTTGCCTTAAGTTCAACTCCTTCTGGGAAAACAAAACTTTAGGCTTTTATGATCCGTGATACGTCAAATTGTTTCCCATAGAGGTAGTGCCGCTATATCGTCAATACAAACACTACTGCAACAAGCTCTAGATCATGCGTAAGGTAGTTCTTCTCATGATCCTTCAATTGTCGAGAAGCATACGCGATAACCTTCTTGTTTTGCATCAAAACACAACCCAAACCGACATGCGAGGCATCACTATACAATACGAAACCGCCACTCCCGGATGGCACCGTGAGTGCGGGAGCTGTAGTAAGGCATTTCTTCAACTCCTGGAAGCTAACTTCACATTTGTCGCTCTAACTAAACTTGACATTTTTCCTCGTGAGATAAGTGAGCGGTACAGCTAAATTGGAATCTCGGTGACACTTCTGGGTCTTTCCTAATTCAATACGGCCTCTACTTTAGCTGGGTCTACTGAAATGCCTTCTGCAGACACCACATGGCCAAGGAAAGCCAGCTTCTCCATCCAAAATTCGCACTTACTTAGCTTAGCATACAACTTATGCTTTTGAAGCGTCTCAAGAGTAAGGCAAAGATCTCGATCATGCTCTTCCCGTATCGGGGAATATACTAATATGTCGTCTACGAACACCACGACATATTTGTTGAGATAGGGTCTGAACATCTGGTTCATCAAATCCATGAATGCCGCCGGTGCACTTGTCAACCCGAAAGGCATGACAAGGAACTCGTAATGCCCATACCGAGTCTTGAAAGCCGTCTTCGGAATATCTCCCTCCTTTATCTTCAATTGATGATAGCCGGATCAAAGGTCGATCTTGGAGAAAAATCTCGCTCCCTTCAGTTGGTCAAATAGGTCGTCTATCTGTGGCAAGGGATAACGATTTTTAATTGTGACCTTGTTCAATTGTCTATAATCAATGCACATACGCATTGACCCGTCTTTCTTCTTCACAAATAACACTGGGGCACCCCATGGTGAGACACTTGGTCTAATGAATCCCAGGCTTTGCAGTTCTTCTAACTGCACCTTCAACTCCTTGATTTCAATCGGGGCCATTCTAAATGGAGCTCTTGAAACTGGAGCTGTGCTTGGAGTAAGCTCTATCACGAACTCGATCTCTCGATCCAGGTAATTCCTCTGGAAATACATCCAAAAACTCACTCACAACCGGAATAGCTGAAGAGTTTTGTGCCTCTGGGTTCGCTAAGCTTAGTGCCGTAAAGCGAGCAATATCCCTTCTTTGCAATCCTCAAAAATGAAACGGCTTTACTCCTTTCGGCTTGATGTTCACCACCTTTTCAAAGCATGCAACATGACCGTGGTGGTTTGACAACCAATCCATCCCTAGGATGACGTCGAAATCCAAGTCTTGGAAATCTAAGATGATGAGGTTGGCTAATAGTTCATTCTGCCTCACTTGCACCACACTATCCTTGTATATTCAATCTGTATCGACCGACTTGCCTAGCAGAGTCGCAATGGTTAACTCCCACTCCAACGGACTAGACTCGGACTCAAAAGCCGTTGTAAAACTAGGTGAGACGAAGGAGTGAGTGGATCCCGTGTCGATCAACACTCAGGCTAGGCATTCGTTCACTAATAAAGCTCATGTGCGATTAAATAACTAACATCAATAAATTTCAAGCAAGAACCCGCATCATACATAGGTAACCCCTAGTATAAATAACAACATATCACATAATAGTAATCATTCACAACTTAAAACTCTAATATTCTTGCGTACCTTACACGACATCATCTGATGCATGTGCGTCCCTCTCTAATAATGCAAAGACTCGGCCCTGAGTTGCTTGATGAGGCGGCCGGGTAGACGGTGAGGGCCTCGATGCCTGAGACGAGCTCTGCTGAGATGCCTACCTAACAGGGGGCCTACTTCCTTGAGAATGAGCTGCCAAATGACGATAGGGACAATCTTGAATCATGTGGCCTTGATTGCCACATTGAAAACAGCTTCCCGTAACTTTTTGGCACTCCCCTGTTGGATGCCTCCTTCCACAATGGGTGCAGATATCATAAGAATAGGTGGAAGGTGCATAACCTGTAGCCTGAGGTAATGCAGGGCAAGGAGCATGTGCAGTAGCCGGTCGTGGAGCCGGTGAAGCAAAAGGGCAAAGAGCCTGTGGTGCAAAATATAGCCTTTATGACTGAGCTGGCCCTACGGACTGGTATGATATAGTTCTAGCTCTCTTTTTGCTGAGCCACTAGACTGGCCCTTCTCCATTCCTCTTCTCTTAAAAAATTTCTCAGAATTCGACTCTGCCAAAAGTGCCTTATCCACAAATTTTGAGTATGTCTCATGTTGGAACATTGAGACTCGGTCCTTTAGGTAGGCCTTTAATCCTCTCTCAAATTTTCAGGCTTTCATAGCCTTTGTCGCTATCATATGCGAAGCAAATCTTGATAGCTCCAAAAATTTTGCCTCGTAAGCGGCCCCAGACATATTACCTTACTCCAAGGTAAGGAACTCAACTTCTTTCTTCTCATTTATTCCCACTGCGAAGTATTTCTTGTAGAAGACATTTAAGAACTCTCCCCAAGTCCAGTCTTGACCCTGTCGGGTCAACTCCCGAGTCCTAAGTACGGACCTCCACTAATGAACGGCCTCGCCTTCAAGCATAAAGATGGCCCAAGTGACCCTCCCAACCTCAGTAGGCAATAAGACTGAAAAGATCTTTTCTAATTGTCTTATCCATCCTTCAGCCACTAGTGAATCAATGCTTACATAAAACACTAGAGGTCTCATCCTCTTAAAAGCTTCCATTCCGGCTTGTGTTCTATTGGGAGGAGCAGGTATAAGTGCGGCATTAGGAAGAGTAGCCAGTTGCCTCGCCGCTAACATAGCCAAAGTCTATGCTATTGATGCAAAAGCTTGGGCAAAATCGGGCTGTTCATCACCCGATGGAGTATCACCTCCATTGCCCCTCGTGTTGTATCCACGACCCCGAACATTGTGTCTTATGATTAGATCCTGAGAACGACAAGACACATGAGTCTAACTTGGATATCCAGTTACTAATCATTTCACCATTACTTCATATTCAATAAGCACATAACAACACACTCAAAGGATACATACAATCCATGTTCCTAGCACAGGACTCTAAGTTTGGTTAAGCCTCAACCAGTTTTGAATAATACTAACTTGTTAGTCTATACTTAAAATACGACTCTTTTATAACACCTATTACCTTGTTCAATCATGGTATCAGTTCTAAATGACCCTAGGGTCTCTAATGCCTAAGCTCCAATAACACTTCTGTCGCGCCCCAAAATACCTCCTCGGAGTTAAAGGAATACTTTAGAGGTGACTATTCTTACCTGCCAAACCATCCTGTAATGAACAAGGTAAACATAATACTATAACAACAATAATTAGAGTGCGGAAGCTAAAACATGAGTGCGGAAGCGTCAATCAACTTTTTCTTTTACATATAAGGTGGTCTGTATTCCAAGTTCACATATACAAAACATAATCATAAGGATAAAAGTGGACATACCCACCTATCAAAATACAAAAGACAGAACTCGCTATCACTCCCCTCAACAGTAATCTAAGTATTGACCACACGTCAAGATCTCTATCCGCTTGCGATTGTATCGGGATAGGTGGCTCTCTCTCCTCTACGTACTCTTCCTCGACCCAAGGCTCAGGGTCGAGGGCATCTACAGTATCTGCTAACATAAACGTACAGCTGAGCATGGAATACTCAGTGAGTACAAGCTACTAGCAAACAATAGCAATAACAAAACACAACACAACAAAAGTAAAACAATATAATGGTCTTGACATGCTTGAATGAATGCACAAACTCCAATAAATCTCATACTTTAAAAGTCATGTAGTATTCTTAAAAATAGCCTTTCGTGTTTCTTTTAAAACTTGTTTGTCATGTTTGAAAACTTGTTCTGGTCTTGGTCTCTTTCGTAAGAATCACGCATGTATCTTGTCTTGCTTGGAATCACCTGTCTTGCTTGTTCTTGACTTGACTTACTTGTTTACTTGTGAGCTAGAGGTTAGTTCCCTTGAAGCGACTTGTGAGCCGGGATCGTAAGTTCTCTTAAGCGAAATATATATATATATATATAAATATATAAAGGGTACACCAACCTCCTTGACTTGTTTTCTTGTGAGCCAGGTATTACATATCTTGCAATATGCCCTACGTTTGATCAGCCCGATGTCCAGCTTTATCATTTATGCTTGTTTTCCTTGTGAGCCAGGTATGACATATCCTAGGGATATGCCCTACCCTTGACCGGACCGATGTTCGGCTTTATCATTCATATCGTAAATCACATTCTTGTTCTTGTTGTTTCATATACTTTATACTTTAGGAAAATCTTGGTCAATACATGCATGTGTGTGTGAGGCAATGTGTAGTAATCATGATGACATGAACAATAAAGGAATCGTGTGTATAGCACTTGTGGTGATCATGATAGCATGTACAATTTAAAGAAATGGCATATGGTGTTTTAATTCTAGATTTAACAAGAGGAAATAGGCAAGCATACAAGGCATTGAATCAATTTATCATTTATGGAAAACCACAAAAGTCCTACTTTCATATTCCTTGTTAAATTCATAAAATTCTGATTTAGGTATTTTATCAAACACATGGCGTGCCACACATTTATAGTCATTTCATTTCAATTTCTTAGTGCATATATTTCATCAAACCACATAAAGTGTATTCATTATGCTTGAAATGCTCATCCACCATTCCCCATCACACAACATTCATCACACAATACGGCATCAAATTGCCTCAACCACATCCATCCATACATCCCACATCTTTTATTTATCTTGTTTATATTTAGGGAAAATAGGACATTTCAAAGAGAAGACGAACACAAGATCAGTAAAAGGTGTGGGATGTATGGATGGATGTGGTTGAGGCAATTGGATGCTGTATTGTGTGATGAATGTTGTATGATGGGGAATGGTGGATGGGCATTTCAAGCATAATGAATACACTTTATGTGGTTTGATGAAATATATGCACTAAGAAATTGAAATGAATGACTATGAATGTGTGGCACACCATGTGTTTGATAAAATACCTAAATGAGAATTTTATGAATTTAACAAAGAATATGAAATTATGACTTATGTGGTTTTCCCTAAATGATTAATTGATTCAATGCCTTGTATGCTTGCCTATTTCCTCATGTTAAATCTAGAATTTAAACGCCATGTTTCATTTCTTTAAATTGTACATGCTATCATGATCACCACAAGTGCTACACACACGATTCCTTTATTGTTCATGTCATCATGATTAATACACATTGCCTCACACATACATGCATGTATTGACCGAGATTTTCCTAAAGTGTAAAGTATACGAAACAACAAGAACAAGAATGTGATTTACGATACGAATGATAAAGCCGGCCATCAGGCCAGTCAAGGGTAAGGCATATCCGTAAGATATGTCATACCTGACTCACAAGGAAAACAAGCATGAATGATAAAGCTGGATATCGAGCCGATCAAGGGTAGGGCATATTGTAAGATATGTCATACCTGACTCACAAGAAAATAAGTCAAGGAGGTTGGTGTACCCTTTTTATATATATATATATATTTCGCTGAAGGGAACTTATGTTCCCGGCTCACAAGTCGCTTCAAGGGCACTAACCTCTGGCTCACAAGTAAACAAGCAAGTCAAGTCAAGTCAAGAACATGACAAGAACAAGCAAGACAAGTGTAGAGTCCCAGAAATTTTGCCCATGTATTGGAATCCATGCCAAGGCTTTAAGCCCTTGTAATCTTCCACTTCTATGAAAGGAGAAATTTTAAAGAACTTTAATTGTTGAGAAGTGGGATTCCTAAGTCAGATATGTTAAAATCTGATTTACTGAACTCCATTTGCAGATCAGTTAACTTTAGGGGTAATTTGGTCAATGACTAAAGAGGAAATTGAAAATTCTAATGCTAGAAATGTTGCTTTTCGAATGATGAATCCAACGTAAGTTGAATCGTCAAACTCCGACAAACGAATCAAAAGTTATGACCAAAACACCAAAGTAGGAAAAATTTGCAAAATTGGCAAAACACAGACCAACCGGTCGACCGCTCCCAGTACCGATCGACTGGTAGCCTACCAATCGACCGCTCGCCTACCGGTCGACTGCTCTAACCACCAGTCGACCACTATCGCACTAATTTTGTATGGGGGATTTTTTCAGAGAGTGTCTTTTGGACCAATCGACCGCTTCTAATGACCGGTCGACCACTCCTTTACAAATTTGCTTGGTTTGGTCTTTCTAAGCAGCTCATTAAGGATATGATGGTCTTTGACCATCCCCTTTTCTATATAAAACCAAGTTCGTGGGTTGAGGGTTTCATAAACCCTCAAGCTACATTTTGAGAGAGAGTGAGAAAAGGAGAAAGGGTTTTGAACCCTAGGGCATCCTCTTGAAGCAAATCAAGGGTTTTGAACCCTAGGGCATCCTCTTGAAGCAAATCAAGGGTTTTGAGAACCCACAATCATCCTCAATGCTTGGATTCTTCAAATCCAACTTCAAGCAAGTGAGGGACACATTCTCCAAGCTAGGGCAGCTACTCCACGCACGTTTTGGAAGGATTCCTTTCCTTTTCAAGGTCGGTACCCTATACTGCCCTCCTAGTTCATATTCTTCTTCTTTTCTTGGTTTTTCTTTATATTCTAAGTATGATAATGAGATGAAATGAATGGATAGAGATGGATAGTCGTGTATGGGCAATGGATGCCGTGTGGTTGTTGTGATGAATGAAACGGGAATGGGATTGTACCAATAACGAACATACACGCATGTTGTGAGCATTAATCCACCTAGAAATGCAAGATTTAGGTTTTAACAATAATGCACATTCCAAGTGTTCAATGAAATGCCACTATGAAGAAAATGATAATCTTTCTTAGAAAAGGCATGTGTGAACTCCTCTATTTTCCTAAAATGGCATGTTGGTAGATTAAATGCTTATTAATTAATTGATTGATTATCAAATGCAATGTTTTCTATACTATTGCCATCCTTAATTGTACACGAAGCCCTGATCACGGCATGTAGTCCATGAGTAGGGTTTTCAAGCATTAAACACCGCGTTTTGTTTTATGAAAATCAAGGGTTTTATTCTCGATTCACGAACACCATGACAAGGCCAAACATAAGGGTGGGTAATTAGAGGTAGGACATATCTTACGATATGTTTTGCCTCGCTTTTGTCAAGAACAAGCATTGCATATGAGGGAGTTTACACTTCCCTCCCTTCTAGATTGAAAGAGGGGTCTCCCCTCTCACGCAAGCGCATCTCACAAGTGCATCTCACAAGTAGCATGAACATGTTTATCTTCTCGCAAGTGCATCTCATAGAAAGAGGGGTCTCCCCTCCCTCCCAAGTGCATCTCACAAGTAGCATGAACATATTTAAATTCCAAGCAAGCATGCATGACATGACACGAGTGACAGACATGATAAGTTTTCATGCACGAAATGAGGATTTCAAGTTAAGTCAAATACAAGATGATTTCAAGAGTTTTTCCGACTTCGATATGATACAAGCATGAACTATAAACTGTTTACTTTTCTTGTTAATTATATGAACTGCTTCCTGCTTTACTTTGTCATTATTATGCTATGACTGTTGGTTAGTATTTGGTACATGCTAAGTATTTCATGCTCAACTATACGTTTATGTAGGCAGGTACTGAGGGAGCTACTGCTCCATTCGACATTTATACTCCTGGCCCATGGGTGGAAGAGGAGTACGTTGAGGAACCTACAGAGGAGCCTCATGTAGAAGAGTACTATTATGTGGTAGATTCTGAGTGATTGTGAGAAAGGGTGAGAGATTGTATTCCTGTATTTTGGCGGGCCAGTCCACACCTTCTTTTGTTTTCCCTTTTTGTACAACTTGGATCATGTATATACTTAGAGGTTTGTTTAGTCTTCCGCTGTGCTGTGTAGTTTATGCTTCCGCTATTTTATCCTCTATTGTATATACTCAGTGTATTTTGCAGGATGGTTTGCCAAGCATGTCATGTTAGTCATGACAAGTCGTCCAAGATTCACTCTAACTCCTAGGGTGGGTTTTGGGGCGCGACAACAAGTGATTCCAAGCAAGACAAGATACATGCGTGATTCTTACGAGCGAGACCAAGACCAGAACAAATTTTCAAACATGACAAGCAAGTTTTGAAAGAAACACGAAAGGTTCAAGAATACTACATGACTTTTAAAGTATGAGATTTATCAGAGTTTTCGCATTCATTCAAGCATGTCAAGACCATTACATTGTTTTACTTTCAATGCTATGAATATCATATGTGGTTCGTATTGCTTTAGATTGATGTTGTGTATTGTGTTCATTTTTGTTGTGTTTTGTTATTGCTATTGTTAGCTAGTAGCTTGTACTCGCTGAGTATTCCATGCTCAGCCTTACATTTATGTCGGCAGGTACATCGGATGCCCTCGACCCTGAGCCTTGGGTCGAGGAAGAGTACGTAGAGGAAAGAGTGCCACCTATCCTGATGCAGTCGTAAGCGGATAGAGATCTTGACGTGTGGCCATACTTAGATTACTGTTGAGGGGAGTAATAGCGAGTTCTATCTTTTGTATTTTCATATTTTGATGGGTGGGTATGTCCACTTTTATCCTTATGATTATGTTTTGTATATGTGAACTTGGAATACAGACTACCTTATATAGAAAAGAAAAAGTTGATTTACGCTTCCGCACTCATGTTTTAGCTTCCGCACTCTGATTATTGTTGTTAAAGTATTATGTTTACCTTGTTCATTATAGGATGGTTTGGAAGGTAAGAACAGTCACCTCTAAAGTATTCCCTTAACTCCTAGGGGGTATTTTGCTGTGTGATAGAAAAAATCATCATTTTCAAGAAGGAAAACTAGGTTATTGCTAAGTGAGTTAATAGGGTGTACTAACCTTGAGATCAAAGCTTGATCTTGGAAGAAAACCCTTCAATGAAGCTCCCAACTCAATAGAGGTGATCCCTCTTGAAGAAAATGCTCCAAGCTTGAAATAGGGCTTCACTCCAATCCCAAGCCGCCACCTTGAGCAAACCCTAACCCTTCCTCCTTCTTCTCTCTCAATCTCCGAAAACCTATACTTAAGGGTTTTGGAAACCCCAAACCCATGAATTTGGGTTTATATAGAAAAAAAAAAGGGGGTTAAAAGACCCATTTACCCTTAATGATTTGGCAAAAACCAACCAAAAGGGCAAAATTCTACATGACCGGTCGACCGGTAGTGACCTTCGGTCGACTGGTCAAAAATGAATTCTTTGGAATAAAAACTCATTCATTTAGTGCGATGTTCGGTCGACCGGTAATGGACATCGGTCGACCGGTTCCTTGTGTTTTTTGCCCATTTTTCTGTTTTCTCTCATTTTTCCCACTTCAGTATTTTGGCCATAACTTTTGACTCGTTTGTCGGATTTTGATTATTCAACTTACGTTGGACTCTTCATTCGAAAAGGAACATTTTTGGCATTTTAGAATCATCTAATTCTTCTTTATTTATTAATTGGACTATGTGAAAGGCTAATAAGCTTAGAGAACACTGTTCATTAGGTACGAAAAGTTCCTGGGCGCTACACAGTGGTTCCCATATGGATAAACTTACCAGGTTTACCCATAAACTTCTTTTATCAGAAGGATCTTAAGGTGATTGGCAGCATCATGGGGAAGGTATTGAAGGTTGATGGTCCAACTAAAACCCTGTCCAGGCCGAGTATGGCAAGGTTATGTGTTGAAATAGATGCTTCTAAATCAAAGATAGATCACTTCTGGTTAGGTTTAAACACCTCGGGAAGATGGCAACAGATTATTTATGAAAAAGAGTCGATTATATCCGAATGCTGCAATAAGATCGGGCACTATAAAGAATCATGTCGAAGCTATGAAAAGAGATCTTCCAATCGTAGGGTGAAGGAGAAGACTGGAAATCCAGAAGAAAAAGCATCGAATGTAAAGAAGATAAATACTAAGAGATGGGTAGAGAAGGCTTTCGGTAAGACTGATAAATTAACTACAATAGATTTGCAGCCTCAGAAAAATTCTATAGAGGTTGAAGTGATCGCCGATCAGGATATAGATCAAGATTTGGAGGGTTTTAATTTGGATATTAATATTACTGATTCCAGTTTGAATGAGAACATAATAACTGGCATTGATGGCAGCAATGGATGAGAGAAATCCAAAGGGGAAGAAGAAGGAGAGATTGGATATCTTGCAGTTCAGCAAACAACATTCAGGAGGGAAGATACAGTGCTGGACTTAAGGTTTTCTAAAACCAGTAGTTTCTTGGATAGTACTTAGGAAAAAACAAGGAGGCCAGGACCTAATTTGAATGAGATAATATCTATTGAAAATAATAGCATTGAGAAAGAGACCTATGGTGGTTGCAACGAGGATAAAGTAACTCAGGAATTGCTAGAAGCTCTGAAGTTTGATAAACCAAAGAGTTCATGTAACTCCAAGGAAGAAGAGGTATTAAAATCAAAGAATTCTAAAGACGAGGGGAGCAGGTCGGAATCCAAGATGAGTAGGAGCAAACAAGTTATGAATAGGGATGAATTCATCCAGAGTTGCAAGGTTTTCTCAAATAAGATAGCTGGTTCAGTGTGGCTGAAGAATAATACAGTGATTGAAGGGAATGAGGTAGCTGAAGTCAGACAAAAACCTAGAGAGAGAGTTACAAGATCTAAGACCAAGGCGGGGTCTCAAACTAACACTCAATTGTTTCTCTATGGTTAGTGCAATCATATGGAACATTAGGGGAGCTGGCAACCCAAATTCCAACAGAAGATTGAATTCTGTCATAGTGGAGAAGAAAATATCTTTAGTAGCATTACTGGATCCGAAAAATAATTTAAAGAACCGAGACAAACATGCTAGAGAGTTGGGCTTTAATAACTACACGAAGAATAATGGTGAGATTAGCAAAATTTGGATTTTCTGGAAAGATGATATCACAGTTTCATCGGTGCAAAGATCTCATCAATGTATTTCGCTGATTCTATCGGAGAGAGGATCAAAACTGGTGGGATTTTCTTTTATCTATGCATCTTGTGATAGATTGGTTAGAAGGGAACTTTGGGAGGAACTTCAAATTATTAGTACAGATATATCTACTCCTTGGATTTTAGGCGGGGATTTTAATATCATCTGTAATGCAGAGGAAAAAAAAGTGGGAAGAAGTCCAGCTTTAAATGCAATCGAAAATTTCAACAGTATGATTACTTAGTGTGGCTTCATAGATGGGGGGTACATGGAAAATCGATTCACGTGGTGCAATGACCTTGTTAGAGCTCACTGCATTTGGGCTAGATTGGATAGAGTTTTTTACAACTCAGCTTGGCAAGATGCTATGTCCCAGACTACTATTACTCACCTTCCTAGAAGTCCCTCAGACCACTTCCCTCTTCTTATAGAGGCTGCTAGCAATTCAAGAGGATGCCACTCTTTGTTCAAATTTCAAAATATGTGGACCAAAGAAGTAGACTTCATGGATATTGTGGAAAAGAATTGGAAAGAAGTTAAGCTAGGTAACCCTATTCTCTCCTTTTTCTTGAAATTAAAGTTCCTTAAAGTAGAATTATCCAAATGGAATAAGAATAACTTTGGTAACATCTTTACTAACCTGAGATCGTGTGAAAGCAAAGTGGAAGATCTAGAGATTCAAATGCAGAACCACTAGACTGAAGAAGGTTACTTGGATTTATGTAATGCTAAATCGGAGTTGAAAAAATATTTAGATCTGGAAGAAATATTTTGGAAACAAAAATCTTGTGAGCATTGGCTAAAAGAATGAGATAAAAACACTAAGTTCTTCCATGCGGTTTATCAAAATAAACGCAAAAGGAATATGGTGCATAATATTATAGATAGCCATGGAAACTTGTTGACTCAAGAGGATGAAAAGGAAAAAGAGGCGGTTAGCTTTTTCCAGAAAATTTTACTTTCAAAAGCTGTTTTCGGGGATAGCAACTTAATGGACTGTATTCCTTCCCTTGTATCGAATAATGACAACGAAAGTCTGTGCAAAATTCCAGAAGTGGAAGAAATCAAGAAGGTTGTTTTTGATATGCAGGACTCTGGGGCTCCAGACCCAGATGGTTACTCGAGCTTGTTTTTTAAGCATTGTTGGGATATTATAAAAGAAGACCTGATAGCTACTATTCATTACTTTTTTCATAATGGTTTCATTCCAAGAGCTGTCAACACTACGATGCTATGCTTGATAGCTAAAATTGAAAACCTGGTTGCTTTTGGAGATTATCATCCTATCAGTCTCTGCAATGTATTCTAGAAAATTATAGCAAGGGTTCTATTTTGCCAAAATTAATATCAAAGGAGCAATTAGAGCAATCAACTTTTGTCAAAGGTAGAAGCATCGTGGATAATACTTTTGTGGCTCGAGACATGATCTCTCATATAAAAAAGAAAGTAAGAGGGGGAAATGTGATTTTCAAGTTAGATATTGTCAAAGCTTATGATCGAATGGAATAGGATTTTCTTCTCTTAGTCCTGAAGAAATTTGGTTTTAGTGAGAATTTGCTAAAGCTCATAAAAGGTTGTATTTCCTATCTTTTTTTCTCAGTCATCCTGAATGGGAGATTGCATGGATTTTTTCAGTCTTCGCGGGGTTTACAGCAAGGTGATCCCCTTTCATCGGCTTTGTTCATTATGGCAGAAGAAGTTCTTAGTCGGGGTTTGAAGAATATTTTTACAGAAGGTCAAGTTGGTTACTTCAGAACGTCCAGAAGTGCGATGCCTATTTCTCACCTCATCTTTGCAGATGACAATCTCATTTTCTACAATGGGCAGAAAAGTTCAATCAATCTTTTGTTTAAATTCCTCTCATCCTATGAATCAGCTTTTGAGCAAAGGATAAACAAGCATAAGAGTGCCATGTATGTGGCTGAAAATAAATCCGAGTGAGAAAAAGGGAGATTGATGAATATCTGTGGAATTAATATCGATAAGTTTTCGTTTAGATACTTGGGTATTCCTCTATTTATTGGTCGAATGCAAAAAATAATCTTTGATTTTATTATTGATAAAGTTAGAAGAAAAATTGAAGGATGGAAAGGTAAATTACTGTCTCAGGGTGGGAAGTTAGTGCTCATTAAATCGGCTTTAGCATCCTTGCCTATCTACACTTTGATGAGAACTCATATTCCGAAGGGAGTTATCTATAGAATGGAAGGTATGTTTGCTTCGTTCTTCTAGAATGATTCCTTGGGCTGCAACAGAGCTCATTGGGTAGCTTGGAATAAAATAGCTAAACCAATGGATGAAGGTGGGTTGGGATTTCGGAAACTTGGGGATGTGTCCAAAGCGTTCCGAATGAAGATGGCTTGGAAAATAATTTCAGAAAAAGGTTTATTGAGCAATTATTTCAGAAGTAAGTACTTAAGAAATACTCATCCTTGGATGATGAATAATTTTCTTAAGGGTAACAAGAATTGGCTTGAGATTGGGTGATGGATAAAGAGTACATTGCTCAATTGTAAATGGCTGATTGGGAATGGGAAAGAGACTAATTTTTGGTTTGATATTTGGCTGGATAATGCACTGTTGATTGATTTGGCTTCAGATTGTCCCACTTCTTTCCCTATAATTAGAGATTGCAAGTTTAGCGTGCAAGTTTAGCGAGAGGTGCAGGGTGGAGGAGTTACATTTGCTCCCTAGTAGCATGATCCAGGCGATGAAAAATTTTCCTCTTAATCTTTCCCATCATGAGGACAAGATTATTTGGACTAGAGAAAGTTCAGGTAAATTCTCATCCAAATCTTGTTGGGATTGTGTTCGTGAAGCTACGCCTAAGGTAAATTGGACCTCATTTATCTGGAATGAAGCAATCCCTTCTATGATTTCCATTCTAGTCTAAAAATTTTTCCACAACGCAATCTTTGTTGATTTAAGAATTCAAGACAAAGGGATATCTTTGTCAAGCAAATGTGAGTGTTGTATTATTCCTAAAAGGGAATCTTTATCTCATTTGTTTTGCCAAGGTAAGATTGCTTCGAAGATCTGGAGAAGAGTGGGGTATTCTTTGAATATTCGGATCTTTGAAGAGGATACTATCCAAACCAGATTAATGAGATTTTTCTGAAGTAGGAAGAATGGTTCTGTGTTGGGATTTCTCAGTTCTGTTTTACCGGTCTTCATATGTTGGGAGATATGGCTTTTTCGAAATGCTTCAAGATACGACAACTTCAAAAGGAATTTCAAAGACATATTGAAAAGAATTAATGAAGGCTTGAAAGGTGCAACTGTAGCTTGGAAGTTCACTAAAAGGTTAAGCCCCACTGATACCGATTTATGAGTTTTCTTTGATATCCCTTTTGTGTCTCCAAAAACAAAGAGACCTATCCTCACCAAATGGATCAGCCCATCCCCGGGATGGTTCAAATTAAATTCAGATGGGGCAGTTAACAGTGACACGGGCATTAGTGGTGGAGGAGGCATAATTTTGGATTCCAAAGGTCACATGAACATAGCTTACTATGAGTTCTATGAGATGGAATCCAACACTATAGCAGAAATTAGGGCTATTTGGGACGGTTGTCTTCTGTGTGATAAATTGGGATTAACAAATGTCATTGTCGAAAGTGATTCTCAAATTGTTATTGATGTGATTAATGGTGTCAAGATTCCTCCTTGGAAAACATGGTACTGGTGGAAGAAAATTATTAGCTTGAAGACTAGATGCAACTTGATTTCTCAGCATACCTACCGAGAAAATAATTAGATAGATGACTTTCTTTCTAAAGAAGCTTGCAAGACTCAAGATAGAAAAATTCTTAGGAGTATATATGATTGTCCACAACTTATTAAGGGTATGTTATGCACTGATAGATCTTCTATTTTTAATGTCTGAAATTTCTGCACAGGTTGATCAGTGTTGTGTTATGGGTTAGAGCATATTTCAGATTTTATTGATTGTTTTTTTTTCGGTTGGGGTTTCTGGTTTCTGTCCCCCCCAACTTATGTGGGTCTTATTGGTCTAATGGTTTTAGGGGCTTTTGTATTCCTTATTGTTTCTGTCAGAGATGGAAATGCCATCTCTGATTGTGGTTGGCTTGGGAGGGGTAAGTTTTTATGTCCCCCCCCTCTCAGTTGGTTGTATGTTCGGGGTAAGGTTTATGTCCCCCCCTTTTTTCTTTTATATTTAATAAAACCGGTAGGGTTCTGCCAAACCCCCTACTCCTTCTCAGTGGCTTTTTAAAAAAAAAAAAAAATGATGTTTCTAAAACCTAAAGGCTAAACAATCTCCCCCTCTTTTATGATGATATAATAATGGAATCAAATGGGATAAGCTCCTCCTCAATATATAATTTCAATAAAATATTTTGAAGTAAACTCCCCCTAAACATATGCATTAATTTCAAGATATAGATTAAACTCATTTGCATATTTTTTAGATAAACCATTCATGTTTAATAGGAGGTTAAACAAGATTTTGTTCATTTCATTACATATTTCTCCTCCTTGCAACATCAAAAAGATACATAATGAACAAGCTAAGCATCAACAAGTATTTCAAACATGATACCAATCAATTCATATTTTCTCCCCTCTGACAACATCACAAAAAGTATCATATAAGCACATTATACCAATATAAACCATCACACTTAAGCATTTATCATTCATAGCCTATTCATTATTTCATAATATTATATCAATTAAAATATTCTATCACTTCAAACCATAACATCAAAAATGTCAAGGATACAAAACATCTATCATTCATACATTACATCGATCATTAATCATTTTAAATATACATATCGACATTATCAATCAATCACTTTTTCAATCATAGAAACCTATCATCAAAGCATCATCTTTTCAAACATGTTTCAAGCATTACATTATTTCATTAACATGTATACATGCATAACATCAATCATTATAATCACATACAAGGCATCATATCATCATAGCATCATTCATCATGTATACCCATACCATGTAACAAAACATACATGTATATATATATCACTTATGAAATTTATCCAAATCAATGATCTCTAAGACCTAGAGGGGGGGTGAATAGGTCTATCTAATAATTTCTAACCAATTTTAATTTTTCAATTAATATGTTTAGAAATCAATGAACAATTCACTCAGACAATCCACACAAATCAAACACAGAAGATTTTTACGTGGAAAACCCTAACGGGAAAAAACCACGGGACCTCGTCCAGTAACAAACTTCACTATGAAAAGATTGCAAGTACAAGACAAGACCTTACCAAAACAGAAACGACGTTCCTAGGTATAGACTCTTACTCTTGATTTTCACGAACCAGCAGGTTCGATCTCCGCTGTAGCAGCTTCGGTTCCACACCGACCAAATCTTCTCAAGCTACTTCAAAACCACGATCACACACGATCGATCTCCTTCCACGAAGGCTCCGGATCAAACACCGGACACACACACAAGGTGTAGGGTTGTAAATCAATTTAGGAAATTTCAAACCCTAGAGGGATCTCATATAGATCTGAGATCACACAATGCAAGATCAAAGGTTTAGATCTATACTTGCATTCTCTAGGATCAAAGAAAGAGGAGGGATCAACAAAGATCTAATAGAACAATAGGAAAACCCTAGAAGAGTTTCTCAGTCCTCTACTCTTTCAAAAAATATCAAAGACACGAATTAGGTCTCCAAAAATTTGTTTATATAGGGTTTAAAAAAAGAATCCAGAAAAATAAAAATTCTTTTTACGGGGACCGATCGATCGGTGCTCATTACCGATCGCTCGGTCCAAATAACCGATCGCTCGGTTAAAAATCATCTCTCTGGAAAAATACCCCATACAAAATTTTTGTCTAGTCGATAGCCATCGATCGCTCGGTAGGCCACCGATCGATAGGTTTCAATACCGAGCGATCAGTTGAGACAGAATTTGTTCAAACCATATGTCTTTTCATGTTTATTTGATTCAACTAAGATCAAACAACTTTGTTAGGTTTAAAACTATCCTCCTAGGTATGTTTAGAGTTATCTAAGCCAAATCCAACCTAGGTAGGGGTCTCTAAGTCCATTACCTTTCTAGATCCAGAGTAGGAGCTTTTTCTTCACTTTCTTCAATCTTCTTTAAGCTTTAGCTCCTCTTCTGACAAGTTGAACATGACTCGACGACTCGACTCACATGACCTATCTAATGATCACGGAATTTGCCAACACCTATTTAGGGATTTACAACTTATTTATCAAGACATTTCATAGTCAAACGATATCATCAATCATAACAAGTTATAATTCATACACATTAAGCATGATCACATAAGGAAATCATTCGTATTATAATCATTTAAGCATGCTTCCTTCTTTTTGATGGAGTCTACATAAACAAGTTCAAGTAGCTTCCTTTGGTACCCAAACCATGTCGGGTCCAACTAGGATTGCCTTGGGAAGACTTGTCCATTAGGCACCCAAACTCTCTTTACCTTCTTCTTTCCAACATATGTATAGGATGTAATTGAAGTGTGAGCACAGGATTTTACTCACTGGGATTTGAATCGGGAGTTGCCACTTATTTAATTCGGAAGGGATAAGTCCAAAGATTATGAATAAGGTCTTTATGGTCTACTTGAGAGTCTAGGTAAGAGGTTCGATTAAGTCCCGGGGAAGGTGTTAGGCATCCCAGGACCTCCATTTTGTAATGGTTACTTACTCCCTAGGTATAAAACAAATTAAAATCAAATTGTATTCAAATGCCTAAGTGCTTAGAGTATACTAACCCAAAAAAGAAAAAGTCCTCACTAGGGTCGACCCAGATTGGGTTACCTACGTACTCACAAATGGTGAGATTAGACCGAGCGTAGTTCTGGCACATGAACCCATGCCAAGGCTAGCGGAGTGTGTGTGTACACCAGGGTGACTAAGGGTCTAGCCCGAGGGCTAGGGTTGGTGGACCGAGTTGGTCAAGTACATGGTTTAGAAGGTTTGGGCCAAAGGTTAGTCCAGTATACTAAGGATTAGGCTCGGTAGGCCAAGGGTTAGTTCGGTAGACTAGAATTAGGCACGATAATTCAAGGGTTAGTCCGGTAGACTAAAAGCTGCTTAATCGAAGTGAAAGGGAGAGTTAACCATGGTTAGGGGTGCTAACCATAGTTAAAAGGTCCAAGGTCAACTTTTTGGTATTTTTACATTTTTTGTATATTTTTGGGATTTTTCTAGATTCTTCCAAGGTCAAAAGGCCTTAACCATGATTAGAATTTAACTGGGGTTGAGTTAATCCCAGTTAAGGGTCTGGTCTAGTCTGAGGTGGGCCTAGGTAGTAGGGTAGGGCCTAGAATGACCTCCTACCTACTCTGGGCCCTATGTAAAGCCCAATTTACATAAAACTAGGATTGGCAGTAGACTGTTTAATGCCATTTCCAAATCTTCACAGATTTAGAATGGCGGTAGATAGTTCACCGCCATTCGCAATCATTTCTGGAAAAGACTTTGCTGGTCAAGAGTAAGGTCACGGGTGAACACATAGGGTCTTGGACCCTTAAGGTTGATGAGGGGATTCTGCCAGGTGTCCTGGGCCTGTTGTGGGCCCCAGGGTCTGGTCTGAAATGGCCCCACAATATAAACTAGAAAACCCATAATGTCGGTAAATAGTTTACCCATATTTTGGATAGTTTCCATTATTTGAGGTTTTAACTATGGTTAAGCTACTGGGGTGAGCTTGGAAGGACCAGGGTAGGTAGAGGAAAGTCTCAGGGACCTAGAGCAGGCCCTAGAATGGATCAGGGCTCAACCAAAATGGGCCTAAGGCCACAGCAAACGAGAAGCCCAGAAATAGCGGTACTGTGTTTACCGCTATTTCTGGTTTTTCCATAAAATTGATTTTCCCCCTAGGACAGAACCAGACCACGTCCAAGGGATCCATCATGGACTGAGGAGGATCCCCTAGAAGCTAAGGGGAGGTACCATGCATGGTGGAAGGCTATGAAGTTGGGGTTTGGTCCCTTGAGAAGGTCCCCATGCCAATGAACAACCAAGGGGACCTTTATCCTTGCGGGATACTGAAATAAAACATAATATAAGAGTCCCCTGGAGTAGGACCAGAGAATCACAATGCTGTTTATAGAAAATAAAAGGTAGGGGAAGGTCCTACCCTGTTGCTTGATACCCATGGTGGTGGGGGTGGCGGTGTACAGTGGTGGAGGCCTAGGTGTGATCCCTGGGGTGAGGTGGAGGACTGAGAGAGGAAGGCTGAAACTCGGGTTTGGCAGAATTTCAATAGAGTTTTTGGAATTGGGTTTTGGAATCTTGGAATTTTGAGGGGGGAGTATTTATAGGATTAGGGACACCTAGGATAGTTTAGGGATTAAAAATGAAGTGGAGGATCCAATGGGGCGCAACAGGTGGTCCCAGGGGAGTGCTAAACCTGTTTTACGTAAACTCCAGGAATGACGGTAATTCCACTACCATCATTCCTGATTTAGGCTAAACAAATAATGACGGTAATGTTATTACTAGCATTTATAGGTTTTTGCCCAAACAGGCCCAACCTAGTCACTATGGGTTAGGAGCACTGTAGCTATTGCCAAATTTAGTAATGGTGGTAAAGTTATTACCATCATTCTCTGATTTTTCAAATTTTGTACATGGGCCCCCACCAACGGTGATCTAAGGCTTGTGGGCCCATGCTTGGGCCCATAAGGTGTTCTGGTTGTGGTTTTTGGGTCTCTAGGCCTAAAAATGAGCCTTGGGCCCTAGGGTTAAACTAGGGGTAACCTAGGGTTAGACCTAGGGCTTGACTAGGATTGATCTAAGGTTAACCTAGGGTTAGGTCTAGGGTTTGACTAGGGTTTTGACTTAGGATTTGACTAAGGCTTGACTGGGGTTGACTAGGGTTTTGACCTAGGGTTTGCTTAGGTTTGACCTAGTGTTTGCCTTGGGTTTGACTAAGGCTCGACTAGGGTTTACCTAGGGTTTGAGGGTATTAGCCATGATTAAGAAGGTTAACCGTGATTTGGATGGGGTGTAAAAATTGGGTGCTTATAGCTGCCCGTGTTTGTCGAAGAGTGCCAAGTTGGCAATTGAATGACAAAGACTGGAATCATTCTATTTTTACACCAAGATAAGTATGCATGCTGTGCAAATGGTGAGTGTGATGCGTCTGCCTATACGTGCTGGGGATATGAGCGAGTTAGACTGGGGAAATGAGTGGTTAAAGCTCATGCTGGGGAATGAGGAGTGGATTGAGCTACTCATGCTGGACATTTAATGGATGCAGATATGGCACAGCCCAGAGGAACTAGCCAATAGAAGGGTGAAAAGGTGTCGCCTGGAGGCACGAACCAAATTGATTGAAGTGGCATCTTCCGAAGGCATTTAACTAAATCGATCGATGAACACACAGGGTGTCAAGAACAACAAGGTGATGAGGATGAACTTAGAAGTGGTCGGAAGGAAATGCGGGTGTGTCGGCATGTTGACAAGATGCAGCGTTGGCCGGAGATTTGTCAATGGTACATATGATGATGTCGGAGACACATGGGGTGTCAAAAATGGGAACATGCAGAAGGTGTAGCGGTATGACAAGTGATTTTTCAAGGTACACACGGAATGTCGGAGACATGCGGGGGTGTCGAAAAGGAGGACATGCAGGAGGTGTAGTGGTATGACAAGTGAGTTGTTAAAATACACACAGGATGTCGGAGACATGTGTGGGTGTTAGAAGGGAGACATGCAGGAGATGCAGTGGTATGACAAGTGAGTTGTCAAGGTACACACAGGATATCAGAGACACGCAGGGGTGTCGAAGGGGGACATGTAGGAGGTGTAGTGGTATGAAAAGTAAGTTGTCAAGGTACACACAGGATGTCAAATATACGGAGGATGGTGAAAGGGGATATGCAGGAGGTGTAGCAGTATAACAAGTGAGTTGTCAAAGTACACATAGGATGTCGGAGACACGCAGGGGTGTCGAAAGGAGGATATGTAGGAGGTGTAGCGGTATGAAAAGTGAGTTTGTCAAAGTATACACAGGATGTCGAGGACACATGGGGGTGTCGAGAAGGAGTGCGTCATTATTAGACATGATGCCCAGAAAAGTTATTTAGATTGTTAGATTCTTATTAATTTGATTAATAAAGACTTCTTCTTAATCTATTGTGTATTCATTATGGGTAATTGACCATGATCATGAGATAATTTATACGATATGAGATATCAGTAAAGGTCCTTAGGATATATTGTAGGAAAGTTATGTGATTAGATTATCACAGGCAGATATGACTTTCCAGTTCCTTATAACTTATATAGTCGCATGTATAGGTGAAGCTGGGCACTTCACTTATATGGTTGCCACTATGGTAAGATGTTCTCAATAGTTGAGATGTAGTTCTATCTCGAACTATTGTAGTGGAGACTACACATCAGCATATGGGTGCTTAAATATACACTGAATGATTGCATTCAATAAGAGACCTCTTGCATAAAAATACTATCAGATAGTTGGTCTCTCATTCACATTGAAGAGTTTTAATGATCCTTAGATCTGATGAGTTCATCTATGACTGAGCAGTGATCTGACTGTTTTGATTCCACTAACGTATTTTCTACCTTATGGAATACAATATAATGATAGTTGGATAGTCAGAAAGCTGTTCGAGTGATGATGAATTTCAAATAAGAAATCCATGCTCATTAATTTGAGAGATTATCCAAGTTTCGGGTAAGACAGTTGATGAAGTTCAAATCCTGCGCAAGTGATTTTGAAATCAAAATAAGTTTTGAAATATACTTTTATTAAAATATATTATACTTATCAAATGATTTTCTCAAAATGTTTTTCATGAGAAATTGTTTCTCATGGCTTAATCATAAGTCTTGGAAACCCGGATGATGTGCAATGGGCTATGTGTTAGATAGTATTAAAAATCTCAAAGGCCCATTAGGGATGTTGTATTTGGAATGATCAATTGAATTAAAAAGTTCATCTGGCGGGATCTGTAATGGTTATTGTTCATACACTGGGATTCAATTGCAAAATGAATATCTCACGTCACTTGCAATTTCGATGTAATTCCTGTTTAGGGTCAATGGGATAACATTGGGTAAGCTAGGGTAAGAATGTTCCAGAGCAATCTGTAGAGGTGCTCACATAAGAAATACATGCTCATGAAAGTATGCCTCTTTTAAATTTTTGAAAAACAGTTCTTGGGGGCATACATCGAATCCCAAGATCTGACTAAGATTCTAATTGATTTTATTCAATGAAGGTTGGAATAACATTCACCTTTGCGACGTTGAAATTGTTAAGTTAAATCCACATAAGAATAGTACTCGCAAAACTTCACAAGTGTCAAGTCTCCTTCGCAATCCATACAAACCTTCTTTATTCTTTAAAGCTTTCTCTAAAGGAAGCTAATGGCCCTTCCAAATTTCCAACTCTACGATCTTGAAATAAAGATCCAATCGTTATTATCAAGAACTCTTTCTTGATTAACAAGATCATTGATATTCTTTCTTCTTTATTTTCAAACAAGAAAACAAAAATAGATGAAGAAAAGGGGAAGAGGTGACCGTACACCTTTAAGGGGAGAGAGAGGGGTGTGAGGTATTGAGGGAGGGAGAGAAAGATTAAAAATTCTGGAATTTTTAACTGTTATTTTAATGGTGGATGTCCAACCCTTATATATAGATCCATCTTGGATCTTATCCTCATCCTAATCCAATTAGGATATCCTCAATTTGTTTCCTTTATTGGCATCTCCTAATTAATTAGGATTAATCAAGATAGAAACTACCCTTATCCATTAGTGCCCAACTAATCTTGTCCTTATCCTAACCAATTAGGATTCCTTGATTAGTAAGAAACTAATAGAATCCTTGTCCAATAAGGAATCTTTAATTAGTAACTAACTCTAACTAACTAACTAACCTTATCTAATAAGGATATTAATTATTATAAACTAATTAAAAATAATAACAATTATTATTCCCTCATGGAGTCGGCGTCCCACTAAAATTCTTCAAGACATTGAAACTTGATTGCTCAAAGTTTACCTAGATAGACCCTAGGAGACTTAGTATAGTTTGGACATCTCTATAAGGGCCTAAAAATGATTAAGATAATATTTTTGTGATTGCTTAAAGGTCCAAGCACAATACTCATCCATTTGATCTCATTAAAGATGAGTTCTCTGAAAAAATTCAATAGACTCGTCGACGAGTGGAAGAGACTCATCGACGAGTGCCAAATACAGTAAGCTCATTTGAGCACTGTCTCCCCACTCATCGACGGCCCCTTGTTTTCCAAACTCACTCGTTGATGAGTGTATGCGGGAAATGGGTATAACAGTTAGTTCGTATTAAATGTGCTCCCAACGGCCATATTGATTGCTCAACTATAAATAGAGTTTATTTATGAACAAAATACAAGAATCTAACACTGTTCAATCATTCATACATCTCTTACAATCTTCCAACAATCAATACTCTGTTTTTGCATTGAATACCTAGAATCTCAATCTCTCATTCTTTGAGCATTCAATTCCAATCAATCTTGAGGGATTCTAAGCTTTGTTTTCCACTCTTATCTAGCTCAGTTTGGAGCTTCCAAACTTTGTACAAACTGAAAGTCAAGAATCAAGGATTCTTGCACCATTTGAGAAGAAGCTCTTCTTGTATCCAAGAGAGGGATTCTCTTGAAGAGGTTATTCCTGAGCCTACAAAAGGCTTGTAAAAGGCTTACTCTCTACCAGTAAAGAAGAGTGCTATTAGTGAAATCATGGAGAAATCCTTAAAGCGGGAAGCTTAAAGGTGGGGACGTAAGCAAGTTGCCGAACCCCGATAACATATCATGTGTGTGGTATCATTTTCTCTCCCTCTCTATATTCATCTCTGTTTATTGTTAGAAGCTTTAGTGATTAATTTTATTCCGCAATAATCACTTAATTAAATTTTTAATTGTCATTGACCCTAATCACCGCCCCTCTAGGGTTCATTAACTGGGCAACAATTGGTATCAGAGCTTAGTACTCTGTTTTTAGATTTAACCATCTTGAGTTAAAGATCCTTTAATGGCAAAAATCTTTGCTAATACCATAGGAAAGGGCCAATCGACCACTAGCCCTCCATTGTTCAATGGGGAATACTATAACTACTGGAAAACTAAGATGATTTATTACATCCAAGCTCTTGACTATGAATGTTGGAAAGTTATAGTCAAGGGTCCACATCTTCCCACAAAAGTTGTTGATGATGTTAGAATTCCTAGAGTGGAAGAAGAGTAGAATGAGGCTGATATTAGACTAATTCAAATTAATGCTAAGGCCATTAGCAATCTTTATTGTGCTCTTAGCCCCGAAGAGTTTAATAGAGTCTCGGGATGTGATTCAGCTGAAGAAATTTGGGATAAACTCTAAGCCACTTATGAAGGAACCAACCAAGTAAAAGAAACAATTACTATGTTGGTTCACAAATATGAACTCTTTAAAATGGAAAATGATGAATCTATTAGTGAAATGTTTACTAATTTCACTAACATTTTGAATGGACTAAAGGCACTAGGTAAAGTTTATTCTAGTACAGAAAATGTTAGAAAAGTGTTGAGGTATTTGCCAAAGGAATGGTCTCTCCCAAAATGACAACCATTCAAGAAGGCAAGGACTTGACAAGAGTTCAAATGGATGAGCTTCTTGGATCTTTAATGACTCATGAAGTTATCATGAAGGGACATCAAGAAGATAAGCCCAAGCACAAGAAGGGACTTGTTCTCAAGTCATCTCAACATGAAGAAGAGAGTGATGAAGATGAGAGTGAGAAAGATGAAGACATAGCCTTCATGGCTAGGAAATTTAGAAAATTCCTCAAAAACAAGAGGAACTTCAAGAAGAAGTCTTTCAAGAAGGAAATCACCAAGGAAGTTTCCAAAGACGAATCAAGCAAGAAAGAACCTATCATTTGCTATGAGTGGAAAAAGCTGGGACACATCAAGACGGAGTGTCCTCAATTTAAGAAGAGCAAAATGTTCCGAAAAAAGGCCATGAAAGCTATATGGGATAATTCCAAGGAAAGCGGATCAGATGCCTCTAGCAAAGAGGAAATGGCTAACTTGTGCCTCATGGCCAATGAGGATGAGGTAAAATTTTTTTCTTGTGAATCCCTTTCATATGATGAAATCAGGGATGCATTTGATGAACTTTATTTAGAATTTAAAAGAATTGCCTCTCTAAACAAATCTTTCAAAAAGGACATTATTGAAAATGTTTTGTTAGTTGATGGTCTCAAACATAATTTAATTAGTATTAGTCAATTGTGTGATAAAGGCTTAAATATATCTTTTCAATCAAATGTTTGCATTATTAAACACAAAGATAACATTAATACTTTGTTCATTGCTCATAGATATGGAAATGTATATACAATTGATTTTGATGAAATAATTTCTCAAAACTTAATATGCTTTTCAGCCATCAATGAAACTAGTTGGCTATGACATAGAAGGTTAGGTCATGCAAGTATGAATTTGTTATCTAATTGTTTAGAAAAGATCTTGTAAAAAGTTTACCTAAAACCAAATTTTCCAAAGACAAAATTTGTAATGCTTGTCAACTAGGAAAACAAATTAAATCATCATTTAAATGGAAACTAGAAATATCAACTTCTAGGCCATTGGAACTATTGCATATGAGCATCCTTCATGACATGATCAATGATAAAGGAAAGATCAATGTGTTTGGTGGTTAAGATACACCAAATCAAAAAGACATCAAAAAAGGTAATAAAATCTCTGCCACCACCTCTGGGAATGATGTCATAAGTAATGATGTGGTGTGCAAGCCTAGCATCAAGGGTTAGGTCCCTAAGTTTAGGAGGGTTTGGAGAAGTTATGTCTTTGTTTACACACATTACTTTCAGGGCTTCTATTACATCAAATCCCTCATGGGAGACCCATTGATTTGTGGTGTAGTGTTGGAAGTCCCCAAGAGGTAATTTTAGAATAGTTCTCAGCTCTGTTAGATCAAAAGAGATGAGTTTAGCATGAGCATAAGAAGTAAATTTTTGAGTGATTTTATCAAAAGTGAAATGAGAGTAGAATTGTTTGATAAGGTCAGGGTATATGGGCTCCCTAATTTCAAGAAATTTGTGTCATTTGAGGGCACGGAATTTAGAGGCAATAACATCTAATCCTATGTATTTGAAGAGTTCAAAATCAAGAACCTTACCCAACACAGGTTCTCTTTTGAGGAAAATCCTTCTGTATTTGTCTTGAGCAGCCTTGGATTGGAAGAGACTTGGTGCTTTGTCCTTGGATGATTCTCCAACTTTCTGTTTCCCCTTTTCTGCTGCAGTGGGCTTCTTCTTGGCTTTTGGCACTGCGGGAATCTTCATTCTTGGAGCCATGGAGTTTTAGAAGAGAAGGAATGAAAATGGAAGAAGTTTGGAAGGATGAGGAATGTGATTGTGAAAAAAATGGAATTGGCACAGACCATTGGAGTAGCTTGTGCCAAATACAGCATTTTGACATTGTAGCTATATGTGCCAAATTTGGAATTGGCACAGCCAATATGGCATTCACTATTGGAGATGCTTTCTGTGCCAAATTGAGACTGTGCCGATTCTATTTTTTTCAACCAAATCCTCTATGGCAAATCCAGTTATCACCCTTGAGCATTGAGGTCGCCACGTGTCCCTTTTGACACCCTTGAACCGTGGTTAAGATTCTCCCGCCCCTAAAAATATTTTTTTTTATATTCCAAAATACAATTAATATTTTTTTTATAAAAACCAAGGATTGGTGGGTGAACCCTAGGGGTGGGTGAATCTTAACCACCATTCATCCACTCTTATCAACCACTGTTCATCCAACTATCAACCATCATTCATCCACCCCTATCAACCACCATTCATCATCTACTCCTACCAACCACCATTCATCCAACTATCAATCATCATTCATCCACCCCTATCAACCACTATTAATCATCCACCTACCAACCACCATTCATCCCCCCTATCAACCATTATTAATCATCCACCTACCAACCACCATTCAACCCCTTATCAACTACCATTCATCCACCTACCAACCACCTCACCCTTGAAATTTATAGAAATTTTTATGAGGGTAAAGTGGTAAAAAAAAAAATAACCGTTGGATGACAAAATGGTAAAAAAACCAAATATAGCCGTTGGAGGGTAAAATGGTAAAAAAAAAAAAGCCTTTGGAGGGCAAAATAGTAACAAACCAAATATGACCATTAGAGAATGAAATGGTAAAAAACATAGCTGTTGGAGGGCAAAAAGGTAAATAACCAACAAAAGTCATCCGGTCAAAGGGTGTGCCAAATTATGGCATATGCCATAATTTGGCACACTCATTTCTAACCATTGGAGATCACTTTTGGTGTTTCAATGCTATAATTTAGCATTAGAACACCAAATAGCAAGCCATTTGAGATGCTCTTAGTAAAGGGTCTCTCCAAGGAATTAACTTCTCTCTATATTTGAGGAAAAATTTTCCATGGAAAATATCAACTTGTGATAAAAGTTTTCTACAATAAAGTGTATTTCACAAGATACCAGACACTTGAAGGAAAACTTTTCCTTTTGAAATGACTTCCTACACCTATTTTTCTCTCAAACAAACAGAGCCAAGGAAAAAAAAAGGTTGTAGACACTATAACAAAAAAGGTTTTTACCGACGGCTTGAAACCACGGGTAATATATATTTTTCCATCGATATAATAAATATCGATGAAATTCTAACCATCGGTATGTCGTCGGTGATAAAGAAGTGATTAAATCTAATGCTGATGGATAAAATCAACTGTGGCTGGTAGCGACAAAAATAAAACCATCGGTATACCTCAAATTTCTCCCGTATATGTAGAAGACCTTTACCGACGGGTTATATATTTTCTAACGGTTTATAATCAAATACCGACGGTCGATAACCGTTGTAACATATTAAATACTGATGGATACGATTCCATCATAAATAATTTTAAAATACCAACGACCAACTTTTCGTTCGATATAACATTATATACACCGATGGTTTATTTATATTGTCTGTTTCCGACGGAAACTAACTGTCAGTAACTTGAATTAGATTTTTTTGACATCATTACCGACGGTTATATTATCATCGCTATTGCCTATTTGGGGAAAAAAACAATACTTGGAAATAGGTCAGTACCCTATTAACCTGTAATCCTGTAACCCTGTAACTTGTCACCCGTGGTTCAAACAAAATCTTATATACATGCATTCATAATAAAAGCAATCCACAACATATGTAAATCATAAACAAAGACTAATTTCCCATCCACGGCTAATAATATCACACAAATATCCTATCCACGGCTAAAATAAACAAAGTGATCGTCTCAAATAGTAAAATCACAGACATATCCCATCCACGAGGGCAATGGGCCAAAAAATACATGCTCCTCAAAAAATATAAAGTCGTTCCTAGGTCATAAATGCTGGTATCGTCCGGCGGTAGAGTAAAGTCTATATAAAAAGATGAATAGTTGGGCATATTGTTCACCTCCCGCCCAAAAATATTCATAAAACCTTCCATTCTGGACATGATGCCTTGCAAGGCAGAAATCAAAGCGCCCTGTGATTGTATCATAGCCACGAGCTCCGCCTGACGAGTCTCGGCTGCAATTTCTCAAGCCTGGGCTTCATGACACAACCTTCGCAACTGCTCAGTCTCTACAGTAGCTCCTACCACATGCATGTCAGTAGGTGTGACTCCGTGCCTGTATGTACAGACATGCCCATGATTATCTGCGTCCATGACTTGTGTAAATATCTCATTTCGGGTGGTGTTGCTGGCACTGCCCTCGGGGCACTGGGAGGCGTGCTCATCCATTTGCATCTGAAATCCAGACAACACCTCAAATTAGAATAAGCGGATACCAAATTTGAGGCAATAAAAACACTAATAATTATATTGTAGAGTTTTAGAGGCGTACATGTAAGCATGTAATGTATCGGGCGACTTTGTTAATATCATACAGAAGAAAGTCCAACGACAGGTCTTTTTCCTATCCTCTCTATTAGAGAAATAAAATACTATTGTAATACTGTATATAGCATATAGAGATATATTTACCCCCGCAAACAAATGACACAAAGGAAAATCCGTGTATTCGCAAGAAATATATGGTTTTAACTGTAACACAAAACATTGGGCTCCTCATGCACGACTGTGGTCTGATCATGCTCCCCATGATAATATCTCTCTCTAAGGCAATAGACTAGGGGTGCCTGCCACGACCGCACTCGATAGCTTGCACACGTGGGCTTGACCATATCTAATTGGTGGTGAGACTGTTTTAATTTGGGTGCCTAGTCTAAGCAATGGGAGTGGATTTCTCACATGGCCCTATAAATGGCTAGTGCTTCTATGTTGGGTTCTTCTTTTGAACTGTGTAGTGTCTAGCAAACATTGCAAATATGTACATTTATGTTTGTGTTTCTTTAGGAGTGGGAGGCCCTTAAATAGTTTGTAAGCAACACTTGGGAATCTAGTATCTCATTACAACATTAGCCTATTTATTGTGCTTTATTTCATTAACATACTTAACTAGGGTTTTCTTAGGTTTGACCTAGGATTTTCCTAGGGTTTGACTAAGGCTTGACTAGGGTTTACCTAGGGTTAGGCCTAGGGTTTAACTAGGGTTTGCTTAGGTTTGACATAGGGTTTGCCTAGGGTTTGACTAAGGCTTTACCTAGGATTAGAGGCTTATTAACCATAGTAAAGATGTTTAACCATGATTAAGGGGGATTTAAAAATTGGATGATTACAGTCACCTTATCATAGTCCCTTAAGTAGAGAGTACTTAGGTGTAATTAAAACAGTCAGATCACTGCTCAGTTATAAATGAACTCATCAGATCTTAGGATCATCAAAATTGTTCAGTGTGAATAGGAGACCAACTTGTTGGCTAGGTAATGACCCTAAAGGGGCGGTGAATAGGGTCAATGGCAAAATTAAAAAATTTAGACTCTAAGTCTCTTTTGCCCTTCTATCTGGGAGATAAAATGGACTTGCTCAAATTGGTATGTCATAAAGGTGGTGCCTTGCCCTAGCTCTTGGATGTTCCTGAAGGAACTCACCATCTCCTCTGAAGGGATCACGACTAAATGGTCATCCTGAATGAACTTGATTCTTTGATGGAGAGTTGTATTTTAGCATGCGATAATTGTGTGTTTATCCTTCTCTCATGAATTACTGGACAATATTTTTATATATATATATATATATTCATCCGACGATGCGTAATGTAGAAATCAAGCAACTAGACTTGCCCACAGTTGAAAGGTCCAAAGAAACAGTGAGGTGACATGAGGATTTGTTATGGATAATGGACTTTGAGGCCTTTGATGCACTACCATTAGTAATGATCCAAGGCCATACATATTGACAGATAGAACTGCCATTTATTTACTGAATAGATAGATTTATTGAATAATCATAAACTTGATCAATACTAAACGCATAATTATGTTTTTGGGTAATGGTAATGGTAATGTTAATTACTAATGGTAATTACTTCCTATGTGGAGAGGCTATGAAACCTGCAGACAATGTTTTTGGGTAAATTCATGCATACAAGTCATTCAAGATTGCTTTGGTATATAGTAATATATAAAGATCACATGTATTTTGTATGCTTGATTATAGTTAAATGATTTGCATATGATAGATCTCTTAGGTTTGCTCGAAAGAAATCTTTACCTAAATACTAAGATAACATCATTTGAAAGAAAGAAAATCCTATGTCCCGCTTTTCCATTTAAGCTAAGGATTCTCTCTTTGTCTTCTCTCTTAAAAAAATTGATATTTGAGAAATACCTTATCATTTGAAAATTAAAATCTTAACCTCATCCCTAAAAGGTGCTAAAAAGAGGATTTTGCTCTTGAACTGAAAGTTGACTTGATATTATTCAGGAATTTGAATCATGATAATTTTTATTGAATTCAAATGGGGGATAACCTTATTTGCATATTAATATCTTAAGTAAATAAAAGTAATATTAATTTAAAATCATTTACATAAATAATATTTTATATAAATAAGTTGTGCATATCATATCTGTGTTGTGGATCCTAGTGTAATGGAGAGAGAGAAAAAAACTCATTGAAAAATTTCTCATATGAGCCTGTATCGGTCTGATATGGGGGAGTACTTTTTTCATGCGTACCAATGTATTGGGAAGCTCCAAATAGGATACGTATCGGCCAGTATCAATCGAAACATATCGATATTTTAAACCATGTTTGACCTTGCACACTATAACAATGGTCTAGCAACAATCTAATACAACATAGATGAGTTCTGGTTAGGGGTGGCAATGAGGCTGAATTCGAGCTTCAAACCTTTGTAAATGTGTTGAACTTTAGGCTGGCCTTGTTAAAAAATCAACAAAATCCAAGCACAAACCTATCCATTGTGTAGAACCCCAAAATTTGAGTTCACTGTGCAATGAACAGTGTTAGTGAATAGTGCCCTTATATAGTGGGTGTAAAGGCCTAAGGCCTTCCATTTCGTTCTTGGTATTATGGTGAGTCAAGTGAGGGTTTTAGGTCCATGTGCTGAGTCTCAACAAGAGAGTATAAATATACTCTATGTGGGTAAAAGTAATGGTATAAAATACCCTAAGTGCTTAAAGGGTCGTAAGTGAATAGTGCAGTGAATAGTGCTGTGAACAGTGCTTGTGAGGCTCAAGGTCTCCTATGTGCTTGTGAAGTATGTGAGGAGGTTATTAATTTAATTAGTATAGGTTTTATGGTGTGTGAGGGTAGTAAAGAACCCTCTTTGATGTTTAAATGTTAAAATAAAAAGGGGAAAGATTCTAAGTGTTAAAGGATGGGGGAGGTCTTAACGACCCTCAACTTGTGGGATCTCTAGTTTTGTTCTCTCTTATCAGAATCAAATGATTCTTAAATTTTTGGAAAGATATTGAAGCCCTCTTTGAGGTTCATGTTTATCACTTTTCCATATTGGAAGTAGAAGTTAAGTCAAATGTGGGATTTCCAAAACCTGGTCTGCCGTAAATTTTGGTCTGCTGAAATTCATCCCAGGACCAGTCCACTTGTGGGCCCATTTATACCATTAAAAACTCAGAATTTGGATTTATCCAAAACATGAAAGTTGTTCCCCTTTGAATTTAGAATCCAACCCAAGTTGAATCATCAAAATCCAATCAGCGAGTCAAACGTTATGGCCAAAACGCTAAGGCAGACAAACAGGGCAGCATGACCGCGCGACCAGGGTCGACCCCTCCACTACTGGTCGACCCCTCAACTCCCGGTCAACCAGCGGGTGACCAACAGTCAACCACTCCACTACCAGTAGACCCCTCATGACCAGGGATCGACCCTTGCTCACACTAAACTATATGGGGTTCATTTCCAGAACCCCCAAAAGTCAACCAGTCGACCGGTGGACACCACGGGTCGACCCCTCCTTCCATTTTGTGCTGAAACTGACCTTGGGAAGATATTTTAAGGGTTTTGGGTCATTAACCAATCCCCTTGGCCTATTTAAGCACCCATTGTTTTGGGTAAGGGTTTACATAACCCTTAGAGAAGGTTTTGAGAGAAAGGAGAGAGAAATTAGGGTTTGTGAAGGGGGTTTTGCTAAAGGTTGTTGTCAAAGCTAAATTGAAGCTTGTTAAGTTACTTGAAGTGCGATCTTCACTTCCTCGGTGCATTTTCAAGAGAATTAGATCAAGGAATTGATTTAGGAAGGGTAGAACAATCTACTAACTACCTTGTTATTATTCATTCATGCTTAGTAATTAGTAAAGCATGGTTTTTGGTAGAAATTGAGGCGTATAGCCTTGTTAGTAAGCTTTGTTGCATGATCTTTGAGGAAATTAAGGCTTGTAGCCTTGTATGTATATACTATTAACATGAATGAAATGAAATAGTAGGTATTGATGTATGTTTTTGAGAAAACTAAGGCATATAGCCTTATATGCGTATGCTATTGAAGGAATGAAAGGAAATAAGGAATGTCCCTATACTTAATGATTCTTCCTTGCTTACCCAATTGATCACAAAAGGTGTATATTAGCACCATGCTTTTATGATGAATTTGGTATTAAGCATAAGTATTAAAAGGAAGGTTTTATCGTAAGGTAAGCTTCGAATTATGATTCTTACAAAATAGGCTAAGTAGCTATGTATATGCTATAACAACACCATGAATAAAATTCCATGATCTATTTCGATGTTTTCAATGCTTTCTATTATTACCATGATGCTCACAAGTACTTTATGATACTCACACGTACTCCATGATGATCACAAGTACTCTATTCACATGACTAAATGTTTAAAAGCTTTCCATGATCTCCATGATGCTCACATGTATTCGATAATGCTCTCAAGTACTCTATGCACATGTAGGACCGAGGTTTCTCATAAGTATGGATATCCGAAGACTCATAAGTATGACTCATAAGCAAAAGCTCATAAGTAAAGACTCATAAGGAAATCTTATAAGATAAAACTCATAAGTAAATGCTCATAAGTGCTCACAAGTCTCATAAGCTCATAAGAATGCTAGTATGTCCATCCATTCATAGTTCGGGTACTAGTTAAAATATGTAATACTAATATGTCTATCCATTCATAGTTCGGGTATTAGTAGAGTATGTATGAAGCTAGTATGTCCATCCATTCATAGTTCAGGTACTAGTTAAGTATATACTGTAAGCACCCAATTTTTACACCCCATCTAACCATGGTTAAAGCCTTTTAAACAAGGTTACCCCATGCCAAATCCCCTAAACCTAGATAAGCCTCTAGATAGTCCTAGGAAACACCTTGAGTCAAACCCTAGGTAAACCCTAGACTTAGCCCTAGGGGACCATAGCCGAAACCCTAGCCTTAGAGCCCTTTGTCCCTTAGTCTGAGCCCACAAGGCCCAAAAACCTTAAGGGCAAACCCCATACCCGTTTGTGCATGGGCCTAGCCCAATTATTTAAAAACTTTCTTATTGGCGGTAGAAAGTCTACCGCCAATTATTTTTGGCCTGATTACACATTGGCGGTAGATCCTCTATCGACAATATGAGATCTTCAGTTTGCAGACTCCGAACACCCCTGCACACTCAACCTTCACCTCAATCTTTCACCTCAGTTCCCTTAGTCGACCTCCAGAGGGTCCAATACCATTCTAGACCTTCTCCTTAATCCCTCGTAGGTCCCTAGTTGCCTTCCCTATAAAACCAAGACTTCCCTACGGTTCAAACGGTGTGCAAAATCCCATAGGTGAAGCCCTGTCCGAAATCCCTTCCCTCAGCCTCTTCAAACACCTTGGTCTTGATCCTAAGACCACCTTAGGCCTTTCCCTGGCCTCCCCTTTGGTTACAACACCCGTAACAATGCATCCCTATAGTGGGTAGACTACCACTCCTCCACGGCAAAATAGAGTACAGGGTAGACAACCTCTCTACCCATTTATATTTGCTCTATCCTTCATGTGAGCCCCTGGTCATCTCCAGGGAACTATTTTATGCTTTTCTTGGTGGTTAGTTAATTGCCTAATCCCAACAGGGTATTCACCCACCTTGTTCATAGGTGTAGTGAACCCCTGCTGGTATACCCCTCTTCGCAGGGCTTGCAGCACCATCACAGACCCTCTAGGGGTCCCTCAAATCATGAGGGAACCCTTGGACAACCCTGTGCACAGGCCCGTGGGTGGAGTTTCTAGTTTTGAGAAAAACCAGGAATGGCGGTAATCTTAGTACCGCCATTCCTGGTGTTTATTGTTTCAAGCTCATTTGGACTACTTAGGTGGGCCCTGGTCCATGTCCAGGGTCCAAGTTGGATCCCTCTCACTCCCCTGGTCCTTCTAGGTCCTTGGGTTATCCTTAACTATGGTTAATTTCAAAAACACCAATACTGTGCTTATTGGCGGTAGATCCTCGATCTACCGCCAATAATTCTTTTGCTTAGTTTGCTATTGGCGGTAGATCCTCTACCGCCAATATGTTATTCCTGTTGCAGCATGCTTACAACCTTGTGGGGTCCACTCCAGCCATCCCTTGGGGCCCACACCAGACTCAAAATGTTCCTAGGAGTCCCCTCTACACTCCCCTAATCTCAGATCACCCTGGGTTACATCTTAACCCTAGTTAACAGGGGCAAAAACACAGGTTAAAAACACTGTTCTAAATGTCGGTAATCCAATTACCGACATTATCTTTGTTTTGATTTTGGGCTTTTGCAAGGGCCTAGGCCTGGTAGGAGGCCACTTTAGGCCCTACCTAGCCGTCTGGGCCCACCTCAGACTTCGCTCGACTCTTAACCACGATTAAATACACCTTCGATTAATATTTAACTGCGGTTAAGCACCCCTTAACCCCACAAACATTGTGAAATTAATCGAAAATTCCTAAAAAAATCATTTGGACCATTAAAATGAATTTGGCCCTTTCCCTAACCCTGGTTTGTAACCCTAACCACAGTTAGATCCCCCTTAACTCTAGTTAGCAATCCTAATCGCAGTTAATCTCGGTTTACGGCCAACTGGGCCTAAAAACCAAGTCTACTGGACTTACCTTCGGCCTACCGGGCCTCCCTTTAGCCTACCAGACTACATCTTACATCTCCTTAACTATGGTTAGAAACCCTAACCATAGTTATTTCGGCCTAACCCTAGTCTACCAGAGTAGTCCATGTTAGCCACCCTTGGTGCACACACACATGCCCCTAGCCTCGGCACAGGCTCACGTGCCAGAATAACGCTCGGTCTGATCTTAACCTGTGAGTACGTAGGCAACCCAACTCGAGTTCAACCCTAGTTAGCTTTTCCTTTCTTGGATTAATATTAACTTAAACACTCTGGCATTCTAATCAAGATTAACTTTAGTTGGCTTAAACATGGGGAGTACAGAACCGTTGTAAAACAGAAGCCTCGGGTTGCCTAACACCTTCTCTGGACTTAACTGAAGATCTCACTCGCAGACCAAGACCTTATCCAAACTCGGGGGACTTATCCCTTCTAAATGAATAGGTCGACTTTTAAGTATAAAACCCTTTCACACCCGTGAGGGTATACAGGTAATCCACAACATCCTCCCCTTTGTGAGTGTTCATAAAAATCCGCGCTCACAGCTCTAGCGACTCTACTAGGGATCTATCTCAGGGTTCAACCAAGAACCCAGGTTTAAGCCAACTAAACCTTAATCTTAATTAAAATGCCTAAGCGTTTAAATTAACACTAATTATTTTACATCTCTTGGTTAATTGTGTACTGTGTATCCATACATGTCATAGTAGTATAATTACCCAAATCAACCTCGTAGATAGGCTTATTACGTCTTGGAGGTCTACGGAGTTACTCCTGTTGGGTGATTAACCCTAGGGAAGGATTCTGAATACTCGTGCTTTCACCAATTGTCCCTTTTTAGGTATGTTCTATACCGGGGAGTCGCATATACGGTGTTAAGTGATCCCCACATCTTGATAAGAACACACCTACATCAAACCAGCATTCATACATATAGCCTAGGCTAGTCCATCTAGGGAGGGCTATTATAAACCCTAACCTGCTTGCACCTTATACCTGTCCCTAGTCATGGTTAACTACTCGAGTAACCACCCACCCAAGGGCATGTAATGAGCCAAACCTGTGCTTGTAATAAACTACATGAAATCCTACTTCCTGACATAACATATGGGGTCCAAATCCCAGGTAGACTGGCCTTCACTGGGCCTGTCCCTAACCTTGATCTGATAGGTCCCTTGGTTTCTAACAACCTGGGCTAAAGCATATCAGACCTCCATCTGTCTGCCCTATCGGATCACCTGTGCCTTGTCACACCCAATCAAATCAAAAATCAAAAAAAAAATTGTATCATCTTTTGCATTCCATCTACATACACAGTGCACTCATAGAGTCTTTATATTATCCAGGTAGATGCCAGGCCCTTCAGGGATTGTTTAGTCAATGGGTTGACCGTCACGGCCCATACATCTAACTTCTCAGGAGGCATGTGATGACAACCTCCAAAAGGTAATTGGGGCCTTTACCTCGAGTTAGCGTCTCGCTTGGTCTCAGTACTACAAAACTGGGACTATCCTAGACCTATCTGTAGTTAACCTGGACTCGCACCTCATGAACGCTGCTATCCAGTGTTGAAGCTCATCTCACATGGTATTCCATTTTAGTAAGAACGAGCTTTGCCTAACACTGGAAGAGATTCAGCACATTCTAGGGTTCAACATGGACGGCGAAGGTATAGTACCGCGCTACAAGACAACATACCAGGCAGACCTATCCAGGTTCTTACATATCAAGCCTGCTTGCTTGCAGCCCAGCCCTAATGGTTCTTTTGATCGAATACCCGTGTCTTTCTATGAAAAGAAGTACAAGCACAAGTGAAACCCTGACCCCATTGCAGTAAAACTTCCCGGTCTCAATGCCCTTGCACTGATAGTCTTGTCTCAGTTGGTATTCCCGAGGTGCCATTCACTTGTCGAATCAGTTCTGGTCGGGATCATCGAGGACATGCACAACTCTTGCTTAGTGGTACCAGTCAACCTAGCAGAGCTCCTTAGGGCTCTCAACCAGTCAGCAGACAGTAGAAAGGGCATCTTCCATGCCAGTACACCTCTCTTACACCTTTGGTTGGTAAGTCACTTGCCTAAAATCATATCAGTATCGGATGGCATCCGTGATGCTTATAGTCTACCTCGGAAGATTTCTCAGAATCAAGGTCCGATAGCAATTACAGATGTCAGAGAGCTCTACCATCTTCTCCAAGCCCTATTTGAGGAAGAAATCACTTGGCAATACGAGTGCTTAATACTAAATATGCTACCCCATGTTGTCATCACCGGCAGACGATGCATGATTCTTGCATGTCTAACAGGCTTCGCAGTTTATACACCACTCCGAGTCCTCCAATAGTTTGGACTCCCTCAACGTATCCCAGTGATAGACTAGCAAGAAAATGATTGGATCACTTTCATAGTGCACTCTGACAACCTCACCCGACACTTCCAGTCAGCTTGGCACAGCTCCAGACGAGACCAGTGGTCAAACTTCATGGTTACATTAGGACTACCGACCAAATCGGTATACCAACGGTGGGTGGATAATCCTGACATTCTACCTGACATGCCCGAACCCAGGGAACTACCCACACCAGTCGCAGCTCCATCACAAGGAACCATACCCCTAGCGAAAATGGTGGTTCCCTGGACAAACTTCACCCTTGAAAACCAGCTCCAAATCCAGCAGAAATGAAAAAGGCTATGGAAAGCCTAGGTTGCATTCACGCAACAAGAAGCGGAACAGGGTCACGAACTCCAAGCTACACAAGAGCAGGTCGAACAACTCGAGCAGACAATCCAGTCTCTCCATAGGAGATGCAGGGGCGACGCTAGAGAAACAGTCATCATCCGGGCCCAGTTGCACTTCTACCAAGAGCAGCTTGATAGTGCAAAGGCGGAGATGACCTCCCGTATCCAACAGTTTGTATACCACATGTTCAACGCTACTGAGACCCTTATGCACATGGAGGTTGAGGTCACATCCCTCCAGCAACAGATCATGGATCTTAATGGTGTGCCCCGACCACTTGACTTCGCGATCCTTGATGGGTCTGCCTAGGATCGAGTCTTTTTCTCTTTTTTTTGGAGTCGCACTATCTTGTACTCACTACACTCTTCATGCATCAATGAAAAATCTTTTTCCTAGCATCTTCTTCAGTTGCATAATCATGATTAGCCGTCACATTCTTTTCAGTTGCATGAGCCGACCTGTGACTTGTTCTCTGACTACGATTGTCGCAGAAGCAGCAGCCGCGGACGTCGTCTTGACAGAGGTACCAATCACAGCTCGCATAGCCATATTAGAGAGCAGCTCTTACATAGCACAATCAGAAAGCAATGCAGACTCAATAGTGGAACCTGCAGATCAACACCAGTGCACCACTGAGATCTTACAATCACATGACAAGGACATAGCAGCTAGGCAATCGAAGCAGTAGAGCCCCAGAACTTTTGGTGCATGCCTTGGAATGTGTGTCAAGGCATGATGTATCGCAATCTCCATTTTCATGAAATGAGAATTTGGAAATTTTGGGAATTTTGTAAGATTGCTACAATTAATTAAATAAATTAAATAGCAATGTCTATTAGCCTTGAAAGGGTCCTAGGCATGTTTAGGAAGAGGTCAAAAAGGGAAGTAGGATAAGTCTAGGTAGGAGGAATGGGTGAAAAATGGACTTATTGTCAAAACCTGCAGATAACCAATCGCTCGGTTCATATTGGCTATCGATCTGTAAAAAACCGATCGATCGGTAGCTATCTGTTAGCCTCAGGGTTACAACCATAAGTACCCCTAATAATTTTGATAATAAAATAATAATATAATGAAATATCTAGTACTAATAAACCCGTTTAAGTGCATGAACATTTCAGCTTACATAAGTTGATAACACTCCAATCATGAAAAATAAAGGATGGAAATTATCCAAGAGAAAGTTCAACTCACTGAATACAAGATGAAGATTTAAGATAAGACCTTAGTCCAAGTCAAGACCATTGAAGACAGAAGGCAAAATCACAAGACCCAAGTCAAGCCAAGATTATCTCTCATCATTCTAAATGTATTCACTTATTATTCTGAGAATGTATAGGACTTATGTAAAAAGTCCTCAAAAGAAAGGTGAAGTGAATAAGCTCAAGTATCATAGATTGACCATAGGAACTTAGGATACCTTTTGAGAATCATCCTAAAGCTCAAATTCATCACAAAATTATGATAAGAGTATAGCTAATTGACCTAGTAAATCAATCACATCCCTTCGGTCTGGTCCTAGACTGAATTTAGAATTTTTACACTGAATTCGTCGATGAATTCTCTGGGTAGATCAAATTCGGTGACAAAGTTATGACAGAATTCTCTTAATTCAGTTCTGCCTCTTGATTTCGGCGATGAAATCTTTGGTTGGATTGAAATTCGACGATGAAGTCATTTCAGAATTTTTTGAAATCCGATTCTATCTTTTGAATTCGGCGATGAACTCAAGTGGGAACTCCACTTCGTCGACAAAATCATGTCCGAAACAGAAATTTTTTTATACCGGCTAGTTTGCAACGGACCTAAAAGCATTTAATGCTACCCCAACGGCACTATTGGAAAAAATGCTATAAAAGGAGTTCATTTATGAACTACAAACAACACTTGATCACTGCAATAACTCCTATTGATCCCTCATTCATTACTATTGATTCTCACTCACTCTCACATTTAGAATATCCCCAAAAAGTCCTCTTGAGCTTATTCAATTCACATTTCCTTTGAGGGACTTTATTAGAGTTTGTATTTCACTCTTATTCAACTCATCTTAAGGAGCTTTCACTTCGGATTTTCAATCCAAGACTTATTTATTGAGAGTAGTCAAGAATCCAGGATTCTTGCATTGAAGCTGTTGCTTCAGTTATATTAAGAGAGGGTTGTGCTCTTGAGAGGTTATCAGCTCGGCCTAAAGGAGAGCTTGTAAGGTAATATCTCGACCTATAAGAGAGATTGTAAGGGTTGGGATTCCACTTGTGAAGGAGCCAGTACGATTAAGGAATTGTGGTGAATCCTCTAGCTGGAAGCTGAGGCGGGGAGTAGGCTGGTTTGCTGAACCTCGAGAACAAATCTTGAGTTTGCACTCTCCTTATCTCTTTTCTTCTTCTTTTAATATTCCATTGTTTTAGCTTGTTACATATTATACTCTATTTCGCTCATTGAACTTGTAGTTCATATTTTTATTTTTTAAATCTGCCAAAGGACCCTATTCACCCCCCCCCCCTTTAGGGTCATTTCCTGGCCAACAATTGGTATTAGAGCCTAATACTCTAATTTGATCTAAACAATCTGAGTAATCAATTTTACTATGGCAAACAATGTATTTGCAACAAGCCTAGGAGAAGGACAGTCCACCACTAGACCACCACTGTTTAATGGAGAAAATTATAACTATTAGAAAACTAGGATGATGTATTACATTTAAGCTCTACATTATGAGTATTGGAGAGTAATAGTCAATGGTCCTCATCTTCCCACAAAAACTGTGGATGATGTCAGAGTTCCTAAGATAGAGGAAGAATGGAATGAAGCTGACATTAAGCTCGTTCAAATCAATGCTAAAGCTATTAGCAACCTCTACTGTGCCTTAAGTCCCCAAGAATTCAATAGAGTTTCTAGATGTGACTCTGCTAAAGAAATATGGGATAAATTGAAAGTCACCTACGAAGGGACTAATCAGGTTAAAGAAGAAAAGATTAGCATGCTTGTTCACAAGTATGAATTATTCAAAATGGAAAAAGAAGAATCTATCAGTGATATGTTCACCAGATTTACTAACATTTTAAATGGTCTTAAATCTCTGGGTAAAGTGTATTCTAATGCAGAAAATGTGAGAAATATTTTAAGATCATTGCCCAAGGAATGGATTCCAAAAGTAACAGTAATCTAAGAAGCTAAGGACCTCACCAAACTGCCTATGGATGAGCTCCTGGGATCTTTTATGACTCATGAAGTTATAATGAAGGATCAAATGTCTGATGAACCTAGAACCAAGAAAGGGCTGGCTCTCAAGTCTACTCAAGTTGAAATCAGTGATGAGGAAACCAGCAGTGATGATGAAGATATGGCCTTGATGGCAAGAAGGTTCAAAAGGTTCCTCAAGCATAAGAAGAACTTCAAAAAGAGACCATACAAGAAGGAGTTCTCAAAAAAAATGAACAAAGCTGAAGCTAGCAAGAAGGAACCTCTCACGTGTTATGAATGCAAGAAGCCAGGCCACATAAGGACTGACTGCCCTGAACTCAAGAAGAGCCAAAAGCATAAGAAAAATGCTATGATGGCAACTTGGGATGACTCAGAGGGAAACAAGTCGGAAGATTCAAGTGATGAAGAAGTGGGAAATATGTGCCTCATGGAAAATGAGGATGAGGTAACTTCTTCCCCAAATGATTCTCTCTCATATGATTAAATAAGAGAAGCATTTGATGAACTCTATACTGAATTTGGTAGAATAACTAAATTAAATAAATCTTTTAAAAAGGAAATCCACACTCTTACACAATCATGTGAGACTTTACAAGAAGAAAAGAGTGTGTTGACTCTTAAAAATGAGGAATTAAGTCAGAAACTTAATGATATTCAAAATGTTCCTCATAACTCACCTTGTGAATGTGATGAGCGAAACGCTAAAGTCAAGGACTTAAACAATACTGTCCTCACATTCACAACTGGTCAAAAGAATCTAGAGAGACTTCTAGGACAGCAAAGATGTGTTTTTAACAAAGCTGAACTAGGTTATAATACTCTTTCAAAACAAAAAGAGTATTAAAACTTCTTTACAAAAGAAAGTAGTAATCTAACTCCACCATCTACTGCATTCTATAATGGTAAGATTATTAGAAAAGTCTGGATTCCAAAAGGAACACCTTTTATCTTAAAAACTAACCATAGAGGACCAAGAATGATATGGGTTCCCAAGGGAACTAATCCTCCCAAACTAAAACCCAGATCACTTTGGGTACCATCCAAAACTGTTTGGGTATCAGGGGGAAAGTATCTTGGAGTTACTTGAATTGGATGTGTAGGTATGCCTCAAATCAAGAACTTCCAAGACAACATGGTTCTTGGACAGTGGATGCTTAAGACATATAACCGGGAACACGGATCTATTTGCATCAATCACTCCAAAGGATAGCGGTCATATGACATTTGGAGACAATACTAAATGGAAGATCATCGGCATAGGTAACATTGGGGTAAGAATACATCTGTTTTTAATGAAAATGTACTACTTGTTGATGGTCTCAAACATAATCTCATCAGTATTAGCCAACTACGTGACAAGAGATTAAATGTCTCATTTAAATCAAATATTTGCATGATTAAGGATAAAGATAATCTAAATACTTTGTTTGTAGCACATAGGAATGAAAATGTTTATACCTTAGAATTTGATGAACTGAAATCTCAAAACATGTTATGCTTTTCTGCTGTAGATGAAGCAAGTTGGCTATGGCATAGGAGACTAGGACATGCTAGTATGGATCTTTTGTCTAAACTCTCTAAAAATGAATTAGTTAAAGGATTACCTAAAACTAAATTTATCAAAGATAAAATCTGTGATGCTTGTCAACTTGGAAAACAAATAAAATCTTCATTTCAACCCAAGAAAATGATTTCTACCACTAGGCCCTTAAAACTTTTGCATATGGATCTATTTGGTCCAAATGAAGTAGCTAGCCTAGCTGGAAAAACTTATGCTTTTGTTATAGTGGATGATTTTTCAAGATACTCATGTGTACTATTTCTTTCTCATAAAAATGAAGCACCTTCTATATTGAAAATTTTTTGTAAAAGAGTTCAAAATGAAAAAGGTTATTCTATTAACAACATAAGAAATGATAGAGGAGGAGAATTTAAAAATAAAGAACTTGAATCATTTTGTGATGAGAATGGTTTTAATCATAATTTTTCAGCACCTAGAACTCCACAACAAAATGGTGTAGTAGAAAGAAAGAATAGATCTCTTCAAGAAATGGCTAGAACAATGCTTAATGAAAATAAATTACCAAATATTTTTTGGGCTGAAGCCATTAACACTTCATGCTATGTAATTAATAGAGTTGTTATAAGAAACAAACTAAATAAAACTCACTATGAGCTTTGGAATGGAAGAATCCCTAATATAAGTTATTTTAAGGTGTTTGGATGTAAATGCTTCATACTTAATGATAAACAACATCTTAAGAAATTTGATGCTAAATCTGTGGAAGGAATCTTCTTAGGATACTCTACTAATAGCAAAGCTTATAGAGTGTTTAATAAGAAATCATTAATTGTTGAAGAATCAATTCATGTAGTTTTTGATGAATCAAATCATTTTAACAAAATCAATACTGATATGGATGATGAAATTGATAATCTTCCAAAAGCAATATCTAATTTAGAAATCAACAAAGAAAATAAAAATGATCAAGAAAAAGAAAAATCAAGTAACAACTCTATTGAAATAGATAATGAAGAAGAAATTGAAAATGAAGAATCCTATCAACTTCCTAAAGTTTGGAAATTAATAAAAGATCACCCTAAAGATCTAATACTTAGTAATATGAAACAAGGGGTTAGAACAAGAAGAAATCTAATGAATCTTGCTTTCCTAAGTCAAATTGAACCTAAAAATGCCTTAGAAGCTATTGAAGATGAATCGTGGGGCATTGCTATGCAAGAAGAGTTAAATCAATTTGATAAAAATCAAGTTTGGGATCTAATACCTAGACCAAATGACAAATCTAATATTGGAACAAAATGGGTCTTCAGAAATAAAAAGGATGAAAATGGGAATGTAGTTAAAAACAAAGCAAGACTAGTAGCTCAAGGTTACAACCAAGAAGAGGGGATAGACTATGATGAAACATTTGCCCCTGTTGCTAGACTAGAAGCTATAAGAATGTTACTTACATTTGGTAGTCATAAAGCATTCAAACTATATCAAATGGATGTAAAAAATTGCATTTCTAAATGGGTATATCAATGAGGAAGTTTATGTAAATCAACCTCCTTGTTTTGAAAATCATAAATTTCCTAATCATGTATTTAAGTTAACTAAAGCCTTATATGGATTAAAGCAAGCTCCAAGAGCTTGGTATGATAGGCTAAGTAGCTTCTTAATTGAAAATGGATTCACAAGAGGTAAAATTGACACAACGTTATTCATAATGACCAAAAATGATGATATGCTAATAATTCAAATTTATGTAGATGATATCATATTTGGATCAATAAATGAATCCCTCTGTAGAATGTTTGCTAAAGCAATGCAAAAAGAGTTTGAAATGAGCATGATGGGTGAATTAACATTCTTCTTAGGACTTCAAATCAAACAAACCAAACAAGGAATTTTCGTTAATCAAGCTAAATATGCTAAAGAATTACTTAAAAAGTTTGGAATGGAAAATACTAAAATAATGGATACTCCTATGAGTCCATCAACCAAACTTGATAAGGATGAAAAAGGAAAAAATATTGATGAAAAACTCTATAGAGGTATGATTGGAAGTCTTTTGCATCTCACTGTAAGTAGACTTGACATTATGTTCAGTGTTTGCATTTGTGCAAGATTCCAATCATGTCCAAAAGAATATCACTTAACTGCTGTAAAAAGAATTTTTAAATACTTACTTGGAACAATTGATTTAGACTTATGGTATCTAAAAGACATAAACTTAGATCTAATAAGCTATTCAGATGCAGATTTTGCTGGATGCAATGTCACGCCCCAAAATACCCCCTAGGAGTTTAGGGATACTTTAGGTGGACAATACAAACCTGCCAAACCATCCTGTCATGAACAAGATAAATAAGGTAATAAACAATGATAATCAGAGCGCGGAAGCTAAACATAATTTGCGGAAGCGAAAACTAAAATTTTCTTTTCTTTATAATGATCCAAACTGTAGTATTCCAAGTTAACATAAATACAAAACACGTCTAAGTCTAAGGTGGACAGGCCCACCTAACAAAATACAAAAGACAAAATACAACTTTGTCTCGCTCAATAGTCATCCCCGTGGGGCCAATGGTCTAAGTCTCTCGCCTCCGCCTGAGGCTCGACTACTAAATCCTCATAAGGTTCCTCCTCGCCATAGTCCTCCTCTATCCAAGGACCCGGATCACAAATGTCGAGAGGGACTCGGGTACCTGCCGATATGAAAGTACGGCTGAGCATGGAATACTCAGCGAGTACAAGCCCCTAACTAACAATGGTAATAACGAACAACATCATATACAAGTAATGGGAGGAGTATAGTTCATAATCATTTCTAGCAACCACATACACAAACATTTTATCAAGTCATAATTATTATGAAACTAAAACATGTCTATGCATCATACAATTTCTCTTTGAGTTGTCCTTTTAATATTTCTCATGAGCCAGAGGTTAGCACCCACATATCCCTGGGCTACCAACCTCCTTGATAGTACAATACCTTTCTTATGAGCCAGGGGTTAGCACCCGCATGATCCCTGGGCTACCAACCCCCTTGACAGTACAATACACTTCTTATGAGCCAGAGGCTAGCACTCGCATATCCCTGGGCTACCAACCTCCTTGACAGTACGATACCTTACTTATGAGCCAGAGGTTAGCACCCGCATAATCCTGGGCTACCAGCCTCCTTGACAGTACGATACCTTACTTATGAGCCAGAGGTTAGCACCCGCATAATCCTGGGCTACCAACCTCCTTGACAATACCATTTCCTTTCTTATGAGCCAGAGGTTAGCACCCTTAACCGGGGCTACCAACCTCCTTGACAGTGCAACATTTCCGAGTCCCTTCTTATGAGCCAGGGTTAGTACCCGCATGATCCCTGGGCTACCAACCCCCTTGACAATGCAATACGTTTCTTATGAGCCAGAGGTTAGCACCCGCATAATCCTGGGCTACCAACCTCCTTGACAATATCCTCCATCTACATATGTGCTCGTGCATAGCAATCGTGAAATTTTGATGACATATAGCATTTTAACAATTTCCAACTCACATGAGAATTTAAGAAGCGAAATAAACACATGCATACAACTTGCCAAATGGGGAACATTTATGTGACTCATGCTTTCAAATCTTAGTTTATTCATGCATTCTATCAAACATGTGGTATTCAACCTTTTTACCTTTAGTTATTTCATATTTTCTCATTCGAACATTTCATCAAACACTTGGGGTGTGTTCATTATGTGTAATATGCCCTTCCACCATTTTTTTCCATCATTCAACACATCAAAACATGGCATCCAATTGCCTCCACTCCTCATTCATTCATATATTCCACCATTTGTTTGTATTATCTTGTTTATGTCTTAGGGATTTAGCACATACCAACACAAGAGAACAATGGGAAAGATCTAACACATATTTACTTAGAAAAATCCTAGGTTATTACCAAAGTAACTAGGAAGAGTGTACTAACCTTGAAAAGGGAAAGAAAAATCCTTGAGGATGATGTAGAAACGCTGCCCTAGCTTGGAAGAGGTACTCCACACGAGCTTGAGGTTGGATTTGGAGAATCCAAGCCTTTAGAACGGTTCTAGGGTTCTAAAACCCTTGATTCTCTCAAGTGGAAAACCCTAGATGTAAATCCCCCTTCTCTTCTCTTCTTCTCTCTCAAAACCTTCTAAGTGAGGTGAATGAAGCCCTAAAGGCTCGGGCAAGCCCTTATGGGTAAGGGTTAACACCCAAAAGACGAAAACGCCCTTACTAAAAATTCTGCAAAACTCGATAGACCGAGCGATCGGTGCTTATGACCGATCGATCGGTTGCCTACCGAGCGATCGGTGTTATTGACCGATCGACCGGTCAAAAACTCACTCTCTGGAAAATTTCCCCATACAAAATTTTTCCGTGCGATAGCTACCGATCGATCGGTTATGGACCGATCGATCGCTGACTGGACCGAGCGATTGGTGCTCTGTATGCCTGGACTGTTTTGACCATATCTTTTGACTCGCTCGTCGGATTTCAACGATTCAACTTGCGTTGGATCCGTCTTTCGAAAAAGAACATTTCTAACATTTTGGAATTTCCGATTTCTCCCTTATTTATTAATTAGACTACGAAAACGGCCAATTAGCTACGAAGGTGCTATTCATTAAGGATGAAAAAGTCCGGGGTGCTACATGCAAAGTAGATAGGAAAAGCACTAATGGAACTTGTCACTTTTTAGGACATTCTCTTATTTCATGGTTTAGTAAGAAACAAAATTCAGTGGCCTTATCCATAGCTAAGGCTGAACACATGGCAGCTGGAATTTGTTGCGCTCAAACTCTCTACATGAAACAACAGCTAAAAGATTTTAAACTTATCTATACTAAAATTCCTATTAAGTGTGATAATACAAGTGCAATTTGCATGACTAAGAATCTCATTCAACACTCAAGAACTAAACACATAGAAATAAGATATCATTTTATTAGAGATCAGGTGCAAAATGGAAATGTTATCTTGGAATTTGTTGATACTATTAATCAGCTTACTGATATCTTTACCAAACCTCTACAATCTGATAGGTTCAGTGCTTTGAGAAGAGAATTGGGAATTACTAGTCTGAATGATCTAACTTAATCAAGATCAAAAGTAATCAAAAATTGAAATCTTTGATTTGATCTGCCTATAACTTACTTGATTGTTTAATAGATTGATTTGAATACATTATGATAATTTTAGATGTCTTGATGAATCTTTGACTTAAAGGAAAATAGTTGGAAAACTTAAGAGAAATCAATTCTTCATATGCAGGACTGAATTCGGCGACGAATTCAATCTAGAATATGATTTCAGCAACGAATCTTTGGGAAATATAGAAAACAGAATGTTTTCTGTACCCATTTCGTCGACGAAGTCAATCCGAAATTAAACACATTAGGGCCCTAACACAATTTCGGCGATGAATTCAGGGATGAAACCCATTTGGGCGACGAATTGAGTCGTGTGTATAAATAGTAACCCCCAAATTCCAAACTTTTTAAAACCTAATCTTTCCCTCCAAAGTCCCTATTCCATTGATCGTGCACCCTTCTTTGTTCCAAGATCTAGCAAATCTTTCCAAATCTCTCAGAAAATGCCTCCTAGAATGAAGAATGCATCTGTGGAGCCACCAAAGAAGAAATCAAGAACTGATAAAGGAAAAGAACCGACCTCAAGTTCAACTCCAGTCCCAGTAAAGTTCAAGGAAGCAAAGTTTGAGAAATTATTCAAAGAAAAATTCCTATCTCGTTCCCCTCTGTACGGTAAAGTCGTTAATTTCATTAGTTTTGAAAAATGGGATAAATTTCTTGAATCTAATGAACCCATGTTTCCTGAGTTAGTCAAACTCTTTTACACTCACTTCCATTTCAATCAATCTGAATCACTTATTACCTCATTTGTCTTAGGTAAAAACATTTCTTTTCATTTAAATCAATTGGACTCAATTTTAAAAATCCCTTAGTGTACCCTTCAAACTTTTTGTGAACGGTCAGTGGACCAGTCATGAAGGATTTGATGTGGTTGAAGCACTGAAAATGATGTGCATAAACCAAGATTTCACCTCTCCTTTTCAACCTAAGGTTAAAGATCTTACCCTCACTGCTAGACTCATTCACCACATAATCACTTATAACATAGTTCCCAGGGCTGGTGGCAGGGAGTATCTCACCTACTTTGATGTATTCCTTATGTGGTGCATCCTAACCACCACACCCATTGATCTCTCCTACATCATTGTCCATTGAATAGATGATGCATTCAAGAGAAAATCAGGGTGTCTTCCTTTTGGTCAGGCTCTGACTAAAATCTTTAAACACTTTAATGTTCCCTTAGAATCTCAAACTGTTATTGTCACCCCTGATGATTCCTCCATTTATAGCAAAGCAACCATTCAAAGAATGGGCTATATTTGGAATGAATCCCAGAAGGTTTGGACTCCCAAACCCTCTGCCTCTCAGTCCTCCTCCCTTCCTTCTAGCACTCCAGCTCTTATCCCTACTTCCTCCATGCCTACTTCTACTCCCTCTTCATCTATTCCTACCTCTTCATCTGCACCCACAGCAGAACTTCAGGCGGAGCAGCAGCAAGAATCAGTGCCAGAGAAGGAACCCCAGACTGAGCAGTAGCCAGTACCAGAAGAGGATCCTGCAGATGACCTTCAGGGTGAGCAACACCCTAGAGATGAGCTGCCTGACTGGTCTGATCTAATTTCGTGGATGTTGGAGAGATTCCAGAGAGTTCTCATAGACTGGTGTCTCCTCATTTTGAGGACCCTGGTCAGTTCTATGAGGTGCCCAGCAGGCCAGCAGCTTCAGATGAGCAGCTGAACATCATGGCAGGGCAGATTGCCTCCATGTCTTCTAGCTTATAGCAGTTTCAGTTGGAAATGAGGATGAGCCAGTAGGTTTTTCAAGAGGAAATAAGATCATCCCTGCTCTCCTTCATGACAGAGACAAGGGAAATCTAACTGCCATTCAAATCGAATCAAGGGAAAATCTTTAGAATCTCCATTCCTCTGCTCTCTCCCATTTTACAGCTCTTGAGTCTGAGATGAGCAAAATCCTCAAAGCAGTCCAGTCTTCTCTTGCCATGGTGCATAATGATCTTAGAGAGTGTGTCGATGCCACCTATTCTATTTTAGGGACAGTTAACATGGATGCCTCAGTCACCAAAGATAGAGTTGACTCTGTGTTTTCATTTCTTCATAGATTGGGAGTAGAACAATCCGAAGAAAGTATCTGAATGGAGAAGGTCACAAAGACAATCCAAGGAATTGTAGAATCGTCAGCTCTTCAGATGAAGACTCAAGGCAAGCTTCTTTTGGATATGGCAGAGCATGACTCCATAGCTGCCTCAATTACTTTGCGAGCCACTGATGAGTTGAAGAAAATGAATAATTTTCTGGTTAGTCTAGCTAGTGGAGCCACTCCTTCTCAGCCTTCCTCTCAAGCTCCCTCTTCTTCCAAAGGCAAGAGACCAATGAAGGTAACCCCTTCCAAAAGGGGCCAAGCTACTAATTCCCCTATCATCTCCCTTCCTTCAGACTCAGATACCACCTCCTCTTCCTCAGACTCCCATGATGACTCTAATCCAGCTGAGCAATCAGAAGATGTCCTCACAAAGGTTACAGACCTCATCAAAAAGCAAAAAGCAGACGGGCTATAATTTTTTTCATTTTTTGATGTTGACATAGGGGGAGAAACATGAAATGTAATGAAAATTTAAATTTGATGATTGATGATTGATAAATGAAATGACATTTGAACTATTTGAAATATGATGTTTTTTGCATCTTTTGGCAGTACACACATAATATGTCTTTTGCTTATGCAATTCTCTTCTTGTCCAGATCCAATATGTTGTAAATAGAAATTATATGTTGTGAAGAGAAATTAAAATTGAAACTTATCTTTGTGGAACTTTTCTTGGTACATAACTAGGGTGATATATCCTTTAACTCATCATAAATATGCATCTAAATAACAACTGTGATTATTTTTACAAATGCATATGCTTAGGGGGAGCTTACCTCAAAGATTTTATGAAAAACATGTCGTGAGGGGGAGCTTAACCCAATTTCATTACATTGTTATGTCATCATCAAAAAGGGGGAGATTGTTAGCCTCAAGGTTACAACCATAAGTACCCCTAATAATTTTGATACTAACATAATAATATAATGAAATATCTGGTACTAATAAACCCGTTTAAGTGCATGAACATTTCAGATTACATAAGTTGATAGCACTCCAATCATGAAAAATAAATGATGAAAATTATCCAAGAGGAAGTTCAACTCACTGAATATAAGATGAAGATTCAAGATAAGACCTTAGTCCAAGTCAGGACCATTGAAGACAAAAGGCAAAATCACAAGACCCAAGTCAAGCCAAGATCATCTCTCATCATTCTAAATGTATTCACTTGTTATTCTGAGAATGTATAGGACTTATGTAAAAAGTCCTCAAAAGAAAGGTGAAGTGAATAAGCTCAAGTATCATAGATTGACCATAGGAACCTAGGATACCTTTTGAGAATCATCCTAAAGCTCTAATTCATCAGAAAATTATGATAAGAGTATAGCTAATTGACCTAGGAAATCAATCACATCCCTTCGGTCTGATCCTATACTGAATTCAGAATTTTTACTCTGAATTCATTGACGAATTCTCTGGGTAGATCAAATTCGGCGACGAAGTCATGATAGAATTCTCTTAATTCAGTTCTGCCTCTTGATTTCTGCGACAAAATCTTCGGTTGGATTAAAATTCGGCGACGAAGTCATTTCAGAATTTTTTGAAATCCAATTCTGTCTTTTCAATTCGACGACGAACTCAAGTGGGAACTCCACTTCGTCGACGAAATCATGTCCGAAACAAAAAATTTTTTATAACAGCTAGTTTGCAACGGACCTAAAAGCATTTAATGCTACCCGAACAGCACTATTGAAAAAAATGCTATAAAAGGAGTTCATTTATGAACTACAAACAACACTTGATCACTGCAATAACTCCTATTGATCCCTCATTCATTACTATTGATTCTCACTCACTCTCACATTTAGAATATCCCCAAAAAGTCCTCTTGAGCTTATTCAATTCACATTTCCTTTGAGGGACTTTATTAGAGTTTGTATTTCACTCTTATTCAGCTCATCTTAAGGAGCTTTCACTTCGGATTTTCAATCCAAGACTTATTTATTGAGAGTAGTCAAGAATCCAGGATTCTTGCACTGAAGCTATTGCTTCAGTTATATTAAGAGAGGGTTGTGCTCTTGAGAGGTTTTCAGCTCAGCCTAAAGGAGAGCTTGTAAGGTAATATCTCGACCTATAAGAGAGATTGTAAGGGGTTGGACTCCACCTGTGAAGGAGCCAGTATGATTAAGGAATCGTGGTGAATCCTTTAGCTAGAAGCTGAAGCGGGGAGTAGGCTGGTTTGCTGAACCTCGAGAACAAATCTTGAGTTTGCACTCTCCTTATCTCTTTTCTCCTTCTTTTAATATTCCATTGTTTTAGCTTGTTGCATATTATACTCTATTCCACTCATTGAACTTGTAGTTCATATTTTAATTTTTTAAATCTACCAAAGGACCCTATTCCCCCCCCCCCCTTTAGGGTCATTTCCTGGCCAACACTATCGACTGGTGCACTTTTTTGTATGGGGAAAATTCCAGAGAGAATGTTTTTGACCGATCGCCCGATCAAAACACCAGTCGCTCGGTAGGCGACCTATCGCTCGGTATTAACCACCGATCGATCAAATATCGTGTTTTGCAGAAATTTCATTAAGGGCTTTTTCGTCCTTTGGATGTTAAACCCTTGCTTATAAGGGTTTGCCCGAGCCTTTAAGGGTTCATAAACCCTAAGGCAGAGATTTGAGAGAAAGGGAGCGAAGAGAAAGAGGGATTTTCACCTAGGGTTCCTCTTGAGCAAAAATCAAGAGTTTAAGCTCCCTAGATCTTACTCAAAAGCTTGGATTCTTCAAATCCAAGGCAAAGCACGTGAAGGACTCGTTCTCCAAGCTAGGACATCGTCTCCCATGACATTTTAAGGGTTTTCCTCTTCTTCTTTCAAGGTTAGTTCACCCTACTAACTCCCTTAGCAATAACCTAGGGTTTCTGAAGAGTTTGTGCATTGAATCTTCCCCCATTTCTCTTTTGTATGGAAATATGCTATATTCCCTAAATCTAAACAACAAAGATGTAAATGGTGGAATGTATGAATGGGGGGGGGGGGGGTTGAGGCGATTGGATGCCGTGTTGTACGATGTGTGATGTGTGTGATGGAAATGGTGGAAGGGCATTCTATAAATAATGAACTTACTTTGATGATTTGATGAAAAATATGCACTAAAAGAGTAAAGAAAACTATTAAGGAATGTTGAACGCCGGATGTTTTATAAAAGGCCTAAACTAGAAATAAAAGAATTTTAAGGAAGAAGATTGAAGTAGGCCTTATGCAATTTTCTTATGAATGATGAATTGACCAAATACCATGTAAATTCTCTAAATTCTCACATGGTTATACTATGAATTGAAAAGCTATACTCTATCCATCAAATCCTATAGTCACCATGATTACTACAAGTGCTACACACACTCATGCATGCATGCATGAACCGGGTTTTCCAAGAGTATTTGTACATGATAAATCAAACAAGAAAACAAGCACATGTCAATGAGGTTGGTAGTCCAAGTGAAGAGTAATAGCCTCTGGCTCACAAGAAAATGAAATAATTACATATCAAGGAGGTTGGTAGCCCAAGTGGAAGGGCGCTAGCCTCTGGCTCACAAGAAAATGAAACAAGACAGGGAGGTTGGTAGCCCAAGTGAAGGGTGCTAGCCTCTGGCTCACAAGAAAACAAAACCATGTCAAGGAGGTTGGTAGCCCGGGGATGTGCGGGTGCTAGCCTCTGGCTCACAAGTATACAAGTCAAGACATGAAATCCCAAACGAGACAGACACGCATGCATGATTTTCACAAGCAAGACTGAGGCATGAAAAAGGTTTTTGAACATGAGTTTTATCGGAGTTTTCGCATTCATGTACGCATGTCAAGATATTTCTATTGCTTCAAGTTCAATGCTATTTATCTTATGTTGCTAGGATTACTTTAACTCGATATGTTGTATTGTGCTCCATGTTGTTGTGCTTTTGTTATTGCTATGGTTAGCTAGTAGCTTGTACTCGCTAAAAATTCCATACTCAGCCATACTTTTATGTCGGTAGGTACTGTGGAAGTCCTCGACCCCAAGACTTGGGTCGAGGAAGAGTACGTTGAGGAGAGGGAGCCATCTATTCTGTTGCAGTCCCAGGAGGATAGGGATTTGGACGTGTGGCCATACCTCGACTACTGTCGAGAGGAGAGTGTGAGAGAGTTTTTTTTTTATTTTCTCAGGTGGGCATATCCACCTTTACTCTGGTTATGTTTTGTATATGATAACTTGGAATACTATTTTGGAGTTATAGAAGATAAGAAAAAGTCAGTTTTCGTTTCCGCATTCAGGTTATAGTTCCGCGCTCTGATTATTATTGTATTTTATCATGTTTAGCCTTTTTCATTATAGGATGGTTTGGCAGCTACGTATAGTCACTCCTAAAGAATTCCTTAACTCTTAGGGGGTATTTTGGGGCACGACAGAAGTGGTATCAGAGCTCTAGGCATTAAAGTTCCTAGGGTCACTTAGTACTCGATACCATGATTGATCAAGGCAATAGGTGTTATGAAAGAGTTGTATTCCAAGTATAGACTAACGAGTTAGTCTTAGTCAAATAGGTTGAACTTCAACCAAACTTGGAGTCCTACGCTAGGAACACGGATTGTATGTTGTGATATGGTGTTGTATATGTCGCGCCCCAAAATATCCCCTAGGAGTTTAGGGATACTTTAGGCGTGACTATACGTACATGCCAAACCATCCTGTTATGAACAAGATTAAATACAGTACTCACCAACGATAATCAGAGCGCGGAAGCTAAACATAAATGCGGAAGTGTAAACTAACTTTTTCTTTTCTTGTAAGCTTTCCAAAAGAGTATTCCAAGTTAACATATATATATACAAAGCATGTCTAAGTCTAAGGTAGACAGGCCCACCTATCAAAATGTCAAACCACATATAACCCTTTCGTACTCTCCCCTCAACAAAAGTCGAGGTACGGCCACACGTCGAGGTCCCGGTCCGCCTGAGACTGCAGTGAGATAGATGGCTCTCTCTCCTCTATATACTCCTCCTCGACCCAAGGCTCCGGGTCGAATGCTCCCTCGGTACCTGCCGACATGAAAGTACGGCTGAGCATGGAATACTCAGCGAGTACAAGCTGCTAGCTAACCATAACAGTAATACACACACAAAAGTAATACAATACCAATCATCAATTCAAGGCAATAGTAAGATCATAGAATTAAACAATATTAAACATGGAGCAATATTATCATCTTGATGTACGTGTATGCATGCAAAAAAGCGGATAAAACTCATGCTTGAAAACCCGTTTCAATGTCTCGGTATGCATTGTAAAAATCATGTATGCGTGCATGCATGAATGTCTTGTCATCATCTTGTAACCTTGCATCTTGTAACTTGTGAGCCAGAGGCTAGCACCCGAATCTCCCTGGGCTGCCAACCTCCTTGATATGTATGGTTTTCTTGTGAGCCAGAGGCTAGTACCCGAATGTCCCTGGGCTACCAACCTCCTTGACATGCAATATTTTCTTGTTGGTTATTATATGCATATGCTCTTGAAATCTCGGTTCATGCTATCATGCGTGCTCGTGTACGTGTCAATCGTGACAATCATGGAGTAAGGATAATAAGAGAGATATGATATCACCATTCAATTCATAATATATGCATATGAGAATTTGAGTAATCGACATGATATTTAAATTCATTCATCATTCATGAGAATACATGCATAAGGTCCCTTTCTATTTCTTCATTTAAATCATTATTTCCTAGTTTAGGCATTTCGTCAAACACATCACATACATTGTTCCTTAGTAGTTCATCTCCTTATTTTAATTGCATATTTTCCATCCAATCACACAAGGGTAAGTTTGTTATTTGTACAATGCCCATCCTCCATTTACAACTCACAACCCACACATATCATACATCACACATTCGGCATCCAATCGCCACATCCAATCTCCCATCCACACATCCATTCCATTTCCCTTATCTTGTTTATCTCTGTTGAGTTAATACAATGCATAGGGAAGGAAAGCATAATATAAATAATCACCATTTACAATAGAAAACCTAGATTATTGCTAGGGAGAGTTAGTAGGGTGTACTAACCTTAGATCAAGGCTTGATCTTAGTAGGAACCTTGATTTAAGCTCCAACTTGAAAGGAGGAAACCTTTTCTTGAGGGAGACTTGGCTTGGGGAAGAAAACCCTCTTAAAATACCTTAGAGAATGCTGCCCTAGCTTGAGAACGAGATCCCACACGAGCTTGAGGTTGGATTTTCGAAATCCAAGCTTTTAGAGATGCTCTTGGGTGCTTAAACCCTTGATCTTACTCTTAAATGGAAAGGGGGCTTTGGAACCCTAGTTTCTTCTCCCTCTCTCTCAAATATCCCTAAGTGTAGTGAATGAGGGCTCAAAGGGTCGAGCAAGCCCTTATGGGTAAGGGTTTAACGCCGAAAAGATGAAAACGCCCTAACAAAAATTTCTGCAAAACACGGGGACCGAGCAATCGGTGGTTATGACCGATCGATTGGTTGCCTGCCGAGCGATCGGTACTCTGACCGAGCGACCGGTCAAAAAACTACTCTCTGGAAAATTTTCCCATACAAAAGTTTTGACCGTGCGATAGCTACCGATCGATCGGTTTTGGACCGATCGATTGCTGACTGGACCGAGCGATTGTTGCTTTGCATGTCTGGACTGTTTTGACCATATCTTTTGACTCGCTCGTCCGATTTCGACGATTCAACTTGCGTTAGGTTCGTCTTTCGAAATGAACATTTTTGACGTTTCGGAATTTCTGATTTCTCCCTTATTTATTAATTTGACTACGAGGAAGACCAATTAGGCACGAAAGTGCTATTCATTAAATATAGAAAAGTTCGGGATGCTACATTCTCCCCCCTTTACAAAAATTTCATCCCCAAAATTTGGACAATACATACATGTACAAGACCATAACAATTGCAAGGGAATGTCCAGGCCCGAAACAAATAACTGAGGATACTTTTCCCGAACTTCGGCTTCTCATTCCCATGTAGCTTCCTCCCTTGAATGGTGTTGCCATCTTACCAAGACCAAGGGAATGGTCTTGTTGCGCAACACTTGATCTCGCCTATCCAAGATCTGCACTGGTTGCTCAACTAGTGTAAGATCCTCTCGGATTTCCACTGGATCAAGCTCTATGACATGGGAAGGGTCTGGGATGTACTTTCGAAGCATAGAGACATGGAATACATTATGGACCACCGCCATATGAGCGGGCAAAGCAACACGGTAAGCCACCTCACCGATTCTAGTAATGATCTCGAACGGACCCACATATCTCGGACTGAGTTTGCCTCTCTTTCTGAATCTCATAACACCCTTGGTTGGTGAAACCTGAACAAATACAAAATCACAAACTCGAAACTCAAGGTCTCTCCTTCGGTCGTCGGTGTAGCTCTTCTGTCTATCTTGTGCGGTCCTCAACCTCTCCCGGAGAAGCTTGACTCTATCCGCGGTTTGTTTAATTAATTCGGGGCCCAACACCTTCCTTTCCCCAACTTCATCCCAATACAACGGGGATCTGCAACTCCTCCCATACAAAGCCTCAAAAGGCGCCATCTGTATGCTTGCCTGATAACTGTTATTGTAGGCGAATTCCACCAAAGGTAAGTGATCTTCCCAACTTCCCTTGAAGTCTAGCATACATGCACGGAGCATGTCTTCAATAACCTGATTCACTCGCTTGGTTTGCCCATCCTTCTATGGATGGAAGGCCGTGCTAAAATCCAACCGGGAACCCATGGCACTCTGAAAGCTTTTCCAAAACCTGGAGGTAAATCTAGGGTCCCGATCTGAGACAATACTCACTGGCACCCCGTGCAACCGAACTATTTCTTTGATATACAATATAGCCAACTGATTTGAGTTGAATGTAGTCCGGTATGGTAAGAAATGGCCGGACTTCGTGAGTCTGTCAACCACGACCCATATAGCATCACAGTTTCTAGCCGTCTTCGGCAACCCCACAACGAAGTCCATAGAGATATGTTCCCATTTCCACTCGGGAATGGGGAGGGACTGTAAAAGTTCAGCCGGTCTCCTGTGTTCGGCTTTGACTTGTTGGCACACCAAGCATTTAGACACATACTCCGCTATTTCTCGCTTCATGTTCCGCCACCAAAAGTGCTTTTTCAAGTCTCTATACATTTTGGTACCTCCGGGGTGAACAATGTACTTGGACCGGTGAGCCTCGTATAAGATTTCTCGTTTAAGCTTCTCATCGGCTGGGACACATACTCTTCCCTTAAAAGTGATAATCCCATCATCCCTCACCGCAAAATCCTTGCTGCCACTCTTAACTGACTTGTCTCGGTAAGAAAGTAGCTCGGCATCCATTTCCTACAACTCCTGGATCATGCTCAACATAAATGGCCTAACTGTGATGTTAGCCATTACCGGCCCAAAGGTAGGGAGACTAAAACTGATGTCGAGGTTGGACGTATCCTCTAGCAACCTCCACTCCTTCAGCATCATATGCGCCAAAAGTCCAGTAGGCTTTCGACTAAGAGCATCGGCTACTGTGGTATTGAATGGAGCACTCGTAGTCTTTCAAAAATTCTACCCATCTTCTTTTCTTCAAGTTCAGCTCCTTCTGGGAAAACAAATACTTAAGGCTTTTATGATCTGTGAATACCTCAAATTGTTCCCCATAAAGATAATGTCGCCAAATCTTCAATGCAAACACAACCGCGGTGAGCTTTAAGTCGTGAGTGGGGTAATTCTTTTCATGTTCCTTCAATTGCCTTGATGCATAAGCAATGACTTTCTTGTGCTGCATAAGGACACACCCAAGTCCGATGTGCGAAGCATCGCTATACACTTCATACCCACCATGTCCGGATGGCACTAAAAAGACGGGGGCCATGGTGAGGCGTTTCTTCAACTCTTGGAAGCTCACTTCACATTTGTCACTCCAACTAAACTTAGCATTTTTCCTCGTCAAGTAAGTGAGAGGTGCAGCTAAACTGTAGAATCCCTCCACAAATCTCCGATAATAGCCTGCCAACCCGAGGAAACTACGTATCTCAGTGACGCTCTTGGGTCCCTCCCAGCTCATAACTGCCTCTATCTTTGCCGGGTCTACAGAAATACCCTTGGCCGACACTACGTGGCCTAAGAACGCCACTTTCTCTAACCAGAATTCACACTTGCTCAATTTGGCATATAACCTATGCTCTCTCAACATCTCTAGAGCAAGGCGGAGGTCTCGTGCGTGATCTTCCCGTGTTTGGGAATACACCAAATTGTCGTCGACGAACACAATCACGCATTGATCCAAGTATGATCGGAACACCCGGTTCATCAAATCCATGAACCCCGCTGGTGCATTCGTCAGCCCAAAAGGCATGACCAGGAACTCGTAATGCCCATACTGAGTCCTGAAAGCCGTCTTCGGAACATCCTCCGACTTGATCTTTAGCTGATGATACCCCGATCTAAGATCAATCTTGGAGAAAAATCTCGCTCCCTTCAATTGGTCAAACAAGTCGTCTATCTTTGGCAAGGGATAACGATTCTTGATAGTTACCTTGTTCAACTGACGGTAGTCTATACACATTCTCATTGACCCGTCTTTTTTCTTCACAAAGAGAACCGGAACTCCCCATGGCGAGACATTTGGTTGGATGAAGCCAAGTTGTTGTAACTCCTCAATCTGTTTCTTCAATTCTTCAAGCTCTATAGGGGCCATTCTATACGGTGCCCTTGAAATCGGAGCGGTACCTGGAGCAAGCTCTATAGCGAACTCGATCTCTCTATCAGGAGGTAATCCGGGAAGTTCTTCCGGAACACATCTAAGAATTCACTCACAACTGGAATGGCCAAAGAGTTCGGTGTCTCTAGGTTTGCTATGCTCAAAGCTGCGAGGCGAGCACTGTCCCTCTCTCTTAATCCTTGGAAATGAAAAGGCTTAACCCCTTCCGGCTTAAAGTTCACCATCTTTTCAAAACACGCAACATGCCCATGATGGTTTGCCAACCAATCCATCCCTAGGATGACATCGAAATCCAAGTCTCGGAAGTCTAGGACGATGAGATCAGCTAACAGTTCATTCTCCCCCACTTGAACCACACTATCCCTGAATATCTTGTCCGTATCAACTGACTTGCCGAGTGGAGTTGCAATGGTCAACTCCCGCTCCAACGGAGTAGCCTCAGTCAAAAAGCCCTTTGTAAAACTTGGCGAGACAAAAGAGTGAGTAGATCCTGTGTCTATCAACACTCGAGCGAGACACTCGTTCACTAATAGAGCGCCTATGCGATTAAGTAACTAATATCAGTAGATTTCAAATAGTAACAGGCATCATACATAGGTAACCCCTAATAATAGCCACAAAATCAACCATAGAAATCTTACACAACTTAAACTCTAGGATTTTTGCGTACCTTGCACGACATCGTCGGATGCACGTGCGTCTCTCTCTGACAGGGCAAAGAGTCGACCCTCTATGGCTGGGCAAGGGGGTCGTGTAGCCTGTGAGGCCCTCGAAGCCTGAAAAGAGCTAGGCTGAGATGTCTGCCTAATCTGGGGCCTGCTCCCCTGAGACTGAGCTGGCATATGACGTCGGGGACAATCTCTAACCATGTGGCCATGGTCACCACAATGGAAGCAACTTCCAGTAACCCTCTGACATTCTCCCGCTGGATGCCTCCTTCCACAAAGGGTGCATATGTCGTGCAAATAGGTGGGAGGAGCATATCCCGTAGCCTGTGTCACTGCGGGGCGAGAAGTCTGGGCAAAAGCCGGGCGAAAGGCCGGTGGAGCAAAAGGGCGGGGAGCCTGTGGTGCCGAATATATCCTATGTGACTGAGCCGGCCCTGCAGACTGATACAAGCTAGTCCTTGCTCTTTTCTCCGCTGAATTACTTGACTGTCCTTTCTTCATTCCTCTTCTTTTAAAGAACTCCTCGGAGTTCGACTCGGCCAACAGTGCCTTGTCCACCACTTCTGAGTATGTCTCATGTCTAAACATCGAGACTCGGTCCTTGAGGTAGGCCTTCAATCCTCTCTCAAACTTCCGGGCTTTCATAGCCTCGGTCGCTATCATATGTGGAGCAAACCTGGATAGCTCCGAAAACTTGGCTTCATAAGCCGCTACCGACATATTACCTTGCTCCAAGGTAATAAACTCAACTTCCATCTTCTCTTTCATCCCAACCGGGAAGTACTTCTTGTTGAAAACATCCAAGAATTCTTCCCAAGTCCAGTCTTGACCTTGTCGGGTCAACTCTCGGGTCCGAAGTGCAGATTTCCACCAATGGTCGGCCTCACCTTCAAGCATGAAGGCAGCCCAAGTAACCCTTTCCGCCTCCGTAGGCGCCAATACAGAGAATATCTTCTCTAATTGCCGAATCCATCCTTCGGCAACAAGCGGGTCAATACTCCCACAAAAGGTTGGAGGCCTCATCCTCCGGAAGGCCTCTATTCCGGCTTGTGCTCGATTAGGAGGAGCTGGTATAAGCATGGCATTAGGCGGAGTGGCCGGTTGCCTTACCGCTAGCATAGCCAAAGTCTTGGCTATTGAAGCAAATGCTTGGGCAAAGTCGGGTTGGTCATCACCCGATGGAGCATCACCTCCATTGCCCCTCGTGTTGTACCCGCGACCCCGGGTATTGCGTCTCATGATTTCTCCTGAGAACGACAATACAACATGAGTCTAACTTGGATACGCATTTAGCACAAATTTTGCAATTCACTCAATACATATTCATCAAGCATATTTAATAAGCACAACACAATTAATGCACACATGGTATACAACACAACATCATCCATACAATCCGTGTTCTTAGCGCAGGACTCTAAGTTTGGTTGAGATTCAACCTATTTTGACTAGGACTAACTTGTTAGTCCATACTTGGAATACAACCAATGCCTTGTTCAATTATGGGCTCTAGTACTATGCTACCCTAGGGACTCTAATGCCTAGAGCTCTGATACCACCTCTGTCGCGCCCCAAAATACCCCCTAGGAGTTTAGGGATATTTTAGGCGTGACTATACGTACCTACCAAACCATCCTGTTATGAACAAGATTAAATACAGTACCGACCAACGATAATCAGAGCGCGGAAGCTAAACATAAATGCGGAAGCGTAAACTAACTTTTTCTTTTCTTGTAAGGTTTCCAAAAGAGTATTCCAAGTTAACATATATATATACAAAGCATGTCTAAGTCTAAGGTGGACAGGCACACCTATCAAAATGTCAAACCACATATAACCCTTTCGTACTCTCCCCTCAACAATAGTCGAGGTACGGCCACACGTCGAGGTCTCGGTCCGCCTGAGACTGCAGTGGGATAGACGGCTCTCTCTCCTCTATATACTCTTCCTCGACCCAAGGCTCCGGGTCGAGGGCTCCCTCGGTACCTGCCGACATGAAAGTACGGTTGAGCATGGAATACTCAGCAAGTACAAGCTGCTAGCTAACCATAACAGTAATACACACACAAAAGTAATACAATACCAATCATCAATTCAAGGCAATAGTAAGATCATAGAATTAAACAATATTAAACATGGAGCAATATTATCATCTTGATGTACGTGTATGCATGCAAAAAAGCCGATAAAACTCATGCTTGAAAACCCGTTTCCATGTCTCAGTATGCATTGTAAAAATCATGTATGCGTGCATGCATGAATGTCTTGTCATCATCTTGTAACCTTGCATCTTGTAACTTGTGAGCCAGAGGCTAGCACCCGAATCTCCCTGGGCTGCCAACCTCCTTGATATGTATGGTTTTCTTGTGAGCCAGAGGCTAGTACCCGAATGTCCCTGGGCTACCAACCTCCTTGACAATATGTGATTTTTATTACTTGTTTAGTTTTCTTGTGAGCCAGAGGCTAGTACCCCGAATGTCCCTGGGCTACCAACCTCCTTGACAATATGTGTTTTAGGGGTTTTCTTGTGAGCCAGAGGCTAGTACCCGAATGTCCCTGGGCTACCAACCGCCTTGACATGCAATATTTTCTTGTTGGTTATTATATGCATATGCTCTTGAAATCTCGGTTCATGCTATCATGCGTGCTCGTGTACGTGTCAATCGTGACAATCATGGAATAAGGATAATAAGAGAGATATGACATCACCATTCAATTCATAATATATGCAAACGAGAATTTGAGTAATCGACATGATATTTAAATCCATTCATCATTCATGAGAATACATGCATAAGGTCCCTTTCTATTTCTTCATTTAAATCATTATTTCCTAGTTTAGGCATTTCGTCAAACACATCACATACATGTTCCTTAGTGGTTCATCTCCTTATTTTAATTGCATATTTTCCATCCAATCACACAAGGGTAAGTTTGTTATTTGTACAATGCCCATCCTCCATTTACAACTCACAACCCACACATATTATACATCACACATTCGGCATCCAATCGCCACATCCAATCTCCCATCCACACATCCATTCCATTTCCCTTATCTTGTTTATCTCTGTTGAGTTAATACAATGCATAGGGAAGGAAAGCATAATATAAATAATCACCATTTACAATAGAAAACCTAGATTATTGCTAGGGAGAGTTAGTAGGGTGTACTAACCTTAGATCAAGGCTTGATCTTGGTTGGAACCTTGATTTAAGCTCCAACTTGAAAGGAGGAAACCTTTTCTTGAGGGAGACTTGGCTTGGGGAAGAAAACCCTCTTAAAATACCTTGGAGAATGCTGCCCTAGCTTAAGAACGAGATCCCACACGGGCTTGAGGTTGGATTTTCGAAATCCAAGCTTTTAGAGATGCTCTTGGGTGCTTAAACCCTTGATCTTACTCTCAAATGGAAAGGGGGCTTTGGAACCCTAGTTTCTTCTCCCTCTCTCTCAAATATCCCTAAGTGTAGTGAATGAGGGCTCAAAGGGTCGAGCAAGCCCTTATGGGTAAGGGTTTAACGCCGAAAAGATAAAAACGCCCTTACAAAAATTTCTGCAAAACACGGGGACCGAGCGATCGGTGGTTATGACCGATCGATCGGTTGCCTACCGAGCGATCAGTACTCTGACCGAGCGACCGGTCAAAAAACTACTCTCTGGAAAATTTTCCCATACAAAAGTTTTGACCGTGCGATAGCTACCGATTGATCGGTTTTGGACTGATCGATCGCTGACTGGACCGAGCGATCGGTGCTCTGCATGTCTGGACTGTTTTGACCATATCTTTTGACTCGCTCGTCCGATTTCGACGATTCAACTTGCGTTGGGTTCATCTTTCGAAAATGAACATTTTTGACGTTTCAAAATTTCTGATTTCTCCCTTATTTATTAATTTGACTACGAGGAAGACCAATTAGGCACGAAAGTGCTATTCATTAAATATAGAAAAGTTCGGGATGCTACAGTATATCATGTGTGCATTATTCTGTGCTTAGTAAATATGCTTTGAAGGAATGGAGAAATTGTTACTAAATGTGTATCCAAGTTAAACTCATGTTGTATTGTCGTTCTCAGGCGAAATCACGAGGCGCAAGGGACAATGGAAGTGATGCTCCATCGGGTGATGATCAACCCGACTTTGCCCCAAGCTTTTGCCTTAATAGCCGAAACCTTGGCTATATTAGCGGTAAGGCAACCAGCCACTCTGCCTAATGCCGCACTTATACCAACTCCTCCTAGTCGAGCACAAGCCGGAATAGAGGCTTTTCAGAGGATGAGGCCTCCAACATTTTGTTGAAGCATTGATCCACTTGTGGCAGAGGGATGGATTCGGTAATTAGAAAAGATATTTTTGGTGTTGACGCCTACTGAGGCGGAAAGGGTTACTTGGGCCGCCTTCATGCTTGAAGGTGAGGCCGATCATTGGTGGAAGTCTGCACTTCCGACCTGAGAGTTGGCCCGATAGGGTCAAGACTGGACTTGGGGAGAGTTCTTGGACATCTTCAACAAGAAGTACTTTCCAATAGGGATAAAAGAGAAGAAAGAGGTCGAGTTTATTACCTTGGAGCAAGATAATATGTCCGTTGCAGCTTATGAGGCAAAGTTTTCGGAGCTATTCAGATTTGCTCCTCATATGATAGCTACCGAGGCTATGAAAGCCCAAAAATTTGGGAGGGGGTTGAAGGCCTACCTCAAGGACCGAGTTTCGATGTTCCGACATGAAACCTAGGCCGAGGTGGTGGACAAGGCATTATTAGCGGAGGCTAATTCTGAAGAGTTCTTCGAAAGAAGAGGGACGGAGAAAGGCCAGTCTAGTAGTTCAGTAGAGAAGAGGGCTAGGACGATGTCATACCAGTCCACAGGGCCGACTCAGTCACAGAGGATGTATTCGGCACCACAAGCTCCCCGCCCTTTTACTCCCTCGGCTTTTCACTTACCTCATATGCTCCTCAGCCTGCATTACCTCAGACTACGTGTTATACTTCTCCCACCTATTCTCATGATGTCTGCACCCTTTGTGGAATGAAGCATCCAGCAGGGGAATGCCGGAAGGCTACCGGAGGCTATTTTCATTGTGGCGACCAAGGCCACATGATTTGGGATTGCCCCCGACGTCATCTACCAGCTCAGTCTCAGGGGAGTATGCCCCCTGTTAGACAAATTTATCAGCAGGGCTCTTCTCAGGCTTCGAGGGCCTCACCGTCTACACGACCTCCTCGCCCAGCCACCCAGGGCTGAGTTTTCACCCTATCAGAGAGAGACGCACGTGCATCCAACGATGTCGTATAAGGTACGCAAGAATTTTAGAGTTTAAGTTGTGAAAAATTTCCCATCATATGATGAGTTGTTATTTATTCTAGGACTTACCTATGTATGATGTATGTCTTGTTTGAAATCTATTGATGTTAGTGTTTAATCGTACAGGCGCTTTATTAATGAACGAATGTCTAGCTCGAGTGTTGATCGACATAGGATCCACTCACTCCTTTGTCTCACCCAGTTTCACAAAGTGATTTTCGACTGAGGCTACTCCATTAGAGTAGGAGTTGACCATTGCAAGTCCACTTGGCAAGTTAGTTGATACGGAAAAAATATTTAGAGATTGTGTGGTTCAAGTGGGGGAGAATGAACTATTAACCGATCTTATAGTCCTAGATTTCCAAGACTTGGATTTCGATGTCATCCTAGGGATGGATTGGTTGTCAAACCACCACGGCCATGTGGCATGCTTTGAAAAGATGGTGAACTTCAAGCCGAAAGGAGTAAAACCATTTCACTTTCGAGGATTAAGAGAAAGGGATATTGCTCGCTTTGCAGCTTTATGCTTAGCAAACCTAGAAGCACAAAACTCCTCGGCCATTTCAGTTGTGAGCGAGTTCTTGGATGTGTTTCCTGAAGAACTTCCCGGATTGCCTCCTGACAGAGAGATTGAGTTCGCTATAGAGCTTGCTCCAGGCACCGCTCCGATCTCAAGGGCACCATATAGAATGGCCCCAATAGAGCTTGAAGAATTGAAGAAGCAGATTGAGGAGTTACAACAACTTGGTTTCATCCAACCAAGTGTCTCACCATGGGGAGCTCCGGTCCTCTTTGTAAAGAAAAAAGACGGGTCGATGAGAATGTGCATAGATTACCGGCAATTGAATAAGGTAACTATCAAGAATTGTTATCCCTTGCCACGGATAGACGAATTATTGGACCAGCTGAAGGGAGCGAGATTCTTCTCCAAGATTGATTTTAGATCGGGGTATCATCAATTAAAGATCAAGGCAAAAGATGTCCCGAAGACGGCTTTCCGGACTTGGTATGGGCACTACGAGTTCCTTGTCATGCCTTTTGGGCTGACGAATGCACCGACAGCGTTCATGGATTTGATGAGCCGGGTGTTCCGATCATACTTAGATCGATGTGTGATTGTGTTCATCGATGACATTTTGGTGTATTTCCAGACACGGGAAGATCACGCATGAGATCTTCGCCTTGCTTTGGAGATGTTGAGAGAGCATAGGCTATATGCCAAATTGAGTAAGTGCAAATTCTAGTTAGAGAAGGTAGCATTTCTTGGACATGTAATGTCAGCTAAGGGCATTTCTATTGACCCAGTAAAGATTGAGGCAGTTATGAGTTCGGAGAGACCCAAGAGTGTCAGCGAAATCCGAAGTTTCCTTGGATTAGCAGGCTACTACCGGAGGTTTGTAGAGGGATTCTCTAGTTTGGCCGCACCTCTCACTTACTTGACGAGGAAAAATGCCAAGTTCAGTTAGAGTGACGAATGCGAAGTGAGCTTCCAAGAATTGAAGAAACGCCTCACCACGGTCCCCATCCTTATTGTGCCATCCGGACGTGGTGGTTATGAGGTGTATAGCGATGCTTCGCACATCGGACTTGGGTGTGTCCTCATGCAGCACAAGAAATTCATTATCTATGCATCAACGCAATTGAAGGAGCATGAAAAGAATTACCCCACTCATGACTTGGAGCTTACTGCGGTCGTGTTTGCACTCAAGATTTCGTACCATTACCTTTACGGGATAGAGTTCTATGTGTTCACGGATCACAAGAGCCTCAAGTACCTCTTTTCCCAAAAGGAGCTAAATTTACGGCAACGGCGTTGGATGAAATTTTTGAAAGACTACAAGTGCACCATCCAATACCACCCGAGTAAAGCAAATGCGGTGACAGACGCTTTGAGTAGGAAACCTTCGGGGTTGTTGGCTCATATGTTAGTGCGAGAATGGAGATTATTGGAAGATTTGGCTAATCTGGATATCAGTGTGAATGATTCCATCGCAGCCCTATTTTGGCAAATGTCATGGTTCGGCCATACATTATAGACTTGATCCAAGAGTCTCAAGCCACGGATGCCGACTTATTTGCTTTCCGGGACAAGGAAGTTACCAAAAGTAGTGAGGACTTCTCTCTCACTAGCCGAGGTGCTATTACATTCAAGGGAAGATTGTGTGTTCTGGCTAATGTGGATCTTCAGATAGAAATATTGGACGAAGCCCACCGTTCGAAGTACACAATGCATCCTGGGGGAACAAAGATGTACCAGAACCTCAAGGGACACTTTTGGTGGCAAAACATGAAGAGGCTACAGAGTACGTGGCACGGTGTTTGGTGTGCCAACGGGTGAAGGCAGAACACTTGAGACCGACTGGACTTTCATAATCTTTTCCCATTCCCGAGTGGAAATGGGAGCACATATCTATGCACTTTATAGTGGGGTTGCCAAAAAGGGCTAGAAATTTCAATGCTATATGGGTTGTAGTCGACAGACTCACGAAGTCCGCCCATTTCGTGCCTTACCGGACTACTTTCAATTCAAATCAGTTGGCTGCATTGTATATCAAGGAAATAGTTCAGTTGCACAAGGTACCAATGAGCATTGTCTCAAATCGGGACCCTAGATTCACCTCCAGGTTTTGGAAAAGCTTTCAAAGTGCCATGGGTTCCCAATTGGACTTCAGCACGACTTTTCACCCACAGACGGATGGGCAAACCGAGCGAGTGAATTAGGTTATTGAAGATATGCTCCGGGCATGTATGCTAGACTTCAAGGAAAGTTGGGAAGATCACCGACCTTTGGTGGAGTTCGCCTACAACAATAGTTACAAGGTAAGCAAACAGATGGCGCCTTTTGAGGCTTTGTATGGGAGAAGTTGTAGATCCCCGTTGTATTGGGATGAAGTTGGGGAAAGGAAGGTGTTGGGCCCCGAATTAATTGAACAAACCGCGGATAGGGTCAAGCTTATCCAGGAGAGGTTAAAGACCGCACAGGATAGACAGAAGAGCTACGCCGAGAACCGAAGGAGAGACCTTGAATTCCGAGTTGACTACTTTATTTTTGTCAAGATTTTACCAACCAAGGGTGTTATGAGATTCGGGAAGAGAGGCAAGCTTAGCCCGAGATACGTGGGTCAGTTTGAGATCACTACTAGAGTCGGTGAGGTGGCTTACCGTGTTGCCTTACCCGCTTACATGGCGGCGGTCTACAACGTGTTTCACATCTCCATGCTTCGGAAATATATCCCGGACCCATCCCACGTCATTGAGCTTGATCCAGTAGAAATCCGGAAAGATCTCACACTAGTTCAGCAACTAGTGCAGATCTTGGACAGGCGAGATCAAGTCTTGCGCAACAAGACCATTCCATTAGTACTTGTGAGCTGGCAGCACCATTCAGTGGAGGAAGCTACATGGGAACGGGAGGCCGAAGTGAGAAAAATATCCTCAATTGTTTGTTTAGGAATTTGGCTCACTGTTGTAAGTTTTGTCATTTTGTACATATATGTCATGTCCAAATTTGGAGGATGAAATTTGTGTAAGGGGGGGAGGATGTAGAGCCCTGGAACTTTTGGTGCATGCCTTGGAATGCGTGTCAAAGCATGATGCATTGTAATCCCCATTTTCATGAAATGAGAATTTGGAAACTTTGGGAATTTTGTAAGAATGCTACAATTAATTAAATAAATTAAATAGCAATGTCTATTAGCCTTGAAAGGGTCCTAGGCATGTTTAGAAGAGGTCAAAAAGGGATGTAGGATAAGTCTAGGTAGGAGGAATGGGTGATTAATGGACTTAGTGTCAAAACCTGCAAATAACCGATCGCTCGGTCACGAGAGCGGTCGATCGGTCCATAACCGATCGCTTGGTTCATATTGGTGATCGATCGGTCCAAAACCGATCGATTGGTAGCTATCGACTGGTGCACTTTTTTGTATGGGGAAAAATTCCAGAGAGTAAGTTTTTGATCGATCGCTCGGTCAAAACACCAGTCGCTCGATAGGCGACCGATCGCTCGGTATTAACCACCGATTGATCGGTATATTGCGTTTTGTAGAAATTTCATTAAGAGCTTTTTCATCCTTTGGACGTTAAACCCTTGCTTATAAGGGTTTGCCCGAGCCTTTAAGGGTTCATAAACCCTAAGGTAGACATTTGAGAGAAAGGGAGAGAAGAGAAAGAGGGGTTTTCACCTAGGGTTCCTCTTGAGCAAAAATCAAGAGTTTAAGCTCCCTATATCTTACTCAAAAGCTTGGATTCTTCAAATCCAAGGCAAAGCACGTGAAGGACTTGTTCTCCAAGCTAGGACAACGTCTCCCATGACATTTTTAAGGGATTTCCTCTTCTTCTTTCAAGATTAGTACACCCTACTAACTCCCTTAGCAATAACCTTGGATTTCTTAAGTGTTTGTGCATTGAATCTTTCCCCATTTCTCTTTTGTATCAAAATATGCTATATTCCCTAAATCTAAACAAGGAAGATGTAAATGGTAGAATGTATGAATGAAGGAGGAGTTAAGGCGATTGGACGCCATGTTGTACGATGTGTGATGTATGTGATGGAAATAGTGGAAGGGCATTCTATAAATAACGAACTTACTTTGATGATTTGATGAAAAATATGCACTAAAAGAGTAAAGGAAACTATTAAGGAATGTTGCATGCCGGATGTTTGATAAAAGGCCTAAACTAGAAATAAATGAATTTTAAGGATGAAGATTGAAATAGGCCTTACGCAATTTTCTTATGAATGATGAATTGACCAAATACTATGTAAATTCTCTAAATTCTCACATGGCTATACTATGAATTGAAATGCTATACTCTATCCGTCAAATCATATAGTCACCATGATTACTACAAGTGCTACACACACTCACGCATGCATGCATGAACCGGGTTTTCCAAGAGTATTTGTACATGATAAATCAAACAAGAAAACAAGCACATGTCAAGGAGGTTGGTAGCCCAAGTGAAGGGTACTAGCTTCTGGCTCACAAGAAAAGGAAATAATTACATGTCATGGAGGTTGGTAGCCCAAGTGGAAGGGCGCTAGCCTCTAGCTCACAAGAAAATGAAACAAGACAAGGAGGTTGGTAGCCCAAGTGAAGGGTGCTAGCCTCTGGCTCACAAGTGAAAGGAAACAAGCAATGAAACAAGTGCATGTCAAGGAGGTTGGTAGCCCAAGTCGAAGGGTGCTAGCCTCTGACTCACAAGAAAAAGAAACCATGTCAAGGAGGTTGGTAGCCCAGGTGGAAGGGTGCTAGCCTCTGGTTCACAAGTATACAAGTCAAGAACAAGTCAAGACATGAAATCCCAAACAAGACAGACACGCATGCATGCTTTTCAATATCAAGACCAAGGCATGAAAAATGTTTTTGAACATGAGTTTTATCGGAGTTTTTGCATTCATGTACGCATGTCAAGATATTTATATTGTTTCATGTTCAATGCTATTTATCTTATGTTTCTAGGATTGCTTTAACTCGATATGTTGTATTGTGCTCCATGTTGTTGTGCTTTTGTTATTGTTATGGTTAGCTAGTAGCTTGTACTCGCTGAGTATTCCATGCTCAGCCGTACTTTTATATCTGCAGGTACTGTGGAAGTCCTCGACCCCGAGCCTTGGGTCGAGGAAGAGTATGTAGAGGAGAGGGAGCCATCTATCCCGTTGCAGTCCCAGAAGGATAGGGATTTGGACGTGTGGCCATACCTTGACTACTGTTGAGAGGAGAGTGTGAGAGTGTTCTTTTTTGTATTTTGTCAGGTGGGCATGTACACCTTTACTCTGGTTATGTTTTGTATATGATAACTTGGAATACAATTTTAGAGTTATAGAAGGAAAGAAAAAGTCAGTTCCCATTTCCGCATTCATGTTATAGTTCTGCGCTCTGATTATTATTGTATTTTATCATGTTTAGCCTTGTTCATTACAGGATGGTTTGGCAGGTACGTATAGTCACACCTAAAGTATCCCTTAACTCCTAGGGGGTATTTTGGAGTACGACAAAAGCTTGATAGTATTCTGGAATCCCTAAAGATTCTAATTAGTACCCGAACCGAAGAACCCTCTACTCGGAGAACCAGTCGAGCAACCTATACCAGAGCCTCATCCTCCCCCCTTATCATACTTGACACTATACCCGTAATAGGCGGAGGAGAAGAGTATGACCAATATGAAGAGCAACCCAAGGCCTCACACGTCAACCAGGACAGACCGTCATCCTTAGATCCTACTCCTTCCTTTCAGGATGAGATCAAGCAGATGAAAGAAGAAATGAGAAGAATGAAGGGTGCATCCACCAGTACCAATCTATCACTGGAGGACTTAACTTTCTCATCAAGGGATGCTGTTCCCGTAGGCTTCAAGGTCCCGGACTTTGATAAATACGATGGCTCGGGCTCTCCAAAACAACACCTGTAGTTGAACTTGGGGGACATGCTCCAGCACAACAGAAATCAGTCCTTACTCATCCAGTACTTCTAGAAGAGTCTGAAGGGGGCAGCCCTAACATGGTGGATGTCTATAGACAAGTAGAAGGTCAAGACTTGGCAGGACGCCATAGACAGCTTTGTTGAGTAATACTCCTTTAACCAGGAGCTCCACCCTCAGAGGAGCCAGCTTGAGCAGTTAAGCCAACGTAACAATGAATTATTTTTGGAATATACGACCCGCTGGAGGAAAATGGCAGCAAAGATCCTGACTCTTATCCCTAAGGAGGAGCTGGCAGGTATGTTCATGGGCACTCTCAAGCAACCCTACTCTACACTTATGGTGACCTTACCAGTAGTGGACTTCGGCACCATCTTCACGACAGGTGCCCATATCGAAATTGCCATCAAGAGCGGGGCCATTTATTCCAGTCTAGGAATTGATCCCTCCAAGGCAATGGCCTCATCCAGCAGAAACATCGGTCCCAGGAACCACAAAAAGAAAGAAGACGTACATATGGTTGCCTCTACAATACCCATCAAATTACCAGCTCCAGCAGCAATCAGTTGTTAAGAATTCCCGACCAGCTCGAAAAGCCCAGGGGCAAAACTATCCTCCCAGAAACTTTACCCCTCTTCTATACACACTCAGCCAGTTGTTGGAATTCCTAACCAAGTAGAGCCTTCTCGAGTTGATAGGCCCCACACGTCTTTAACCTCCTGACAAACAGAACAAGAATTACAACACCAATCATCACTATGCCTTCCATAGAGGCCCAAGCCATGCTACAGATATTGCATAGGCCTGAAGTGTGCCATCCAAAATCTCTTGGATGACGGAAGGGTTGAGCTGGCCCACAGCAACACCAGCATCAATCAGATGCCATTGCCCCCACATAACAATAAAATCAATTTTATTCAGTGGGAAGAGCCTGGGACAGGGCAGGCAGGACCCAACACACCAACAGTTGATGATGGCATCATTAGGCCCTCTTTCCGATCACCTGTCATAATGCCCTTCCTCCAGTTAAACATACAGACTATTCAGTCTCCAATCCAAATACCTTTTCCAGAACAGATCATCTACACTATCCCTTGCCCTACAAATTGGCTCATAGCTCCAGCTCAAGCCTCAACCTCTTCAGGCCCTATCCAGATCTCCTACATCCCAGAGCCTCTTTTTGTCCTCAATCGAGTACCTGCTCCCCGCTCTCTCATCCTTGAGAGTGAGAGCATAGCCAACCTAACCAGATCTGGCTGGGTATATCAACCTCCCATAACTAAGCCGGCAAAGATGAAGGGTACAAAAAAAGAGAAAGCAGGGGTATCAGACCCACAGAAGAAAGCAGTTGATTCAATAGTTTTATTAAAAATCCTAGAGAAAGCAGAGGAGTTCAGCATCACTCAGTAATTGAGCAAGGTCCTAGCACAGATATCTATCTTGAGTCTTCTTCTAACTTCAGAGCATCACAGGACGTAGCTACTTCGAGCATTCGATAATGCCCACGTAACACCAGATGTAACGCCCGAGAAGCTGGGGCAAATGGTTGGGCAAATCCTCGAATCCAGAATCATTTCCTTCACAGAAGAGAAAATACTGGATAGCGATAGGGATCGCACTCGAGCCTTGTACATAGCAATTCAGTGCATAGATAGAACGTTATCATCAGTGATCATTGACAATGGTTCCGACCTAAATGTCTACACACTTTCCACACTACAAAACCTGGGCCTGAACCTAAGTCAAGTGAAGAAGAGACCCATGACTATTAGGACTTTTGATAACACAACCAAGCAGAACCTGGGTGATATCGATTTAACCATCGGGATCGGACCAGCTCAGTTCTCGACGAATTTTCAGGTTGTAAATGTGCCAGCCTCATTTACTTTGCTCTTAAGGAGGCCATGGATCCACGTGACCGGAGCCATTCCATCCTCTCTGCACCAGAGAATCAAGTTCATCCAGGATGACCGCCTAGTTGTCAATTGGAAAGTTCCTTTGGGGACGTCCAGGAGCTGGGGCAAAGCATGGCCTTTATGATGTTCCAGTTCGAGTAGGTTAGTTCTATCGTTCAAGTGGAACAACAAAGCAAGCAAGCAGTGCCGCCATTTGTCAAGATGATGGTCAAAATGAACTACCAGCTAGGGAATGGTCTCGGTGCCAGGAATCAGGGTATAAAGAAGAGATACACGCTTCCTCATTATAAATCTCCATCGGATTGGGATACAAGCCCAAATATGAGAACTATCTCTCTAAGCTTACTAAGAAGAGTAGACAGTCGATGAAACCTGAGCCCCAACCACACATCTCTGTAACCTTCCCTATGGGAATCTTCAAAACCTACCCAGAAACCTCTGCTGCACCCATCGCCTTAACACCCCAGCCCAGTGACGAATCTTCAGGGATTCTAGATCTGGAAGTGTTCAGTGTGGCCCAGATGTTCGACGAGTTGACTGTCGAAGATGCTACCGAAGCAGAATATCTAGCGGGAGAGCAGGTCTGCACCCTCTCCAATAACGCTGAAGCATCCTCCAATCGCCAGCCATTGATCCGTTTGTAAACTGAGGCTCCCACCATCAAGGCCAGCCAGGGCCGAGGCAAGCATAGTGCAGGACAGATTGGTCCAAGACCACAGTGACCAAGCGTCACCCTTCTCCTTCATCTATCTCTCTTTGCTCCTATTTGTAAAATCCAAATGTCAGGCCACAGTCGGCCTCTTTTGAGTCATTTTTGTAATAAGTCATCATTTTGTCAATGAAAATCAGATGTTTTGGCTCAAAAAAATCATGTTTTCGAAAAAACATTTTATATCGGCTGATGACGAAATCACACGGACTCTTCCCTTGGAAGGCCTAGTGTCCTGAACCCAACAAAAACAACAATCATAAGCATGCTAAACTGAAGCTAATTGATTTGCCAGGAAATCACCTCTAACAGGGCTACCCCTAAAACCCTCTTTGAACTCTCTAAAGTAGAGTATGACTCTAAACAGGAAGAGGAACCACCTCATGAAATTCTAGACCTCCTTGAGCACAACGAAGGACTTCTGTAGTTGAACAGGGAAGACACTGAAATAGTAAACCTTGGTTCCGAGGACAGTCCCTGGCTAGTCAAGATTGGCAAAAGCATGTGCCCGTAGTAGAGAGCAGACATGATCAGTTTCCTGAGAAACTATAGTCATGTCTTCGCTTGGTTATATGCAGACATGTCAGGGCTAGACTCGGCATTGGTAGTACACAGACTACCCTTGAACCCTGACGTCGGACCAGTAAAGCAGAAATTGAGATGGATGAGGCCCGAATGGTTGTAGAAGGTCAAGGAAGAAGTCGAAAAACAGATCAGTGCAGACTTCCTGGCAGTTGCAACCTATCCTGAATGCTTGCCAACATTGTCCCGGTACCCAAAAAGGACGGTAAGGTCCGAATGTGTATTGACTATCAGAATCTGAACAGGGCAAGCTCCAAAGACAACTTTCATCTCCCGTATATCAGTATTTTGGTCGACAACACTGTAGGACACGAGACTCTTTCATTCATGGATGGTTCTCTGGATACAACCAGATCAAGATGGCAGAAGAAGACATGGAGAAAACCTTCTTCATCACACCTTGGGGCACGTTCTGCTACAAGGTCATGCCTTTCAGACTCAAGAATGCCAGGGCAACCTACCAGAGGGCCATGACGGCGCTATTCCATGACATGATCCATAAGTCTATTGAAATCTATGTGGATGACATGATCGTCAAGTCTCCTACTGTCGAGCAGCACCCGGAAGACTTGAGAAGACTTTGTGACAGACTCAGAGAGTTCGGCCTAAGACTGAATCCAGCCAAGTGTGTCTTTAGAGCCTCATCAAGAAAGCTCCTTTACTTCATAGTCAGCAAACGAGGCATCGAGATCGATCCAGCCAAAGCCAGAGCTATCATCGAAATGCCAGCACCCCAAACTGAGAAGGAAATCTGAGGGTTCCCGGGTAGAATTCAGTACATCGACAGATTTATTTCTCAGCTCACTCTGATATATGAGTCGATCTTCAAGCTTCTCCGGAAGAACACACCCACAGTTTGGACAGTAGAATGCCAACAAGCCTTTGATAGAATAAAGCAGTATCTTCTCAATCCTCCAGTACTTGTGCCTCCTACACTGGGACGGCCACTGCTATTATACATCTCCGTACAGGAAATGTCTATGGGGTGCGTCTTGGTACAACATGATGAGACAGAAAGAATAAAGCAAGCCATCTACTACATCAGTAAGCGCCTGTTGGAGTATGAAGAGCGGTACAGGCCTCTTGAGAAGACGTGTTTGACACTGGTCTAGGCTACTTAGCGTCTCTGGCATTACCTACTTTCTTACCTGGTAATCCTGATCTTCTGAATGGACCCACTCAAGTACTTGCTAGAAAAGCCAGCCACTATCGGAAAGACTGCTCGATGGCTTATGATGTTGTCTAAATTCGACATCACGTACCTGACACAGAAGTCAATCAAGGGACAGGTGATAGCAGATCACCTTGCCCACAGTCCAATGTAGGACTATGTGTCTGTATATGATCAGTTTCCAAACGACACCATCCTGTGTACAGAAGATGATGAGCAAGAGTACTCTGGATGGGAGTTGTACTTTGACAGAGCTACCAATAGTCATAGGCACGGGGCAGGAGTAGTCTTGATCTCACCTAAGGGATTACACCTCCCTATCTCAGTCAAGCTGAAGTTCAGATGGTCCAACAATGAAGCAGAATACGAGGCATGTATAGCCAGACTGAAAGAAGCCCTAGACATTGGGATTGAAGAGGTAGACGTCTACGGTGACTCATCTCTATTAATCTATTAGGCGAATGAATCTTGGGTCATCTGAGAAGCAAGGCTAGTCCCGTACCTGGCCTACCTCAATCTACTAATCAGTCAGTTCAGAAGAATCAGCTTCAGCCACAGGTCCAGGAAGCAGAACAGATTCGCTGACGCACTGGCCACTCTTGCTTCCATAGTACAGATCCCCACAGGTATAATGCTCTGGTCAATCGAAATTCAGCAACAGGATCAGCCTACCTACTGCCTTTAGATCGAGGAGGTATCAGACAATAAGCCTTGGTATGCAGACATCAAGCAGTACCTCGAGGACGGGACCTTCTCTCTCGATGATACCAAAACAGACCGCGAGGCAATCAGAAGACTGGTTATTCAGTTTGTCCTCTCCGGAGGAATCTTGTACAAGAGGTCACCGAACCTACTCTGGCTCAGATCCCTAGATACCAGTGAAGCAGCACAGGTAGTCGAAGAAGTTCACGGAGGAACTTGCGGCTCACATATGAATGGTTTGATGCTCTTCAAGAAGATACTTAAGCTGGGCTACTACTGGTCCACCATGGAATCAGACTGTTGCAAACACAAGCAGAAGTGCTACCAGTGCCAAATCTATGCCAACGGGATAAATGCACCACCAAATAGGCTGCACAATCAAACTGCACCTTGGTCATTTCTCAGCTTGGGGCATCGACGTCATCGGACCCATAACTCCGAAAGCATCTAACGAACATCAATTCATTCTAGTAGCAATCGATTATTACACAAAATGGGTCGAAGGCATCCTCTTATGCCAGCGTCACAAGCTCAGTGGTTCAGCATTTTCTGAAAAGGGATATCATCTGCCGATATAGGGTCCCGTATGAGATTGTAACAAACAATGTTCTCAACTTCTGCAATAAGGGGATGACTGACCTCTGCCAGAAATTCAAGATCCAGTATCATAATTCTACGCCATACTGGCCACAGACCAACGGTGTAGTTGAACCCGCCAACAAAAATCTGAAGAAAATCATAAAGAAGATGGCAACCAAGTACTCTGCCTAGCATGAGATGCTCCCCTATGCACTCATGGCCTATAGAACATCCATCCGAACCTCAATTGGGGCAACACCATTCTCTCTGGCCTATGGTATGAAAGCAGTCCTCCCCGTCGAAGTATAGATTCCATCACTCCTGGTGTTAATGGAAGCAGAGTTCTTGGAAGTAGAATGGGCACGGACCCAATATGAATAGCTGAATCTGATTGAAGAGCGGCGACCGAAAGCCATAAATCATTCTCAAGCCTATCAAAGGCATATGGTTAGGGCATTCAACAAGAAAGTTAAGCCAAGAAGTATCGAGATTGGTGACCTAGTTCTCCAGAAAATGTTGCCAAACCGCCCTGACCCAAGGGGCAAGTTCACTCCCAACTACGAAGGCCCATACATCGTCTGAGACAAATTCTCAAGCGGCGCCCTTCAACTCGGACGTATGGATGGCGAAGACCTCCCAGAGCCCGTCAACATGGACAAAGTCAAAAGATACTACGCTTAGGGTCTAGATCTGATAGGTGCTTTGCACTTGTAGTTTCTCCGGGAAATGACCAGAAGCCATCCTTGGCACACTCTTCATCCCTCTATCTTGTAACCTATTTACAAATCAATAAAATTCTATAGTTAGCCCCTTGAGCCTGACAGCCCTTCTTTCATTACATCTTTTCAGGGACACCCACCCTCGCCCTCTGCAGCATTAGCTTGAACTACATTATGACCTGATCATGTAAAGGGTACGTAGGCAACCTAACAAAATCAGGTGTGGTCATAAAAAGGGGTATTCACTCCCCAACTCTCCCCAAGTAGAGACCTTCTCCCCAGAAAGAGTCCAAAACATCCCTAGCTCTCTCCTCAGAGATGACTATCCCCCACAGAGTCACTCCCCAAGCAGGGACAAACTCTCCCAACGCCCTAGGCGAGTCGACCCTTGAGGGTACAAAATTTCCATCGAAGGAAAACCCAAAATAGAAGTGAAACATTTCAAAAATCAGACTTTCCACAGAAACGGTTTCTCCAAACTCTTTCCCTCAATAGAAGAATTTTTTAGGGACAACTTCTCCTGAAAAACAACCCCCAAATAGAGACAACCTCTCTATTCCCAGCAGAGACAACCTCTCTTAGCATTCCCCAGCGGAGCAAAAAAAAAGGGTCTTAAACAGACAAATTTCACCAGAAAGTGAAAATCAATTATGATAAAGCAAACTTCCAAGGGAGTGCACATCAACAACAACAGGAGAAATCCCGGGGTGTCCCAAACTTCGGTCCCCCAGTCTACATTTCGTCCTACTCCAAGCCCTACTAGATCCCCTAGGAACTACGAGTGTAAGCGCAATACCACGTCTATATCCCCAGTAGAAATATCATCCTCAAATCCCCAGAGGAGCGCCATTCAGGGTCACGACGGGAGAAGATCCATTTTCCCCAATAAATTACAGACTTCCTCAGCAGACGCAGGCATGAGTGATAACCGGCAATGGCCTCATTGTGCAAAAATCATACGATCCCCAGACCTAGTCTTATGACTAGGGGCAAAAGAGGGACAAAAATCAATCAACTTCGCAGGCAAGAGGAAAATCAGCAACTGCCTCATCGCGTAGAAATTATGCTAACCCCATGACTTGGTAATTCCAAAGGTAAAAAAGGGAGAAAAGCTAAAGATCAGTTTAGCAACAGAATCCAGCAGTAGTCAGTCTAGCCAGATAAATCCCTTGTAGCAGTCCCCAACAAATGGCATGAAAGAGCAGCTTCCTCGACACCAGTCTCCAGTATAGTTCAAATCCCCAGCAGTGATCTACAACAATATCATCTCCCCTAGCAGATCCCCAGTAAGGGTCAACAACAGTGTCACACTCCACGGCAGACCTCCAGCAGAAGCATCCAATTTAGCTCCCCATCAAGCTTCTCCACAACTAGAGTCTAAATCTCCAGTAGTTACAAGACAAACAGGTCAATCTACGAGCATCCCCAGTGATGATAAAATCTCTTCTAGGTCATACACTGCTCTCCAAGAGCGAAAGGTGGATTACATGATCCCCAAGCCCTGACTAAGGCACTTTCCTGGCAAGGCTAATAGCTAGTTGAACATTATTTTCGTGGAAATCAAAAACTTTTTACAAAGGTCCAAAACCATTTATAAAATATTTTCAAAAACAAACCCTTTTTGGTATTCAGACCAGATCATATTCGCCTGTACTGAGCAGCCTGAGCAAGACAAAGCAGAAGAAGTCGACACTATGCATCCATGCAAGTCGCAATTAGTTGAGTCATGGGAAAGCATCCTAGCCTTTATCCCCTGCATGACATCCCTACATGTAATCACATCCTGTGTGACCAAATTCCTTAGCATCAATCTACTTGATCAAAATCCAGCGCCTCTCGGCCATTTTAATCATCTAGCAGTGCCTCTTAGACATGTTGTACTCCTCTCGACACCCTCACATGTCATCGACATCCCGTGTGTACCTTTATAGTGTACACCACCCGTATGTCCTTCCTTTTGACACCCCGTGTGTCTTTGACATCCTGTGTGTACCTTTACAGTGTACACCACCCGCATGTCACCTTTTCAACACCCTGTGTGTTCTTGAAACCTTGTGTGTCTTTTCGATCAACTCGATCAAACTCCTCCGGCTAACGCCTTCGGGCTATGCCATCCTTGCATCCAGCACTCCCCAGTGAGTGGTCTGAACTACTCGCTCATCCGCAGCAGTGGCCACCCCACTACATTGCACTCACTATTTGTACTGCATACATACATGTCATCATGCTGCATCCCTGTCATCCGAGCTCGGTGTAAAAATAGGATGATTCCAGTCTTTGCTGTTTAAATCGCCAACCTTGGCATTCTCCAGAAAAGAGGGGCAGTTGTAAGCACCCAATTTTTACACCCCATCTAACCATGGTTAAAACCTTTTAAACATGGTTACCCCCTGTAAAATCCCCTAAACCTAGATAAGCCTCTAGATAGTCCTAGGAAACACCCTGAGTCATACTCTAGGTAAACCCTAGACTTAGCCCTAGGTGACCTTAGCCGAAACCCTAGCCTAGTCCTAGAGCCCTTAGGGCTTAAACCCTAAGTCTATGGCCAATAGGGCCTATCCCCTAGTCTGAGCCCATAAGGCCCAAAAACCTTAAGGGCAAACCCCCATACCCGTCTCTCCATGCGCCTGGCCCACTTATCTAAAAACTTTCTTATTGGTGGTTGAAGGACTACCGCCAATTATTTTTGCCCTGATTTCACATTGGCGGTAGACCCTCTACCGACAATATGAGATCTTCAGGTTACAGACTCCGAACATCCCTACACACTCGTCCTTCACCTCAATCCTTCACCTCAGCTCCCTGAATCGACCTCTAGAGGGTCCAATACCATTCTAGAACTTCTCCTTAAACCCTCGTAGGTCCATAGTTGCCTTCCCTATAAAACCAAGACTCCCCTACGATTCAAACGGTCTACAAAATCCCATAGGTGAAGCCCTATTTGAAATCCCCTCCCTCAGCCTCTTTAAACACATTGGTCTTGATTCTAAGACTACCTTTGGCCTGACCCTGACCTCCCCTTTGATTACAACACCCGTAACAGTGCACCCCTACAGTGGGCAGACCACCACTCCTCCACGACAGAATAGACTACAGGGTAGACAACCTCTCTACCCATTAATTTTTTCTCTATCCTTCATATGAGTCCCTGGTCATCTCCAGGGAACTATTTTAAGCTTTTCTTGGTGGTTATTTAATTGCCTGAACTCAACAGGATGTTCACCCACCTTGTTTATAGGTGTGGTGAACCCCTGCGGGTATACCCCTCTTCGTAGGGCTTGCAGGACCTTCACAGACCCTCTAAGGGTCCCTCAAATCATGACGGAACCCTTGGACATCCTTGTGCACAGACCCATGGGCGGAGTTTCTGGTTTTTAGCAAAACCAGGAATGGCAGTATTCTTAGTACCACCATTCCTAGTGTTTATTGTTTCAAGCTCGTTTGGCATACTTAGGAGGGCCCTGGTCCATGTCTAGGGCCCAAGTTGGATCACTCTTACTCCCCTAGACCAGACCTGGTCCTTCTAGGTCCTTGGGTTAGCCTTAACTATGGTTAATTTCAGAAACAACAATATTGTGCTTATGGGCAGTAGATCCTCTACCACCAATAATTCTTTTGCTTAGTTTTGTATTGGCGGTAGATCCTCTACCGCCAATATGTTGTTCATATTGTAACTTGCTTACAGCCTTGTGGGGCCCACTCCAGTCATCCGCTAGGGCCCAGACCAGACTCAAAATGGTCCCAGGAGTCCCCTCTTCACTCCCCTGATCTCAGATCACCTTGGGTTACATCTTAACCCTAGTTCACAGAGGCAAAAACACAGGTTAAAAACACTGTTCTTAATGTTGGTAATCCAATTACTGACATTAACTTTATTTTGATTTGGGCCTTTGTCGGGGCCCAGGCCTGGTAGGAGGTCACTTTAGGCCTTGCTTAGCCCCTTGGGCCCACCTCAGACTTCACTCAACTCTTAACCACGGTTAAATACAGCTCTGGTTAACATTTAACTGTGGTTAAGCACCCCTTAACCCCACAAACTTTGGGAAATTAATCAGAAATTCCTTTAAAAATCACTTGGACCATAAAACTGACTTTGGCCCTTTCCCTAACCCTAATTAGCAACCCTAACCACAGTTAGATCCACTTAACTCTGGTTAGAAACCCTAATCACAGTTATTCTCAATTTACGACCTACCGGGCCTAAAAACCAAGTCTATCGGACTTACCTTCAGCCTACCGGGCCTCCCCTTAGCCTACCGGGCTACATCGCACATTCCCTTAACTGTGGTTTGCAACCCTAACCATAGTTAATTTTCCCTAACCACAGTTAGCAACCCTAACCCGGGCCGGACTCCGTCTTAGTTTATCGGACTACACCCTAAGCCTACCGGGCTTAAATACCTTGCACTTGACCAACCTCAGTCAACCAAACCCTAATCTATCGGACTATTCCATGTTAGCCACCCTTGGTGCACACACACACGCCCCTAGCCTTGGCATAGGCTCACGTGCCAGAACTACGCTCGGTCTGATCTCACCCTGTGAGTACGTAGGTAACCCAACCCGGGTTCGACCCCAGTTAGCTTTTTTTTTCTTGGACTAATGTTAACTTAAACACTCCGGCATTCTAGTCAAGATTAACTTTAGTTGGCTTAAACCTGGGGAGTACGGAACCATTGTAAAACGGAAGCCTCGGGGTGCCTAACACCTTCCCCAGACTTAACTAAACCCCTTACCATGATCTCACTCGTAGACCAAGACCTTATCTAAACTCGGGGGACTTATCCCTTCTGAATGAATAGGTTGAGACTCTTAAGCATAAAATATTTTCACACCCGCGAGGGTATACAGGAAATCCACAGCATCCTCCCCTTTGTGAGCGTTCACGAAAATATGCGCTCAGATATACAATGAAGAATGTTATGTATGTCCGTCCATTTCATAGTTCGGGTGCTAGATATGTTATGCATGTCCGTCCTTGGCACACTCTTCATCCCTCTTTCTTGTAACCCATTTACAAATCAATAAAATTCGCTAGTTAGCCCCTTGAGCCTGACAGCCCTTCTTTCATTACATCTTTTCAGGGACACCCTCCTTCGCCCTCTGCAGCATTAGCCTGAACTACGTTATGACCTGATCATGGAAAGGGTACGTAAGCAACCTAACAAAATCAGGTGCAGTCACAAAAAGGGGTATTCATTACCCAACTCTCCCCAAGCAGAGACCTTCTTCTCCTCGAAAGAGTCCAAAACTTCCCTAGCACTCTCCTCAGAGATGACTATCCCCCACAGAGTCACTCCCCAAGCAGGGACAAATTCTCCCAATGTCCCAGGCGAGTCGACCCTTGAGGGTACAAAATTTCCATCAAAGGAAAACCCAAAATAGAAGTGAAACATTTCAAAATTCAGAGACTCTCTATAGAAACGGTTTCTCCGGACTCTTTCCCCCAACAGAAGAATTTCTTAGGGACAACCTCCCCTGAAAAACAACCTCTAGAGACAATCTCTCTATTCCCAGTAGAGACAACCTCTCTCAGCATTCCCCAGCGAAGCAAAAAAAATGGTCTTAAAGGGACAAATTTCACCAGAAAGTGAAAATCAATTATGATAAAGCAAACTTCCAAGGGAGTGCAAATCAACAACAACAGGAGAAATCCCGGGGTGTCCCAAACTTTGGTCCCCCAACCTACATTTCGTCCTACTCCAATCCCTACTAGATCATTTAGGAACTACGAGTGTAAGCGCAATATCACGTCTATATCCCCAGTAGAAATATCATCCTCAAATCCCAGAGGAGTGCCTTTCAGAGCAATGATAGGAGAAGATCCATTTTCCCCAACAAATTACAGACTTCCCCAGCAGACGCGGGCATGAGTAATAACCGGCAACGACCTCATTGCGCAAAAATCACGCGAACCCTAGACCTAGTCTTATGACTAGGGGTAAAAGAGGGATAATAATCAATCAGCTTCGCAGGCATGAGGAAAACCGGCAACGGCCTCATCGCGTAAAAATTATGCGAACCCCATGACTTGGTCATTCCAAGGGTAAAAAAGGGAGAAAAGCTGAAGATCAGTTTAGCAACAGAATCCAGCAGTAGTCAGTCTAGCCAGATAAATCCCTTGCAGCAGTCCCCAACAGATGCCATGAAAGAGCAGCTTTCTCGACACTAGTCTCCAGTAGAGTTCAAATCCCCAGCAGTGATCTACAATAGTATCATCTCCCCTAGCAGATCCCCAGTAACGGTCAACAATAGTGTCACACTCCATGACGGACCTCCAGCAGAAGCATCCAATTTAGCTCCCCATCAAGCTTCTCCACAGCTAGAGTCTAAATCTCCAGCAGTGACAAGACAAACAGGTCAATCCACGAGCATCCCCAGCGGTGACAAAACCTCTTCTGGTTCATACTCTACTCACCAAGAGCGAAAGGTGGATTACTTGATCCCCAAGCCCTGACTAAGGCACTTTCCTGGCAAGGCTAATAGCTAGTTGAACATTATTTCTGTTAAAATCAAAAACTTTTTACAATGGTCCAAAACCTTTTATAAAATATTTTGAAACACAAACCCTTTGTGGTATTCAGACCAGCTCATACTCGCCTACACTGAACAGTCTCAGCAAAACAAAGCAAAAGAAGCCGACACCATGCATCCCCGTAAGTCGCAATCAGTAGAGTCATGGGAAAGCATCCTCGCCTTTATCCCCTGCATGACATCCCTACATGGCATCACATCCTGTGTGACCGAATTTCCTAGCATCAATAAACTTGATCAAAATCCAGCGCCTCTCGGCCATTTTAATCATCCAGCTAGTGCCTCTTAGACATGCCGTACTCCTCTCGACACCCCTACGTGTCCTCGACATCCCATGTGTACCTTTACAGTGTACACCACCCACATGTCCTCCTTTTCGACACCCCCGTGTGTCATCGACATCCCGTGGGTACATTTACAATGTATACCACCCATATGTCCTTTTCGACACCCCGTGTGTCCTTGACATCCTGTGTTTACCTTGACAGTGTACACCACCAGCATGTCACCTTTTCAACACCCTCTGTGTTCTCGAAACCCTGTGTGTCTTTCCGATCAACTCGATCAAACTCCTACGGCTAACGCCCACAGGCTATGCCATCCTTGCATCCATCACTCCCCAGTGAGTGGTCTAAACTACTCGCTCATCCCCAGCAGTGGCCATGCCACTACATTGCACTCACTATTTGTACTACATGCATACATGTCATCATGCTGCATCCCTATCATCCGAGCTCGGTGTAAAAATAGGGTGATTCCAGTCTTTACCGTTCAAATCGCCAACCTTGGCATTCTCCAGAAAAGAGGCGTAGTTGTAAGCACCCAATTTTTACACCACATCTAACCATGGTTAAAGCCTTGTAAACATGGTTACCCACTGTAAAATCCCCTAAACCTAGATAAGCCTCTAGATAGTCCTAGGAAACACCTTGAGTCAAACCCTAGGTAAACCCTAGACTTAGCCCTAGGTGACCCTAGTCGAAACCGTAGCCTAACCCAAGAGCCCTTAGGGCTTAAACCCTAAGTCTATGGCCAATAGGGCCTATCCCCTAGTCTGAGTCCACAAGACCCAAAACCTTAAGGGCAAACCCCCATACCCGTCTGTGCATGGGCCTGGCCCAGTTATCTAAAAAATTTCTTATTGGCGGTAGAACGTCTACCGCCAATTATTTTTGGCCTGATTTCACATTGGCGGTAGACCCTCTACCGACAATATGAGATCTTCAGTTTGCAGACTCCGAACACCCCTGCACACTAGACCTTCTCTTTAATCCCTCGTAGGTCCATAGTTGCCTTCCCTATAAAATGAAGACTCCCCTAGGAAAAGCCCTGTCCGAAATCCCCTCCCTCAGCCACTTTAAACACCTTGGTCTTGATTCTAAGACCACCTTTGACCTGTCCCTAACCTCCCCTTTGGTTACAACACCCGTAACAGTACACCCCTACAGTGGGCAGACCACCACTCCTCCACGATAGAACAGACTACATGGTAGACAACCCAACAGGGAACTATTTTAAGCTTTTCTTGGTGGTTATTTAATTACCAAAACCCAACAGGGTGTTCACCCACCTTGTTCATAGATGTAGTGAACCCTTGCGGGTATACCCCTCTTCGTAGAGCTTGCAGCACCTTCACAGACCCTCTAGGGGTCCTTCAAATCATGACGGAACCCTTGGACATCCCTATGCACAGACCCATGGGTGGAGTTTCTGGTTTTGACCAAAACCAGGAATGGCGATAAGCTTAGTACCGCCATTCCTAGTGTTTATTGTTTCAAGCTCGTTTGGCCTACTTAGGTGGGCCCTGGTCAATGTCTAGGGCCCAAGTTGGATCCCTCTCTCCCCTGGACCAGACCTGGTCCTTCCAGGTCCTTGGGTTAGCCTTAACTATGGCTAATTTCATAAACAACAATACTGTGCTTATGGGCAGTAGATCCTCTACCGCCAATAATTCTTTTGCTTAGTTTGGTATTGGAGGTAGATCCTCTACCGCCAATATGTTGTTCCTATTGCAGCTTGCTTACAGCCTTGTGGGGCTCACTCCAGGCATCCGTTAGGGCCCACACCAGACTCCAAATGTTCCCAGGAGTCCCCTCTACACTCCCCTGATCTCAGATCACCTTGGGTTACATCTTAACCCTAGTTAATAGAGGCAAAAACACAGGTTAAAAACACTTTTCTTAATGTTGCTAACCAATTACCGACATTAACTTTATTTTGATTTGGGCTTTTGTCGCAGCCCAGGCCTGGTTGAAGGCCACTTTAGGCCCTGCTTAGCCCCCTAGGCCCACCTCAGACTTCACTCAACTCTTAACCACGGATAAATACACCTCCGATTAACATTTAACTGTGGTTAAGCACCTCTTAACCCCAGAAACTTTGGAAAATTAATCGAAAATTCCTAAAAAAATCACTTGGACCATAAAACTGACTTTGGCCCTTTTCCTAACCCTGGTTAGCAACCCTAATCACAGTTAGATCCACTTAACTCTGGTTAGAAACCCTAATCGCAGTTAATCTCAATTTACTACCTACCGGGCCTAAAAACCAAGTCTATCGGACTTACCTTCGGCCTACCGGGCCTCCCCTTAGCCTACCGGGCTACATCGCACATTTCCTTAACTGTGGTTAGCAACCCTAACCATAGTTAATTCGCCCTAACCCCAGTTAGCAACCCTAACCCGGGCCGGACTCCGTCTTAGTTTACCAGACTACCCCCTAAGCCTACCGGGCTTAAATACCTTGCACTTGACCAACCTTAATCAACCTAACCCTAGTCTATCGGACTAGTCCATGTTAGCCACCCTTGGTGCACACACACACGTCCCTAGCCTCGGCATAGGCTCACGTGCCAGAACTACGCTCGGTCTGATCTCACCCTATGAGTACGTAGGCAACCCAACCCGGGTTCGACCCTAGTTAGCTTTTTTTTTCTTAGATTAGTGTTAACTTAAACACTCTGTCATTCTAATCTAGATTAAGTTTAGTTGGATTAAACCTAGGGACTATGGAACCGTTGTAAAACGGAAGCCTCGGGGTGCCTAACACCTTCCTCGGACTTAACTGAATCCCTTACCCTGATCTCACTCGCAGACCAAGACCTTATCCAAACTCAGGATAGTTATCCCTTCTGAATGAATAGGTTGCGACTCTTAAGTATAAAACCCTTTCACACCCGCGAGGGTATACAGGTAATCCACAGCATCCTCCCCTTTGTGAGCGTTCACGAAAAAATGCGCTCACCTATAGAATGAAGAATGTTATGCATGTCCGTCCATTTCATAGTTCGGGTGCTAGCCAAATGAAATAAGTGAAGCTTGATTCTCATAAGGAACTCATAAGTCGAATAAGACTAATAAGGAACTTTCAAGAATTCATAAGGTTCTACTAAGCTAAGAATCTCATAAGCCACGTATAAGCTTTAAAGAACTCATAAGGAGATTCATAAGGAACTCATAAGACATAAGACTCACAAGATATTTCAAATATTTTTTGTGAATGTACGAACTCAAAGTATGATTTAAAGTAGGCTTTTTGAGAATATGCAATTGTTATATTTCTTAAACTTTCGCACTCTGATTATGCATATGTTCTATTGAACTGTACCCTATATGACATGTTAATATTTTATAACATCGTTAGTTAGTAGTTTGTATACGCTGAGTATTCAATACTCAGCCGAATTGTTATTTCGGTAGGTTCCAGGTTGGATGATCGTGCTCCAAAACCGAGGGTCGAACAAGAGCTTGCTTGGGATCATCATTTTGATGATAGGAGCCTGGACATGTGGCCTTATGGTTGAGGGAAAGTGACATATATTTGGGGTTTCATTTTGAGGGTGTTGCATCGAACTTGAGGATGTAACTCAATGGATGATTTTGTATAAAAGGTTTAGTTTCTCATTCAGTCTTAGGTGACTCTTGTACATGAAACCTTATTATATAGAAGAAATTTTCAGGTTCACTATTTACTATGCCTTATAAGCCCTCTCACAGGATGGTTTGTATATGAGTTCACGATGCCAGAGTCTCATTTCTCCTAGATGGGATTTTGGGTCATAACAAATTTGGTATCAGAGCGTAGGTATTAGGTTCTTTAGGGTTTGCTCTGAGTATGATACCATGATTGAGCTTAGGGATTAGTTTCCATAGGGATAAGGCATTTGACTTAGGGTCATCTTCCAAGTTAGGTAGTTCTTCTTCAAGTAGGAGTCCCCCTTTCGACACCCCCATGTGTCCTTGACATCCCAGGTGAGCATCAACATAACTCATTTTTTCGGCACCTTGTATGTCCCCATTTCGACACCCCATGTATCCTTGACATCCCATGTGAGCATCAACATGACACACTTTGTTCGTACCTCACATGTTCCCGTTCGACACCCCATGTGTCCATGACATCCTAGGTGTGCATCGACATAACTCATTTTATCGGCACCTCGTATGTACCCCTTTCGAGACCCCGTGTGTCTTTAACACCTTGTGTGTCCTTGACATCCTAGGTGAGCATCAACATAACTCATTTTTTCGGCACCTCACTTGTCTCCCTTTCTACACCCCGTATGTTTCTGACATCCCAGGTGAGTATCGACATAACACACTTAGTCAGCACCTCTCATGTACTCCTTTCGACACCCCATGTGTCCTTCGGTTGCTTTGGCTAAACACTTCTAGGTAATGCCATAGCAACCAATCCTAGCTAGCACCTCCGGGACATCCATCCTTCATAGCATCCATCATTCCTCATCAGAAGTAGCATGGACTACTCTTCTTTCCCCAGGGAGTGACCCTAAACACTTCTTCTTTCCCCAGCTCGCCCATATCTCTGACCGATATAGGCAGCCACATCGCACTGCACCACTTGCACAACATGCATATCATCGTCCCATAAAACTCAATCTTAATGTAAAAATATGATGATTCCAGTCTTTGTCATTCAATTACCAAATTGGCACACTTCGGCAAAGAGGGCTAGCTTTAAGCACCCAATTTTACACCTTCCCTTAACCATGGTCGTAAAGTCAAAGGTTTGTTGGCAAAATTCCGAGCCCAAAAAGTTGTAATAGTTCTCCATTAGGTCTACATCCGGTTTGAAAACAAAGTGAAGAAGAAGTCTTGAAAGAACCTTGAAGCTCCATCACCCAAATTGGCTCAAAATTAGGATTGAAAGAGAGACCTAGAAGTCCCTAGATTTCCTCATGGAAATGACCAATCATCATAAAACATAAGTCCAAAAGGAATAGGGAAAGTAGAGGATTGCATTAAAGGATTAGAATGAAAAATGGGCTAAAATGCAATCCAAGGTTGACCCTGAGCATTGGGGGTCGACCCTGAATAGGAGAGTTTTTGTATGGTTAAAACAGGGAGAGAGTAGAAAAATCCAGGGTCGACCCTGAAGGTTAGTTGGGTCAACCGAACTAAACACTTGGGTCGACCCAACTAACCCTGAGGGTCGACCCTTATATGGATGTTTGGTTTTGAATTGATTTGTGCTACAGTGGGTTGACCCAAGGAACCCCTAGGGTCGACCCTGATATGGAAAAAACTTCTATTTTGATTTTTAGTAACTTCTAAACCCTTGGAACTATTTCTCTATATATGGGACCTCTCCCAATCCATGAATGACATTCCATGCGAGACTTTTGAGAGCACTTTGAGCTCCTCTAGAGTTTATGAAAACTCCTGACATCATCTAACTCGAACTCCATTAGTTTGACTCTAGGTTGTGCAAGTTTTCACTCTTACTTTTTTCACTTGCATTGTATAATCCTCATACTTTGAAGAGATCACCCTAGGGCTTCCACAAACCCTAAACCCACTGTATGCTCTTCTGTGAAAGTTATTTGGCTTGAGCCAAAGCCGTCAAGGATGGAGATCGGTCTTCGGAGATCATGATTGATCACTTTGAGTAAGATTGGCCGGTGAGGAACCAGAGCTGCTGTTGCGGAGATCGAATGTGCTTTGTTCGTGGTTTGCAAGCTGAGGAATCAATACCGAGGAACGTTGTGTCGTGTCCGGTTGGGTAAGATTCGAGTCTTGTATTGTTCTACTCTTCTCATAGTGAATTTTGTGCTGGATTAGGTCCCGTGGTTTTTCCCGGAAGGGTTTTCCACGTAAAAATATTGTGTGTTCATGTGAGATTGATTGTGTGTGATTGCCTAAAATTAAAATTGGTAAAAAAAATCTTGAGTAGACCTATTCACCTCCCTCTAGGTCAAAGAATGCATTGAAATAAGGAATTTCAATGGTTAAACAAATTTTTATCCCCAACTGAGCCCTAGGCCTAACCCTAGGTGAACCCTAGGCCTAACCTTAGTCAAGCCTTAAACCCTAGGCAAACCCTGCTCAAACCCTAGGCCTAACCCTAGAACATACCCTATTCTCAAATAAAAAACCTAGACTAACCCTAGGTAAACCCTGGTCAAACCCTAGGCCTAACCCTGGTAAACCCTAGTCTAACCCTAGGTAAACCCTAGTTCAGCCCTAGGGCTTGAAAACCCTCAAATCAGAAGCCAAAACCTTTGTGGGCCTAAACAATGGGCCCACATACCCTAGAGACCATAGCTGTGGGGCCCACACCTTAAAAATTAAAAAGGACAGGAATGGCGGTAATATTATTACCGCTATTTCTTTTTTTAGGGCCTGCTACAGTAAACTAGTTCAAGTGAAGTAAGGTTGGGCCTATTTTGATAAAAAGCCTAGAATGGCGGTGTTGTCCTATTTACTTAACTCATGGTCAAACATTATGGAGAACACTCCAAAATCTCCATAAAAAAACCCTGTTGGATTACGGTTAGCCTAGACCCAGCCTTCTCCAGCCCTGGTTCTTCACCTGAGACCACCTCCATACCTCCATAGCAGTGCCTCAGCCCCTCAACACCCTGCTCAGCCCTTTTCATAGCTCAACCGAAGGGTAGGGACCCTCCCCTACACTCCCTCTTCTGTACTTGTCAAGACCCGAATTAAAATTAAGATTTCACTACTAAAATTTAAGTGTAAGTCCGACTATGAGATCCTCTTTTCTCATATTTTGCAAAAGCGTATAATATCAAGGGAATTTAAACTTTTTAAACCCTTCTTTTCTTTCCTTTCGCAATAGTCATCATGTCATGACCATAATAAACTTAAGGTTTACATAACTAAATTTAATTACATCAAATGGAAATAACAAAACATAAAAAACATAATTAAAGAGACTTCGTCCTTCTTCGAACATCACTTCAATCGTTCCTTCACTGTTCATCTGGTGACATAAAATGTCAATGAGTTATGAAGCCCAATAAGAATATTCAACAACATTATGCCAGACGAAAATTAGAATAAGCAGAACATATCATTTCATCATTTCTTTTAAACATCTTTTATTTGGATCCAATTTATCTTAATCTTGTCTTCCAAGATAATTTCCGATAGGTACACCTCTCTAGGCTCAATCCCGCATTGAGTTTTGATTGACCCATCCTGAGTTTTTTTGTTTGCCGAACGGCCTTCCTATTCCACACTATTATCTTGAGACCTTTTAAGATAAACATTCTTTTATCTTTTCTTTATCTTTTCATTCTTATCTTATTCCTACCTCTTTAGATAATCACTGATAGGTACACCTCTTTAGGCTCAATCTCTCATTGAGTTTTCATTGACCCATCCTGAGTTTTTGTTTATCGAACGGTGTTCCTATTCCGCATTATTATCTTGAGGCCTTTTTGAGATAAACATTATTTTATCTTTCCATTCTTATCTTATTCCTACCTCTCTAGATAATCGTCGATAAGTACACCTCTTTAGGCTTAATCCCTCATTGAGTTTTCATTGACCCATCCTGAGTTCTTGTTTGCTGAACGGCCTTCCTATTCCACCCTATTATCTTGAGGCCTTTTTAAGATAAACATCATTTTATCTTTCTTTTATCTTTTTATTCTTATCTTATTCCTACCTCTCTAGATAATCGTCGATAGGTACACCTCTTTAGGCTCAATCCCTCATTGAGTTTTCATTGACCCATCTTGAGTTCTTGTTTGCCGAACAGTCTTCCTATTCCACACTATTATCTTGAGGTCTTTTTAAGATAAGTGTATTTATCTTTTCATTAAGATATTATAAGACAATATTTTCATTCAAATCATATCATTATGATTATGTAATTTCAATTCTAATTATCTTTATTATAGCTATCTCATAACTATAATTTTATAATTTAGAATAATCATTTTCCTTACTTCAATTAGATCCATTTCCTAATCATATTTTTAGAATGTAATATACGCATACAATATAGTATTATCTTACTATATCTTTAGCACATTAACATAGCATTATCTTACTATTTTTTCAGCATTTTAACATAGTATTATTATACTATTTTCCAGCATTTCAATATAGTATTATTATACTATATTCCAGAATTTTAACATAATATTATCACATTATTTTTCAACATTTTATCATAGTATTATTATACTGATTTCCAGCATATCAACATCATATCATCAAATAATAATATAGTAGAATATTCACTTCTTACTCATAACTTTCATTTCAAAAATACTAACCTTTATTCCAAATCGTCATATTTAGAATATTATTTTAGAATTTTGTTACTCTTTTTACTAACCTTCATTCTAAAATATCATTCAGAATAATATCATCGAATATCACTTACTCTTTCTTTGACGTAGGGTTCCGAATCCGAAGTCGGTTGGACTGGCACTATTTTCTTTCTTTCTCTTTCTTCTTTCTTCCTTCTTTCTTTCCTCTTTCTCTTTCCTTTCTTTCTCTTTAATATTTCATGTATCCCATAAATTCCATGTATCACTTTAATTTGGGTGCATCCCCTAGATTAGGTTCATCTACAATATATGAATCTCATAACACATGTATTAACCTAACCATAGTTTCCCTTTTTAACTCATGGTTAATCATTTATCATAAACCTTAATACATATATATTATTACTCTAGATCCTTACATAATTCTATGTATTATATAATATCATGGTTCACTTAACCAAAGTGATTACTTAACTCATGGTCAAACATAGGTGGGCGTGTAGCATCTCCCCATTCCAAGAATCTTTCTTGCCTTATATTAACTCTAGTAAGTAGATTCATCCCTTGCATGAATCATCATAAATAAGGTTCATGTTTTTGCCTTTAATTAGATTCATTGTTAACTCCTAAGGTTAATCCTCCAACCATGGTTAAATGAATCAAGATTCGTGCTATTTAATGACTAAACTTATGGTTCATCCCCCTAAGATTATCCTCCCTTAGCTTGAGTTCACACCCCTAGGGTTAATAAAGTGGGCGTGTAGCATTGTTCATGGTAGAGATTTGATGCTTTCCTAGTTCATCTCATGCATCTCCCTTTAGTACTTTGGTTTATAAACATAATAAATGAATATACCATGTGGCATTTGATTCTCATGATTGAATCGTGTACGTCCATCACATGCCATTTTTTTCTTTTCAATCCTTTGATTAACTACTCTTAATTAGATCACCCTAACCTTGGTTAATCTTGGATGCCCCTACTAGGGAATTGACAAGTGTCACTCTGCCATGTGTCATCATCCTATTTATTTATGTGTTAAATACTTATTTTAATACTTAGATTCAAGTATTAAGCTTAATATATAATACCTTATTATACAATTAAGCAATATAATACCATTTATTTATTTAATCGTCCCCCTTAGGTTGTTGCCATGTGGCACTTGCCATATGTCATAATCATAGCTAATGACTTATTTTTAATATATACACGCATTAATATAAGGTTTAATACATAGTATATATCCATATACTTTAAGCAATTATTAAATAATATGCTTAAGTAATAATATAAATTTCTCAATATTAAATCAAATATTTAATATTTTTATTTCTAAAAATATTTGGGTTGTTACAGTATTGGCTCTAAAAGACCCTTGGTCTTAATCCAGGGGTCATTTTTTTCCATTTTGCTTCCTGTTTTTCCTTAGTTAGCTTTCGGCCTAAGGATAGGGACCCCCCCCCCCCGCCCCACCTCTTCGTAGGTATGGGAGAGCCCCTTTGAAGGTGTACCTCGGGTACAAGACCCTCCCCCTACATGGCACCTCCCCTATCTTTCTAAGGGCCCCTCAGACCATGAGAGATCCCCTGGAACAGACTTGGCCCAAGCCCAGGGGGGAACAATGGTTTTCTAAGCAAAACCAGGAATTGCGGTAGATTAATTACAGCCATTCTTGGACTCTCCATTTGCAGCACCTATACACCTCTTTGGGTGGGCCCGTGGTTCAATCCAGGGCCATGGTTGGACTCCCCACCCTCTCCTCTATCTACCTTGGCCCTTCTAGGGTGCACCCTTGTGCTTAACCATGACTAATAGGCTTCAAAATAGGAGTTAGCTTAATGGCGGTAGACTATCTACCGCCATTACAGTATACCAACCACAGGATGTTCAGCCCACTATGGGGCCGATTCCAGACCTCTCCTTGGGCCCAGCAAAGGTCCAGAGTCTTCTTGATACTTCCCTCTTCAACCCTGTGGGTCCAATACCCCATGGGTTCACCCCTAACTTAAACCCCAGACCTGTAAAGACCCCTCAGAATTATTTCTGTAATGGTGGTAATGCTATTACTCTCTGGGCCCACCCTGACCTACCTGGACCCTTAACCAGGGTTAACCCAATCCTGGTTAATTTTTAACCGCGGTTAAGCATCCCTTAACCCTTAGAAAAATCTAAAAAAATGCTAGAAAATTCTAAAATATACTGAAATACCCAAAATGTTTCTACTTTGGCCATTTTACCATGGTTAGTACCCTTAATCATGGTTACTTCACTCATTTAACTCCGGTTAGCAACCCTAACCTCAGTTAAATCCGATTTTGACCTACCAGGCCTAATTCCTTAGCCTACCGGGCTCACCCTTGGCCTACCGGCCCAATATCAGCCTATTGAGCTTAACCATGTTACCCTCAACTGTGGTTAACAACCCTAACCATGGTTAGTTTGACCCTCAACCCTAGTTAGCAACTCTAACCTTGGTTAAATCCGATTTTGGCCTACCGGGCCTAAATCAAGTCTACTGGACTTATCCCTTGGCCAACCAAGCCTAATCTTGGCTTACCAAGCCTAAACCCTAGTCTACGGGACTAATCCTTAGTCTACCGGACTAACCCTAAGCCTACCAGGCTTAAACCATGCACTTGACCAACCCGGTCAACCAAACCCTAATCTACCAGACTAGTCCATTAGCCACCCTTGGTGCACACACACACCCCCTAACCTTGGCACGGGCTCATGTGCTAAAACTACGCTCGGTCTAATCTCACCCATATGAATACGTAGACAACCCAACCCGGGTTCGACCCTTGTTAGCTTTTTTTTTCTCAGATTATTATTACCTTAAACACTTAGGCATTCGAACAACCAATTTTATTTTAATTGGCTTACACCTAGGGAGCAGGGAACCATTGTGAAATAGAAGTCTCGGGGTGATTAACACCTTCCCCGGACTTAACCAAATCTCTTACCTAGACCTCTAAAACAAACCAAGACCTTATCCATATCAGAAGGATTTATCCCTTCTAAATTAATAGGTGGCGATTCTCAACATTAAAAAAACCCATGAGGTAATAGAGAGTGAAATCCCATACTCACAAGAACCATGTGGTGTCTCCTTACGAGTAATCTCCGTATGGCAGCATGGAGATACCATAGCTAAAGCTTCTTATCAAAGCGTCACTACCAAAAGTACAAACTAATACATTGAGTATTAGAATTATTGACTATAATAATCATTTGATATGATCATTGAGAAGGGTCTGAAACCCTTAACTAGATCTTATGTAATGGTAACCATAAAGACATCGGTTACATGAGATTAACTCTCTATTAAAATGTGATTATTGTTATATAAAGACATAGCATAGAAGCTAATTCACAATTTTCATAGGCTTGTATCACTCAAATCTGGCTTAAAGGGGTCAGCCATAAATCTCTGCTTTACATCCATGATTATCTCGTCTCGAAGATTCGGATCGTCAGTTCCTATGATTTTGTCGCGACCCAAAAACTCACCCTAGGAGTTAGAGTGAATCTTGAGTGATTTATCATGACTTGCTTGACAACCATCCTGGAAAACATACGGAGCATATACAATAGAGGACACAATAGCGGAAGCATAAACTAATCATGGCACAGTAGAAGTCTAATAAAACCTCTACGTATATACATGAAATCCAAGTTTTTGCACAAAATGAAATCGAAAAAAGAAGGTACGGACATGCCCGCCAAAATACATGGGTATAAATCTCTCAAGCTCACCCCACTCACTTAGAATCTACCACCTAATAGTAGCCCTCCACATGAGGCTCCACAGTAGGGACCTCCTCAACGTACTCCTCTTCCTCTCAGGGATCGGGAGCACATATATCAAAAGGAGCGGGCGCTCCACTAACACCTGCCGACATCAAAAGTATGGCTGAACATGGAATACTCAGTGGGTACCAAATACTAACCAACAGTCCTAGCATAATAATAATAGAAATAAGCAGGAAGTAGTTCATATAATTGACAGGAAAAGTAAGCAGTTGATAGATCATGCTTGCATCATATCAAGGTCAGAAAAACTCTTGAAAACTTCATGTGCTTGACTTGACTTGAAATATTCTTTTCATGTTTGAAAACTTGTCTTGTCATGTTCTGTCTTGTTGGTCTCGTTGAGTCGTGCATGTCTTGTCATGCGTGTCATGTCGTGTCATGCATGTCATGCCATGAAATTTAAATGCTCATGCTTGCTTGCTTGACTAGGAAATAAACATGTTCATGCTACTTGTGAGGGAGGGTGGCTTAGAACCCCCCTCTTCCTAAATGAGATACAACTTGTGAGGGAGGGAAAACCCCTCTTTAACGAAAATGCATTGAAGTAACATGCATGCTTGGGGTCTTGCTTGGCGTGTTCTTGTTCTTGTCAAAAAGCGAGGCAAAACATATCTTAAGATATGCCCTACCTGTATTTATCAACCCTTACATTTGGCCTTGTCATGGTGTTTGTGAATCGAGAATAAAACTCTTGTCTTGTAAAACACCGATAAACCATATAATGCGTGCCGTGTTCGTGAAACCGTGTACATGCTTTGGCTTGTAATTAAACATGACATTTGAGGTTCAACAATACAGAAACTAGTATTCATTTCAACGCATAGGAATACTCATGCCGTTATAGAAAGCGAATAAATTTATACATGCATTTCTAGAACTAATTCTTCACCTTGGCATTTCATCAAGCACTTGGTGTGTACGTTATGGTTAAAGGCTACATCATGCTTTTCTAAGTGGATTTATACTCATAGCATACATGTGTATTCATTATTGATACAATGCCCTTCCTATTTCATTCATCACATGACATACACATGGCATCCATTGCCCATACCCAACCATCCATCTCTATCCATTCATTCCAACATATTATTATGCTTAGAATTGTGGAAAAAAACCATAAAAATGAGAAGAATATGAACTAGGAGGGTAACATAGGGTACCAACCTTGAAAAGATGAGGAAAACCTCTTGCCGAGCTTGAAGGAGGTGCTCCTCGAGTGCTTGAGCCGTGTGCTTGAAGAAATCCAAGCTTGTGATGTTCTAGGGTTGTCAAACCCTTGATTTCCCTCAAGTAGAAAACCCTAGGCTAAAAACCCCTTTCTCCTCTCTTACTCCCTCTCAAAATGCAACTATGTGTATTGTGTGGGGACCCAATGCTCAAGCAAGCCCTTATAGGCAAGGGTGTAACGCCCAAAAGACGAAAAAGCCCTTAATGAAATTCTGCAAAAACGTGAAAGACTAAGCGATCGGTGGTCAAGACTGAGTGATCGGTCGCTTACCGAGCGATCGGTGATTCTAACCGAGCTCTCGGTTGAAAACACCCTCTCTGGAAAAATTCCCCATACAAATTAATGCACCAGTCGACAGATATCGATCTATCGGTTGTGGACCGGTCGATCGCTACTCTAAACCAAGCGATCGATGCTCTGCAAATTTCGACACTGAGTCCATTTTTCACTTAATCCATTACTTGGACTTATCCCACTTTCATCCTAACCTCTTCTAGACATGACTAGGGCCCTTCTAATGCTATGGTACCTTACTAATTATTTTATAATACAAATGCAAAATTCTCAGAGGTTCCAATTTCTCATTTCATGAAAATTGGAGATTACAACGCATCATGCCTTGACACGCATTTCAAAACATATACAAAAGTTCCGGGCTTATACAGATTTTCTAAAAATCTATAATTTAACATTAATGTCTTCTTATCCCATGCATCGCACGGGGTCTTTGCTCGTATATAGCCCATAGATACATTCACCTTCCTTATAAGGAGTACAGCCTCCCACCGAAAAAGAATGGAGAATTAGCTTTCACCATGGCGGATCATATTCCATATCTAAAATTTTTTTCATCTAAAACCAAAGAAGATGAAGAAAAAGATGAGAGATGTTTTCAAAAGTATAGAGAGATCTTCACCACCCTTCCAATAGAGAAAGGCTGGGAAACTGAGCATCTCTACCTATACCAAGGCTTTTGCCACATACTTCCTCTAGGTGTGGGAGTGATGGCCGCTCAAAACCACTTTAAGGCCAATTCTAGTGATCTAATCCCTGCTAGCAGCCCCAAAACCGGATCCACTTGGCTACAAGAACTCATCTTTGCAGTTGTGACCCGCGACTTGCACCCTTTTGCTCAACACCCATTACTCACAGTCAACCACAGTGACCTCGTGCCATCCTCGGAGATAAAGCTCTGCTCATCTAACCAAATTCCTGATCTTGATGTTCTTCTTGAACCTAGGTTCTTTGCTACACACATGCCTTACACATCGTTACCGGACTCCATAATAGAATGCCTATGCATAATTGTTTATATTTGTCGGAACCCCTGAGATTCTTTTATTTCCATATGGCATTTCTTGAACAAGATTAGATCCAATATTTTGAAAACACCACCGTTACCATTAGAGGGATTTGATATGTTCTGCAAAGGAGCTACCCCATTTGATCCATTCTTGGATCATGTCTTGGCGTATTCGAGAGAGAGCTTGGAGAAGCCTCAAACTATACTGTTTTCGAAGTATGAGGAGTTCAAGGCCAGACCATCTGATCAATTGAAAAAGTTGGCTAAGTTTCTAGGCTACCCTTTCCCCTTAGAGGAGGAGAAAGAAGGGATGGTGGAGGAAATACAAAAGTTATGTAGTTTCGATAATCTGAGTAATTTGGAGGTGAATAAAACTGGAAGAACGCCCAATGGCTTTGGATATAGCGCGCTCTTCAGGAAAGGTAATGTTGGTGATTGGGAAAATTATTTCACAGCTGAGATGGTTGAGAAGCTAGATCAGATCACAACACAGAAATTTCACGGTTCTGGTCTTGCATTCGACTTTGTTTGAGACATATCACTGTTACCTGGTAAGTAAGTAGTCCATTTCTCACAGTTTGGAGGAGTAAAGAGAGAAATAATTAACCTATTTGATGATCATCAAATCTGGCTAAACTGGTTTGCAAGTTTGAGGTGTGTTATATTGCATTGTATCTCCTATTCTTATTGCTGTTTGTAATGAGATTCGAGACATAATAAATTTTTTTTTTTTTTTCATGATGAATTGCCAAAGCTAATAGGAAGGTCAACATATGTCTAAGAGTGGATTCCCAATGATGGAAACAGGGGTGGAGCCAGAAATTAATTTGTTATTCGGGGGAGGGGAGGGGGGGGGGCACATTTGGTTTAAGGGATGGGGGTTCCAGGCAGAGCTCCCTACTTTTTTTTTGACAACTAAGTTTATGGATCATTTCATAGAGTCATTTTGTACATATCCTACAGGTATTGTTTCTCCTTATTTACGGGAGCAATTGTCCCCTTACCGGATGAATATGCCCTATTAAATAATGAAATATATATTTTTTTTGTTTAGGGAGTAGTTGCCCCCTTTCCAATGACTATGCTCTATCAAATAATTTTAAAAATAGTTAAAAGATATATTGTTTTTTAATTTCATGAGACAACTACCCCATATACTGATCCTTTATTGTTATAACCAAACTACCAGCAGTTTGGTTACAACACAACAGTCTTTTAACAATAGTTAACAACTTTAACCTTTAAAATAATTTTTTTCTTCTAGAAACCAAGGTTAGGTGGTAGAACACTAAGGGTTAGTGAATCTTAATCACAATCAAGATATATTAAAAGGGACATGTGTTGTCATGTGAGTTGTAACCGACTCAAAGAGTCCAGTTATAAGGATTCTACATCCTTAGTTATAAGGATTCTACATCCTTAGTAACTATGTGTATTTTTTTAAAAATTTCAAAAGCTGAGGGGCACCCACCTGAGATCGAATCAAGTCAATCACGATTGAATTCGAGTAGAGTTCAAACACACCCATAGGCCAACACATATCCCTTTAACTCCTATTAAATGTGTTTAAGATTTTCAAACCCTTGGGGTTCAACAATATAACCATAGATTATAAAAAAATATTAAACCAGGTTAAGGATTTTTAATTCATTTTAATAATTATTATTTTACATTGAAATTACTTTCATGTTTTTTCAATACATTTTTAATTTTTAAATTAATTCATCAATAAAAGATGCAAGAAAAAAATGTCAAATCCTCTCAAGTATCACCCCTTGAGGTCGCCACGTGTCCCTTTTGACACCCCTTAACCGTGATTAAGATTCACCCACCCATCCTTGGTTTTTTTTTAAAATATTAATTCTTTTTTTTTAAAATTAAAAAAATATTTTTAATATTAAAAAAAACTCTAATAACAAACTTTAATATATATAAAAAAAAACTCTAAATCAACTCATCTCTACCATTGGAAATTATCAGAACAAACTAAAATATGTATTTTTAATCTAAGGCTTGTGATTCTTGTTGTCTTGTTTTAATGTATTTTTTACACTTTTTTTAATTAAACGATGCAATTTTAACTAGTATTCTTTTTAAAATATTCATTTCGTACAATGAATTATTTATTTTTAACCATTAGTGGTATTTTGGGGGCTAGTTATTTAGTTTTGGAGACAAAAGTGGTGAATTATTGAATTTGAGAGGAAAAATGGGAAATAAAACATATGAATTGTTTTTTTTTAAATAATAAATAAATAGTGTTTTAAAGTAGGAATAGTGATTTGGAGTTCTCTCGGAGCAAAACACTTTAAAGAGGGGCAATCTCCTCTATATTTAGAGGAGATGCCAAAATGGAGGAGAAATTGAGGTCGGGAGTTGTGACTTTGTCTTACCTAAATGATTAAAATTTACAAAATAAAGTTGATTGAAAAGACCTTACGAACACACCAGGGCTTTGTCCCAGTGATAGTGTATCCCCTGCTTTGGGCGGAGGTACCGGGTTCTATTCCTGAGAGGATGAGAGTTTATATATACTCTCCACCCATCCACTAACTAACTGAACATATAGCAATACCTTACCGGTGTTACAGCCTAAACGTATATCTCGTACCAAAAACAAAAAAAAAAGACACGTAGGAGACTAACTCATTAAAGAGGATTGGGGACACCCCCGAGTCCCAAAAAAAAAACTGATTAAAGAGGGAAGAGAAACCTCTCATAGACTTTCTTCGTTTTAGGCTAAACTTTTTTTTCGGTTTTGGGATGCTATTCCCTCGATTCTGCAAAGGATTTTACATTGAAACTCCTTTTTAGTTATTCTTATTATTATCAGTTGAACCGGCCGTTTGAACCGGTTGAACCAGGAACCGGTTATTCAACAGGTCCAGTTATTAAAACACAGGTTGAACCGGTCAAACCGAGCCTGGTTATTCAACCAGTCGGGTTATTAAAACAGTGCATGAAACACAGCGCAAACTTCTTAACTATCATTTTCTAACTACGAGGAACTACAAGCCCATGTGATGGTTGGAGATTGGGATTATTATTATAGAGACGTCAGACTAGGTGCGGGTCCTCCTCTTTCATATTAACTATCATTTTCTAATTTCAATTCCAAGCGGAAGAGCTGTAATGACATCGTGTGAAAGGATTCCATTTACAAAGCCATCTAAGAGAGCTAACATAACAATAATAATGGATTTGTTTCCTTTGTGCAAGTTTCTGTCACGTATAAAATAAATGAAATAATTTTTTAAAATTTAATTACATAAGACAATAACTGCGAATACTATCAACTAGAAATTAGTAATTTAATTAAAATAAAAATAATTGAATAAAGAACAACAAACTTTTCCGCGTGCCTGTTTATTTTTTATTGAGCTTATGAGATACTCTAAATACGGGAGATATTACCATGTGGTGTAGCCATGACTTCCTTTTCCATAATTAAGAAGATACTCTAAATAAGTATGTAGTCGGGATGACCTTCTGCTGGTGATTAGAAGAATTACTGTTGAAGAAACTTCAGTTTCTCTATAATGGGATCTGAGGAATCCAAATCAGTTTTTGGCGAATAAAAGAACCATGTGGTATCTCCTTGCAGTGATCTCCGTATGGCAGCATGGAGATACAAGTAGCTAAAGCTTCTTATGAATGCGTCACTACCAAAAGTACAATGTAATAACCTTTTAATATGATCATTGAGAAGGGTCTGAAACCCTTGACTAGATCGTATGTAATGGTAAGCATAAAGACAATGGTTACAGGAGATTAACTCTCTATTAAAATATGATTATTGTTATATGAAGACATAGCATGGAAGCTAATTCACAGTTTTCATAAATCATAGGTTTACATCCACGATCAGTCTCGCAGATCCGGATAGTCAATTCCTATGATTTTCTAAAAAAATTTATTTTAATGTTAAAGTCTTCTTATCCCATGCATGGCATGGGTCTCCGCTAGTATATATATATATATATATACTACACTGGCCGATAGATCCGTTCACCTTCTATGTAAGGAGTACAGCCTCCCACCAAAAAAGGAAGGAGAATTAGCTTTCACCATGGCTGATCATATTCCATATCTAAAATGTTTTTGGTCTAAAACCAAAGACAATGAAGAAGAAGATCAGAGAAGTCTTCAAAAGTATAGAGAGATCTTCTCCACTCTTCCAACAGAGAAAGGCTGGGAAACTGAGCATCTCTTCCTGTACCAAGGCTTTTGGCACATACTTCCTCTAGGTATGGGAGTAATGGCCGCTCAAAACCACTTTAAGGCCAGTTCTAGCGATCTATTCCTTGCCAGTAGCCCCAAAACCGGATCCACTTGGCTACAAGGACTCATATTTGCAGTTGTGACCCGCGACTTGCACCCTTTTGCTCAACACCCATTACTCACAGTCAACCCCAGTGACCTCGTGCCTTCCTTGGAGATAAAGCTCTACTCATCTAACCAAATTCCTGATCTTGATGTCCTTCCTGCACCTAGGCTCTTTGCTACACACATGCCTTACACATCGTTACCTGAATCCATAATAGAATGCCGATGCCGAATTGTTTATATTTGTCGGAACCCCAGGGATACTTTTATTTCCATGTGGCATTTCTTTAACAAGATTAGATCCAATATGTTGAAAATGCCGCAGTTACCATTAGAGGAGGGATTTGATATGTTCTGCAAGGGAGCTACCCCTTTTGGTCCATTCTTGGATCATGTCTTGGCGTATTGGAAAGAGAGCTTGGAGAAGCCTCAAACTATACTATTTTTAAAGTATGAGGAGTTCCAGGCCAGGCCATCTGATCAATTGAAAAAGTTGGCTGAGTTTCTAGGCTACCCTTTCTCCTTAGAGGAGGAGAAAGAAGGGGTGGTGGAGGAAATACAAAAGTTATGTAGTTTCGATAATCTGAGTAATTTGGAGGTGAATAAGACTGGAAGAACGCCCAATGGCTTTGGATATAGCGCGCTCTTCAGGAAAGGTAATGTTGGTGATTGGGAAAATTATTTTACAGCTGCGATGGTTGAGAAGCTGGATCAGATCACAACGCAGAAATTTCACGGTTCTGGTCTTGCATTCGACTTTGTTTGAGACAAATCACTGTTACCTGGTAAGTAAGTAGTCCATTTGTCACAGTTTGGAGCAGTAAAGAGAGAAATAATTAACTTATTTGATGATCATCAAATCTGGCTAAACTGGTTTGCAAGTTTGAGGTGTGTTATGTTGTATTGTATCTCCTAATCTTATTGCTGTTTGTAATGAGATTCGAGACATAATAAAATTTGTTTTTTTTTTTATGATGAATTGCCAAAGCTAATAGGAAGGTCAACATATGTCTAAGAGTGGATTCCCAATGATGGAAACAGGGGTGCTGCCAGAAATTAATTTGTTATTCGGGGCGCACATTTGGTTTAAGGGACGGGGGGTTCCAGGCAGAGCTCTCGAGTTTTTTTTTGACGACTAAGTTTATGGATCATTTCATAGAGTCATTTTGAACATATCCTACAGTTATTGTTTCTCCTTATTTACGGGTGCAATTGTCCCCTTACCGGATGAATATGCCCTATTAAATAATAAAATATATATTTTTTTGTTTAGGGAGCAGTTGCCCCGTTTCCAATGACTATGCTTTATGAAATAATTTAAAAAATAGTTACGAACATACCAGGGCTTTGTCCCAGTGGTAGTGTATCCCCAGCTTTGGGTGGAGGTACCAGGTTCTATTCCTGAGAGGGTGAGAGTTTATATATACTCTCCTCCCATCCACTAACTGAACATATACTAACACCTTACCGGGGTTACAGCCTAAACGAATATCTCGTACCGAAAACAAACAAAAAAAAAAAAGGCACGTAGGAGACTAACTCAGTAAAGAGGGTTGGGGACACCCCCGAGTCCCAAAAAAAAAACTGATTAAAGAGGGAAGAGAAACCTCTCATAGACTTTCTTCGTTTTAGGCTAAACTTTTTTTTCGGTTTTGGGATGCTATTCCCTCGATTCTGCAAAGGATTTTACATTGAAACTCCTTTTTAGTTATTCTTATTATTATCAGTTGAACCGGCCGTTTGAACCGCTTGAACCAGAACCGGTTATTCAACAGGTCCAGTTATTAAAACACAGGTTGAACCGGTCAAACCGAGCCTGGTTATTCAACCAGTCGGGTTATTAAAACAGTGCATGAAACACAGCGCAAACTTCTTAACTATCATTTTCTAACTACGAGGAACTACAAGCCCATGTGATGGTTGGAGATTGGGATTATTATTACCGAGAAGTCAGACTAGATGCGGGTCCTCTTCTTTCATATTAACTATCATTTTCTAATTTCAATTCCAAGCGGAAGAGCTGTAATGACATCGTGTGAAAGGATTCCATTTACAAAGACATCTAAGAGAGCTAACATCACAATAAAAAATGGATTTGTTTCCTTTGTGCAAGTTTCTGTCAGGTATAAAATAAATGAAATGCTTTTTTAAAATTTAATTACATAAGACAATAACTGCGAATACTATCAACTAGAAATTAGTAATTTAATTAAAATAAAAATAATTGAATAAAGAACAACAAACTTTTCCTCGTGCCTGTTTATTTTTTATTGAGCATAGGAGATACTCTAAATACGGGAGATATTAGCATGTGGTGCAGCCATGACTTCCTTTTCCCTAATTAAGAAGATACTCTAAATAAGTATGTAGTCGGGATGACCCTCTGCTGGTGATTAGAAGAATTACTGTTGAAGAAACTTCAGTTTCTCTATAATGGGATCTGAGGAATCCAAATCAGTTTATGGTGAATAGAAGAACCATATGGTATCTCCTTGCGAGTGATCTCCGTATGGCAGCATGGAGATACAGGTAGCTAAATCTTCTTAAGAATGCATCACTAGCAAAAGTACAAGCTAATACATTGAGTATTAGAATTTTGACTGTAATAACCTTTTGATATGATCATTGAGAAGGGTCTGAAACCCTTGACTAGATTGAATGTAATGGTAAGCATAAAGACAATGGTTATAGGAGATTAACTCTCTATTAAAATATGATTATTGTTATATAAAGACATAGCATGGAAGCTAATTCACAGTTTTCATAGGCTTATATCACTCGAATATGACTTAAAGGGGTTAACCATAAATCCTTGGTTTGCATCCACGATCCGTCTCGCAGATCCGGATCGTGAATTCCTATGATTTTCTAAAAAAATTATTTTAATGTTAAAGTCTTCTTATCCCATGCATAGCATGGGTCTCTGCTAGTATATATATATATACACTATACTGGCCGATAGATCCATTCACCTTCTATATACGGAGTACAGCCTCCCACCAAAAAAGGAAGGAGAATTAGCTTTCACCATGGCTGATCATATTCCAAATATAAAATGTTTTTGGTCTAAAACCAAAGACGATGAAGAAGAAGATCAGAGAAGTTTTCAAAAGTATAGAGAGATCTTCACCACTCTTCCAACAGAGAAAGGCTGATCATATTCCAAATATAAAATGTTTCTGTACCAAGGCTTTTGGCACATACTTCCTCTAGGTGTGGGAGTGATGGCTGCTCAAAACCACTTTAAGGCCAGTTCTAGCGATCTAATCCTTGCCAGCAGCCCCAAAACCAGATCCACTTGGCTACAAGGACTCATCTTTGCAGTTGTGTCTCGCGATCGACTTGCACCCTTTTACTCAACACCCATTACTCACAGTCAACCCTAGTGACCTCATGCCTTCCTTGGAGATAAAGCTCTACTCATCTAACCAAATTCCTGATCTTGATGTTCTTCCTACACCTAGGCTCTTTGCTACACACATGCCTTACACATCGTTACTGGAATCCATAATAGAATGCCGATGCCGAATTGTTTATATTTGTTGGAACCCCAGGGATACTTTTATTTCCATATGGAATTTCATGAACAAGATTAGATCCAATATTTTGAAAACTCCGCTGTTACCATTAGAGGAGGGATTTGATATGTTCTGCAAGGGAGCTACCCCATTTGGTCCATTCTTGGATCATGTCTTGGCGTATTGGAAAGAGAGCTTGGAGAAGCCTCAAACTATACTGTTTTTAAAGTATGAGGAGTTCAAGGCCAGACCATCTGATCAATTGAAAAAGTTGGCTGAGTTTCTAGGCTACCCTTTCTCCTTAGAGGAGTAGAAAGAAGGGGTGGTGGTGGAAATACAAAAGTTATGTAGTTTCGATAATCTGAGTAATTTGGAGGTGAATAAAATTGGAAGAACTCCCAATGGCTTTGGATATATCGTGCTCTTTAGGAAAGGTAATGTTGGTGATTGGGAAAATTATTTTACAGCTGAGATGGTTGAGAAGCTGGATCAAATCACAACACAGAAATTTCATGGTTCTGGTCTTGCATTCGGCTTAGTTTGAAACATATCACTGTTACCTGGTAAGTAAATAGTCCATTGCTCAATGTTTGGAGAAGTAAAGAGAGAAATAATTAACCTATTTGATGATCATCAAATCTAGCTAAACTGGTTTACAAGTTTGAGGTGTGTTATATTGTATTATATCTCCTATTGTTGTTGCTATTTGTAATGAGATTCGAGACATAATAAAATTTGTTGTGTTTTTTTCATGATGAATTGCCAAAGCTAATAGGATGGTCAACATATGTCTAAGAGTGAATTCCCAATGATGGAAACAGGGGGGGATTTGTTATTTGGTTCAACCCGGGTTTAAGTCAATTAACCTCAATCTTGTTTAAAATGCCTAAGTATTTAACATAATACTAATCATTTTACATCTCTCGGTTTAATTGTGTATAGTGCATATCATACATATCATACATATCATAATAGTGTACTTGTCCTATTAAACTCAGTAGACAAGCTTATTATGTTTACGGCTGCTGGATAATCATCCTCAGTGTCAGAGGCTTAAACATCTTATAGGTCCGCGGAATTACTCCTGCTGGGTGATTATCTTTAAGGAAGAATTCTGAACGCTCTCACTTTCACCAATCGTCCATTTTCAGGTATGTTCTATACCGGGGAGTCACATATATGTTGTTAAGTGATCCCCTCATCCTACTAGAAACACACTTGCATCAAACCAGCATTCATACATAGAGCCTAGGCTAGGGTATAGTCTATAAGCAGCCCACTCAGTGAGGGTTACTTTGAACCCTAATCTGCTTGCACCATATACCTGTCCCCAATCATAGTTGACTACCCGGGCACATTCTACCTGGATAACCACCCACCTAGGGGCATGTAATGAGCCGAACTTGTGCTTGTAATAAACTACGTCCAACCTGCTTCCTGACATAGCATATGAGGTTCAAATCCCAGGTAGATAGACCTTCACCGGAGCCTTGACCTAATAGGTTCTTCGGTTTCCAATAACCTGGGCTAAAGCACGTTGGACCTCCGTCCATCTGCCCTATCGGATCACGTGTGCCTTATCACACCCAATCAAATCAAAAAAAAAAATTACATCATCATTTTGCATTTTCATCTGTATACATAGTGCACTCACAAAGTTTGTATATTGTCCAGGTAGATGGCCGGTTATTCCAGGATTGTTTTGTCAATGGGATGCATCTAACTTCTCAGGGGGCATGGGATGAAAATCTCCAGAAAATAATTGAGTCCTTCACTTCGAATTAGCATATCGCTTGGCTCAGTACTACAAAACTAAGACTATCCTAGACCTATCCATGGTTAACCCAGACCCTCGCCTCATAGACGCTGCTATCTAGTATTGGAACCCATCTCACATGATATTCCGTTTTGGTAAGAACGAACTATGTCCAACACTGGAAGAGATTTAGGGCATTCTATGGTTAAATATGGACGGTGAAGCCATAGTACCACGCTACAAGACAACATACTAGGTAGACCTATCCAGGTTCTTGCATATCAAGCCTGTCTGCTTGCAGCCCAGTTCTAATGGCTCTTTTGATCGGATACCGGTATCGTATCTCGAAAAGAAGTACAAGCGTAAGTGGAACCCTAACTCCATTACAGTGGAGCTTCCCGATCTTAATGCCTTTGCACTGATAGCCATATTTCAGCTGGTATTCCCGAGGTGTCGTACACTTGTCAAATCAGTTTTGGTCGGGATCATCGAGGATATGCACAACTCCTACTTAGTCGTACTTGTCATCCTAGCAGAGTTTTTTAGGGCTCTCAACCAGTCAGTAGACCGTAGAAAGGGCATCTTCCATGCCAGTACACCTCTACTACACCTATGGTTGGTAAGTCACCTGCCTACAATCATAGCAGTACCTATCAATCTCAGTGATGCCTACAGTCTACCTCAGATGATGTAGAACCCCGGACTTGGGATCACTGTAGAGTAAATAGTGCTGTGAATAGTGCGTGAATAGTGTCTATGAACAGTGTATGTAAATGCCAAGTTTTCCATGTGACCTTGGTGGTTGTTTGAATGGAAATGAGGTGTCTCATGTTAAAATGAGTATTATGGTGTTTAAGTGGTAGGTGTGACATAGAGGTATGATGTATGGGAGTTTGTGAACCAAAACGAGAGTATAGAATACTCTAAGTGTCAAAGAGGGTGGATTTCTTACCATTCCCTCAACTTGTGAGATCTATTATTTCGTCGTCCCTCAATGGAATTGAATGATTCTTGAACCATTGGAAAGGTATTGAACCTCTCTTTAAATTTCATGTTTATCACTTTTTGTGATTTGGATTAGAAGTTAAGTCAAATGTGAGATTTCTGTAACTTGGTCTGTGGAGAATTCCTGGAACAGTTTGGACCAGTCCACTTGTGGGCTCATTTCGACCCTTTAAAACTTAGAATTGGGGTTTATACAAAACGTGAAAGTTGTTCCCCTTTGAATGTAGAATCCAACACAAGTTGAACCATCAAAATCCAATCAACGAGTCAAAAGTTATGGCCGAAATATCGAGGTAGACAAAACCGAGCAGCATGAGCGGGAGACGAGCTGGAGACCCCTCCACTAAGGGTCGACCGGTCAGACCAGGGGTCGACCCCTCTAGCACTTTTTTTGTATGCGGTTCATTTCCAAAACCCCCAAACACAACCGGTCGACAGGTCACACCTCCGGTCGACCCCTCCATGCTTTTCTGTGCTGAAACCGACTCTTTGAGATCTTTTAAGGGTATGGAGGTCTTTGGCCAACCCATTTGGCTATAAATACAAGCCAATTTCATGGCTTAGGGTTTACAACACCCTTAGAGCAGATTTTGAGAGAAAAGAGAGAGAAGTTAGGGTTTTTGTAAAGGGTTTATCTTGTGCTTCGTCAAGGATCACTAGGTGAAGCTTGTTCTTGCATCCAAAAGCCCGATCTTCACTTCCTCGAAGTTTCTCAAGCTTGGAGTGGATTCCTTAAAGCTTTCTCAAAGCTTTATAGCTTCAAAAGTGTTCTTGTGAAAGGTAGATACACTCTACTACTTACCATGTACTCTTCCTCTTAAGAAAACCATGATTAAAGCATGTTCTTGGGTTGATTGGATGTTGATTTTATACTTAGATGTAAACTACCACTATTAGGCACTCTATATGTTTGGTTAAATGCCTCTAAAGGATTTTATGTTTAAGTATGCTCCTAATTTTACTATGAGATGTAAGTTATCACTAGTATTGAGCTCTATGAATATGATGCTATGTCTACAAGCTTTCTAAGTCCACATGATGCTCGCTCACAAGTACTATATGCACTCTATGCTCACAAGTCTCGCATAATTAGATGATTTCTAACAAGAAAAGTGTTTTATTAAGTTCATAAGTTAAGATTTCGGCTCAAAAGGGTTTTTGATCTAAGTTAAGGTTTCCAAGTATGGTTTTGCTAAAAGAGGTTTTTCTCAAAAGTGGATTCGCTCAAAGAATAATTATCGGGATTCAAGGACTTAGGCCTTGCTTGTAAAGTATCACTTTGATTTCGACTCAAGGGAGTCTACTTCCTTGCTTGTAAAGTATCGCTTTGATTTCGACTCAAGGGAGTTTACCTCCTTGCTTGTAAAGTATCATTTTGTTTTGAACTCAAGGGTGTTCTTCAGGGACCGCCTTGCTTGTAAAGTATCATTTCGTTTTGAACTCAAGGGAGTCTATCTCCTAGCTTGTAAAGTATTGCTTGTTATCGGTTTTGTGAATCACTCTAAGTATCGGATTTGTTATGTCTCAAGGTATGTGGTTAGTGAAATGCTCAACGATATGTGCCTTGAAAAGAAATGCTCACATGCTATCTGTTTTATGAACTGCTCTATGTTATATGCTCATTCTGCTTTGCTTTTGCCTATTTTGTCTGATAAATGCATATGCTATCCTTGATGTTATTTAGTAGTTTGTATACACTGAGTATTCCATGCTCAGCCGAATTGTTGACTTCGGTAGGTTTTATGGATGCACACGCTCCTGAGCCCTGGATTGAGGAGGAGTACTACGAGTCGGAGCCAGCCATGGATCATTACCAGGATGATGGAGCTCTAGATAAGAGGCCCTACCTAAACTATTATTGAGGGATGTGAGGAAGAGGGTTGTGTATTTTGAAAGTGGGGAATGCCCACTTTAGACTTTACATTTTCTATAAACTGTTGGTTTAGACTTAGAATACAAATTGCAGGTTTATGTATAAAGAAATTTTCAGTTCCACTTTTTAGTATGCCTTGTATGCTCTTGCAAGTTGGTATGTTAGCCTTATGTGTCATGACTGGATGGTATGACATGGCGGTCATGAGCCTAAAGTATCTCTAACTCCTAGAGGGTATTTTGGGTCGCAACAGAAGTGGTATCAGAGATTAGGCTTTAGAACCCAAGGGACGACAGGGTGTTCTTTTGAGTTTAGAACTCATATGAACTCATTTATAGGTTGATGCCACGACAAAATTGGAAGTTAGTGAGTCGTATTCCAAGTAGGGACTAATCATTAGTTTTGGTCTTAATCGGTTAGTGTTGTAATTGAGTTTTAGAACGTAGCTTCGCCAGGAAACCAAAGGGTATAATATACTATTATGTGTATACTGGATGCATATGATGCACTAGATAAACAGTGTATTATCGTGGAATTACGATGCTCAAGAGTTTGGTTTTCCGTTAGACTCACGTTTTGCTATTGTTCTCAGGATCTCGATCATGAGACGTAGCAACCGAGGTAGAGGGTATCAGACCCGAGGGAACGGAGGAGGTATTCCTACGGGAGAGGAGCTGCCAGACTTGACTCAGATCCTTGGGGCTATGGTAGCGGCTATGACTATGCTTGCAGACAGGGTTAGTACTCCTACTACTGCTGCACTTACACCGCCTCCTGTGTATCACATAGTAGGACTTGAGGCATTTCGAAGACTGAGGCCTCCTACCTTCTATGGGACTATTGACCCCTTGGTTGCAGAGGCATGGGTCATGCAGTTGGAGAAGATCTTTAGAGTTCTTAACTGCACGAACAAGCAGAGGGTTGAGTGGGCTTCCTTCGTGATGGAAGGTGAAGCCGAACATTGGTGGAGAGCTGTCCTAAGGCAGAGGGATGCTACTAATGCAGGGTTACCATGGACATGGGGGCAGTTTTTAGATGCATTTTACGAGCAGTATTTCCCCAGGTTCATGAAGGAGCAGAAGGAGAGGGAGTTCATATTCTTAGAACAGGGAGAGATAAGTGTGGTCGAGTACGAGGCCAAGTTCATCGGACTAGCAAGGTTTGCTCTGCATCTGGTCGCATATGAGAGCATGCGAGTCAGAAAGTTTGAGGGTGGATTGAGGCCTTTTATACGGGATCAGGTTTCTATATTCCAGGTAGACACCTGGAAGGAGATCGTGGGCAAGGCAAAGATCACCGAGAAAAATTCTGAGGAGTTTCTCATGAGGAGCAAAAGTGGCCTAGAGAGAGGCATGGTTAGAGGCCATCTTAATGGACCAGTGCCACCAGAGAGAAGGGTTAGGTTTGTCCCGTACCAGACTGCTCCTTGCCAGACCTCCTGGCCTACACTGACATAGGGTCCACAGTTTGTACCGCAGATTCCTCGCCCTATTGCCACTCAGACCACAAGGAATGTACCAGCCATATCTTCGACATCTACGTTTGATACTTGTGCTCACTGTGGGAAGAGTCACAAGACTGAGGAGTGTCGGAGACTTACTGGTGGGTGCTTTCATTGCGGTGATCGTAGCCACGTTATCAGAGATTGTCCACGCTGACAATCACGGATACAGGCTCAGGAGAACAAACCCCAAGTTCTATAGGCCACGCAACAGGGGTCTTCTCAGACTTACAGACCCCCGCAGCCCATCCATCCACCTCAATAGGCAAATCGGGGCAGAGCCTTCGCCTTATCTGGGAGAGTCGCACATGCATCTGAGGATGTTGTGCAAGGTATGCCCATTTAATGTTATCATAGATGAATGTGTAATGCTATATGATGTATGTTGTTATGGGTGTAAGAACCTGCTACGTATAAGATTTATGTGTGGCTATGCATGGCTTGATGTATCGCTCAAATAGTTGTTGTCTATGGAAGAGTATAGTAAGGTGTGGGCAAAAGTATCCCTACTTGAGGTATGATGTATGGGAGTTTGTGAACCAAAACGAGAGTATAGAATACCCTAAGTGTCAAAGAGGGTGGATTTCTTACCATTCCCTCAACTTGTGAGATCTATAGTTTCGTCGTCCCTCAACGGAATTGAGTGATTCTTTAACCATTGGAAAGGTATTGAACCCCTCTTTAAATTTCATGTTTCTCACTTTTTGTGATTTGGAGTAGAAGTTAAGTCAAATGTGGGATTTTTGGAACTTGGTCTGCTGAGAATTCCTGGAACAGTTTGGACCAGTCCACTTGTGGGCTCATTTCAGCCCTTTAAAACTCAAAATTGGGCTTTGAACATATAAAAGTTGTTCCTCTTTGAATGTAGAATCCAACGCAAGTTGAATCATCAAAATCCGATCACCGAGCCAAAAGTTATGGCCGAAACATCAAGGTAGACAAAACCAAGCAGCATGAGCGGGAGACGAGCGGTCAATCCCTCCACTAAGGGTCGACCGGTCAGACCAGGGGTCGACCCCTCTAGCTATTTTTTTGTATGGGGTTCATTTCCAGAACCCCCAAACACAACCGGTTGACCGGTCACACCTCTGGTCGACCCCTCCATGCTTTTTTGTGCTGAAACCGACTCTTTTGAGATCTTTTAAGGCTATGGGGGTCTTTGGCCAACCTATTTGGCTATAAATACAAGCCAATTTCATGGCTTAGGGTTTTCAACACCCTTAGGGCAGATTTTGAGAGAAAAGAGAGAGAAGTTAGGGTTTTTGCAAAGGGTTTTGCTTGTGCTTCGTCAAGGATCACTAGGTGAAGCTTGTTATTGCTTCTGAAGCTTGATCTTCACTTCCTCGAATTTTCTCAAGCTTGGAGTGGATTCCTTAAAGCTTTCTCAAAGCTTTCTAGCTTCATAAGTGTTCTTGTGAAAGGTAGATACACTCTACTACTTACCATGTACTCTTCCTCTTAAGAAAACCATGATTAAAGTATGTTCTTGGGTTGATTGGATGTTGAGAACCCACAGGTCCCAGAATCTGTAGTTGGACTAACTTTTATTCTGATGAAGTAATCATACTGTTTGATTTTCATCAAAAAATGAAAGTATCCTTTGTGTGCAAATTGGTTAGTGGGAGCATAATTACTTTCCTAGCTCTATGCAAAGATAATATTCTTTTTATTGTGAATGAAGTATGAATATTATTCTTCTCTTAGATTTGATCTAGCAATTTTGTAGTGAAGGACAAAAACTTTGACAACATGTTTTCTTAGTCCTAAATGGGTTAGAGACAAAAGAAAAATGATATTATTATCCTCCCAATAACAATCATGTTTCTGTGCAAGATTCCAAGAAAAGAGTTTCTACCTTTGTGGAATGGAATCTGTTTTTCTTGGATATGAGATATCATGAAACAATATACTTATACTAGACCAGATATTCATCACATGTTGATGTGATAAGATATTGGTTAGATTAGTCCAGAGCATTGCACAATGGTAAAACACAAGCATGTTAATTTCTGAAAATGACTGTTGGACAATATCACTTTTGTTTAGTCTTTTAAGACTGTGGTTATTGATAATAAATTTGCAAGAGTTGCAAGTGTTATTGCATCACTATAATAGTTGTGTTAAAGTAGACATGACAAACCCATGTATATTAAGTTATGCTTCAGCTGGTATTTGAGAAACATCACTGAGAAGATGGACATTACATCTAATTGGCTTAGAGTACAAGTGAGAGATTGTTGGACATATATGTCCTCGAAAGCCAATAAGAGACTTTTCTATGTTGTTTAGACAAAGCATCATATTCACACAATCAACTACAAGGGTATTTATATTAATTACTATCTCATTTGATGATGACATAAAGTTCCATAGGTAACATTATAGGAAAATCATGCAAAGGTTGTGAGGAGATATGATTTTTCAGTTCCTTGTAAACCTAATATTGTTCAAAGTCTCTAGAGTACTAGTTGGGTGCCGTACTTCATCATGGATTACACATGTGTAGTTCTATGAGATAGTGTGATGAATCTCATTCACAGAGAATGGTGACTCTTGACTAACATGTGAGTATATGTAGCAAGTACAAAATACTGAACGGGGTCACTAGTGGATACCCTATGGAATACACTGTTAGATTGTATTAGGGTTATCCATTTGACAAATTATCCTTACACTTGAGATGTTAACATCTTCTCAAATATTTGTCTATATGGCTTTGATGTGCCAATCGGCAATGTCCAATAAACAGGACTAACTTCAGGTATGTTGGGTCATGTACACAGTGTTTGGAGAAGTGTGTAAACACTCAATAAAGAATCCACAACTCTTTAATTGGAAATTATGATATCAAGGTGATACTTGTTGAACTGAACTGTTAAATCCAGTATTGGTGCTTTTTGGTAAAATGGTCTTTATCGAAGTTGATATTTTCAATATAGAAAAATATATACAAATATATATATGTCAGTTCTTTTCTAATGTTTCTTCAAAAGTGTATTGGAGGTTCAGTTCAATGAAAAAGTAATCATGAGAAAGGGTTCTATTCATAAGCTAGGGACTAAGACAATGGAATTGTTCTAATCCCGGAAGCTTACAAGTGATATCGGAATGTGGAAGGATTTATTTGTAAATATATTGTGAGATGGTACTTACAAGCAATTCTCTAATTTCTGCAGGTTAGTCACATTCTGTTAATGGACATTAATTGTAATTGGTGGAAGTCCAGGGATATAGATAAAATTCTATAATCCTAATGGAGTGTAGGAAAGGTGTTTCCTAATAACAATGCTTTAACCAAAAGGTTAAGTACTTGGTCCCACA